>CM042137.1:16517340-16549140 GCA_023376005.1 Doryteuthis pealeii
TCATACTGTCATGTCCCGGATGTATAAAATCTACAATACAGAATATAAAATGATACCCGGGAAAGTAACTAAACGGGATGAGCAAAATTTGGTAGGGAACTGAATTTTTGTGGAATTGTTTCTTAAGGAGTTTTTTGCACACGGTCTTATTAAATACAAATAATTTTTAAACGTATCTCTTTGCCCTATAGATGCGACTCTAAGAGGTACTATGACTCCGGCCCAGGGTGGACTTGGGCGTAATAGCAATGAAGAGGTACTCCACAGTCCCCCGACCGCCCTCTCGGCTGGGGCGTTAGAATGCACCGACTGTATCTCTGCAGAGGGGTTAGACTGCCCAATGGGGCCACCTGTTGGCCGTGAGTGGCGACCCGTGATGCTTAAGGATATAGCCCAGGTAGATGAGCAGTTCATGACTTGCAATACTCCACTTTGGCCCTATCTTGGGCTAGACGGGGGTGGGGGCGGAGAGGCCCCCTCCGATCAATCAACTGGCCACGTCAAGCCCTAGCACCTATATGATTGCCCAAACCCTATTGCCCTTAAGGCAAGCCCTAACCCCTTTTTATCATATGGGGGCTAGAAGGTGGTGGCTGCGGGTCTACATGTCCTGGGTATGACGTTCAACTCTATCTAAAAGCGAACGTAATAGCCAGACTGGGGTTCGAACATGTTTATTACGATGTCGCTGTCCATTGCGTTAGCCACTACATCAGGGGACTCCCCTATGATTGTTTACAAAAGTAGAGTTTCACCATCGCATGCAGTTTAATTTCATGCCCAGGGAACTCGTATTTTTGGCTGTGTATCTTTTATCCTTCAGAAGAGGATGGAATCAGCGTATTCTAAGCCTCACCGACAGGGCGTTGCAAGTGGGAAGATTGAAGAGGACAGGTGTGGCTTCATGTCAAAGAAATTCTCATTCCACCTCCATTATCGGTTCAGTTCTGCTGGTGGGAACAAGAATACATCAGCTGCGTCTGCGGAAGAGTGTTAAGACCCTCCTAAAATGAGTGGGTGTGTTCTGTAAATAGCGCTAAAGTGCATCCGCTATTGAGTCTCCAGCTCTGAAGAGTCAACCCTTTTTTTTGCCATTATTCCCAGGGCCAGGCCACTTTTTTGCCATTATTCCCAGGGCCATTGCCATTATTCCAGGGCCACTTTTTTTGCCATTATTCCCAGGGCCACTTTTTTGCCATTATTCCCAGGGCCACTTCGACCTGGAGTGATAGTACCTATTATGGTTCCATTTATAGGTCTAACAGATATATTTGAAAAATTATTAATACTAGTACAAAATAAAAAAAACACCCTCCGGGCGATGTTAAAATACATTTTTCAAACATATTGCCTGAGGGGTGGGAGTAAAAAATTCAATGTCAGCGAGTTTGAACCCTAAGTAAGTAAAATCATCAAATTCATTAAAGGATTAAAAAATAAAACAAATGTAAACTTTAAATATGTATTAAAATAAAACAAACTATATATAGATATATAATACCAGTCATGTATTTATCAAAACTTGATTAAAAAAAAACAATGAGGACTGTCTAATGCTGCATGTTCAAATTTTGAGTGTATTTATTCAATGTTATGACAATTTTGGGTAATGTGACGTAAGCATTGACGTAAATTTTGTTACAGACAAAAAGCGGAA
The DNA here is from genome assembly GCA_023376005.1 of Doryteuthis pealeii. Taxonomy (NCBI): domain Eukaryota; kingdom Metazoa; phylum Mollusca; class Cephalopoda; order Myopsida; family Loliginidae; genus Doryteuthis; species Doryteuthis pealeii. The sequence continues at coordinate 16,518,998 of CM042137.1, forward strand.
GCGAATCTCCATTATTAATAGATTAGATAGGAATACTTAAAACCATGTAATTGTGAAAATAAATTATTATTAAATATGAAAACTTAACGTAAATCATATTGAACATCATGGATTTCCTTGACTCTCTCTCTCTCTCTCTCTCTCTCTCTCTCTCTCTCTCTCTCTCTCTCGCCACCTGTTCTTATCAGTCATCACTCCTGGAAGGTCTTCCACACGGCATATAGTATCTGCGCTGAGCTTGGCAATATATGTTTTTACTGGTCAGCCTACACTGGGGTGTCCATGCATATGTGTCCACAGGAGAACGTCACTTATGAGTTCGTCCTTGCTTCTACAGCAGTTTCCAGAATGTCCTGTTCGACTTACTTGGGTGGTTTGTGGGGTAAGAGGTAAGTAGTCGTACTTCTCTTTTTTTGTGGGTTGCTTGCTTTCAGGATATGTAATCATATAATTGCCATAAAGACTGTTTTCTGTATGAAATGGCCCAACAAAGGTTGACATGCTACAAATCCAACCAACCAACCAACCAACCAATCATTACCATTTGACATACAGAAAATCAACGTTGTGATTTCATGCCCAGAGAAATACTTGATTTCATTTTCTCGTTGTAACATGTTACCCGATCCAATCGTAAGTTTTAACAATTGTGTCATTTTATAGAGGTGGGGATATATTTACTGGGGGGGGGTTCAAATTGGACGCCTGGTCAAATGACCGAGAGAGTATCCGTTGCTGTTCAGTGAAGAGGCGACGCATGTCCATTTTGGGGAAGAACCGCTTTCTTCTGTTTTGTCGTGATTGTATGTTAGATTGGATAAATCTTTTTACTTGGCAAACTGTGTAGATACTTTAAGGTGAATTAAACCGTCTGTGCTCAGAGAGAAAGAGAGAGACACAGACAGACAGACAGACATACAGATAAAGAGATACAGAGAGAGAGAGAGAGACAGACAGACAGACAGAGACAGAGAAATAGATACAGAGAGAGAGAAGAGAGAGAGAGACAGACAGACAGACAGACAGACAGACAGACAGAGACAGATAACAGCAACTGAATTTAATTGTCATATTGTAACCTCTGCGTTCTGTTGATATTTTAGCTCTTATTGAAAAATTTTAAAGTCATGTTACAAGAAATTCAGAAGTTCTAGTCGGTTAGCCGTTTATCAGCCGAGACCCACACATGAGCAAAAGTTTGTCGTCGTATTCCATCAATATTTCGAAGGGTTTAATCCAGGTTCGTACTTAGGAATAAAGGGATGTTTGCACATAAGATGTCTTCCTGTTAATTCTTTCACGTGAAGAAGATGGAGTAGCGAGGAGAGTCATCCAATGAGGCTGATTAGACCTGTACCCAACATGGGGAAACGGTGAAAATCGGAAAAAGAACGCATTTGATGTTGAACAAGTTCACAAAGTTTTATTGTTTCTTTCCTCCAACCCCCCCCCACACACACACACACAATCTCTTCTCTCTCTCTCTCTCTCTCTCTCTCTCTCTCTCTCTCTCTCTCTCTCTCTCTCTCTCTCTCTCTCTCTCTCTCTCTATCCTGCATGATTAAGTCGGAGTCTTATTTATTCTGCTGTTAGAGATTCATCTATCCTCTCTCTCTTCACCCCTCTCAGCATCTCTTCTCTTCAAACCCCCTCTCTTCACCTCCTCTATCCCCACTCCGTCTCTTGGCGCCGGTATCTGGACAAAATTATCCAATGGCTTACGTAAAAAAAGTAATCGACTGACTTTATTAAACTGACCGAAAAAAAATATAAAATACAAATTAAAACAAAATTCTATAAAAATTTAAAAAACACAAATTAAAAGCCATTCCTAAAAAATCCCTCTAAAATCGAGCATTTGTTGAATTTTATTTCATTAAGCCATGAGGGGATTTAATCCGGGGGGAGGGGCGGTTGTCCACAGGGGGATGTTGTCCCAGAAGCCTTGGCGCCACCTACAGCAAAGTTTGAATGAATATTGCGCACATGTTTTTATTTATTTATCTATCTAATAGTTTATATAATTTTAAAATTTGTGAGTTCATTAAAAGAAAAGTTTAAATGGAAATATAATTCACACCTTTGGTTCCAATCTATAATTTCTGTTCATCAAAGATGTCGCGTTGTTCTCGATAAAATAGACAATGAGTAGGTAAAGAGATGACAATGGATTTAAATGAAGTCAGACACTCACGTAGACACAGAATAATACAACTTGCATTATTACTAAGTTTCAACCTCCCACAAGGCCGGTCTCCAGTCTGGAAGATCTGAACTTGTATGTTTTGAGTCATTGTAGGAATTCCTAAATATTATCCTAACCTCAATGGAGAAGGTGACTTTCCGCTAGCTTTGAAATCGTAGTCGTTCCCTGTTCTCTGCCAGGGACTAACTGACTGACATTTTTTTCTAAAATTCTCTTGTTTGGTAATCACTAACTCTCGTCTTTACCGCATCTACCAAAGTTGAATATGAAAGATTCTGTATGTCTGTGGGTTTGTTTGTAAAATAACCGAGAGCACCTCCTTTTATAAAGGAAAATTGATGGAGACAAGCAAAGATCAAAGTTCAACAAAATCCACACCTTATCTTTGTTCGAGTAGGTGGTTAAAACACTTTTCCCGCTCATTTTCAACAAGAAAAGGTAAATAAGAATATAATAAGTGTATAAATCAATGATATATTTAAAAACTAATGAAACACCTATTAAAAATAAAACAAATAAATAAAGGTTAAATCATAATAAAAAGCAAATAAAAGACAAATAAAATAATAATAAAAATAAATAATTCAAAAACAAGAATATATAAATAATAGAATATAATAAAACAAATATAGAAAATAATTTTTATTAATCTACATATAAATATACATAACATATTTATTTTTCACTTTGAAAATCCAGGGCAATACCGTGTAGCACTGCGAGTTGTAGATAAAGTACTATAAAAGTTTACTTTATTTTGGGTCGATTTACCCAATTTCATAACAACTCCTTATGGCTTAATTAATGCAGAAATTTGAATGGGCTCGCCAGGTTATACTTTACCAAACACGCTACATTCTTAGCGCTCCCACGACCCAACCGGGATATGGAACCAGTGTGAAAGTGAGTAATAAGATTTGTGGAAACATTGTAAATAATATTTTAAAAAAAATAACAACCCCTTATGGGCTAATAAATGCCGAAATTTGAATGGGCTTCGCCAGGTTATACTTTGCCAGATACGCTACATTCTTAGCGCCCCCACGACCAAACCGGGATATGGGACCATCCAATGTGAAAGTGAGTAATAAGATTTGTGGAATCTTTGTAAATAATATTTAAAAAAAAATTTTTTTATAACAATGTATGAGTACTTTTGATAACATTCAGCTCTTGCTATACAGGGTACATCGTCTGGACGATTTTTCTCCTGTTATTTATACAGCCGCTATTTGTGCTAAGAAATATAGTGTAAAATTAAAGAGTTGATCGTTTTGTAATGGTTACTGTCATATGAAATATACAGGGTGCAATGAGTTCAAATCCTGGGCAAAGCTGTTTGCGTTTCACATAATGCTAATACCCTTGAAAAATATTCATTCTACTATTCTCCCTCTCGCTATGGGTAAATAGGAGAGCAGACTTATCTCTTTAACTCTGGTATGGAAACCAGTTTAGGAGAATGAAAACTGAATCCTAACCTGTTAAAATCCTCTTGAAATTGACCTTGTGTCACATCCTGCTCGTGTTGAGCTAGTAAATACCTACATAACGTGTATTATTTTTAAACCATGTATTATATGACAAAAGAGAATCCATTCTTAGCTCCATTTTCGATTTGCTAAAAGTTTAAATTAACACATTTCTTCTTAATTATATGAGGAATTTTAATTGAAATTTTCTTCGCAAAGATTTCTACATAGATTTAAAAAAGAATTTTTGATAAGTTTTGAAATTGAATTTTCATAAAACATCATAGTTTGAAAATTCTAAATGAATTTTAAAATATTTCTAGAAATATCTTTTCTTTTTATTTGAATACAATCACCATACAATCACTTTTTAATTACGATTAAAAGCACATATCTTCTTCTTCTTCTTCTTCTTCTTCTTCTTCTTCTTCTTCTTCTCCTCAGGAGTATGAACTTAACCGTTCCCTTGGAACATAGAGTAAAAATAAAAATAAGCAAAAATATTGAAAATACCTGGATCTTGCCAAAGGGCTGAAAAGGCTGAAGTGCAAAGTGATGGTGATACCAATTGTAGTTGATACCCTTTGGAATCCACAAAGCTTTGGAGAAACTGGAGATTAGAGGAAGAATTACGACCATCCAGATCCCATAATTGTTAGGATCTGCTAGAATTATTAGAAGAATCCTGGAGTCAGACATTTGGAAAAACAACCGGTTAAAACTGATGGGAAAACCTCCCAAAAATGAAAGTAATTATCTTCGTGCAATAATGATCAAGTTGGTTTAAACACTATAGATATTCGTCTAAATGTCAGTGAATGCCTCACAGTTCTGGTTATGTGAATATCGTTCTACTTGTTGGAGGCGTATTGCTGTAATGGTTATTGTCGAAGAAGATGGGCTCGGTGGGCCAGGTTCAAATTCGGGAACCGGCTCTTTACGTTTCCATTCACTTTTAGGGAAAGCATTATTCAATCTCTTCACACGCCAGACATGGGTAAAATACTAGGGGCATAGTGGAATATACATCTTTTGTAGGGCAATACAATATAGTGGCCGGCTTCCACCACCAGTAAACCTGTTGGCCGGCTGTGTTATCAACTTTTTTACCTTACACTAAAAAGAAACGAAACTCATTATTCGCATAATTTTCTGATAATTCCTTTCGAAATTGATAAAACCTAAAACAAAAATTTTAAAATACATATTTGAAAATCTTATTTTATCATTTTTCCGACCATCTTATTTAAAAATAGGTTTTTACCTCAATGAAGCAAAAATTTCTTGTTTCGATGAAACTCGGCATTTAGGAGTTGTTTATGTTCTAGTAATATCTCATCCACAGAAAGCGATGTTAATACACGTATAGGAAAGGCGTGGCCGGTCTCAAACAAATTATCAGTAATATGGAAATCCGATCTCACTGACAAGCTAAAGCTACAATTCTTCCAGGCTGTGGTTATATCAATACTGCTGTATGGCTGCACCATCTGGACTCTAATGAAGCGCCTTGTGAATAAGCTAGATGGGACCTGTGCAAGAATGTTGCGTGCAGTCCTGAACAAGTCATGGAAGCAGCACCCCACAAGGAAGCAACTATATGGTCACCTGCTCCCCATCTCACAAACCATCCGGGTGAGATGGACTAGGCATGCAGGACACTGCTGGAGAAGCGGGTACGAGCTCATAAGCGACGTTCTCCTGTGGAAGCCAATACATGGACATGCTAACGTAGGACGCCAACTAAGGACCTACATTGACCAACTATGTGAGGATTATGGATACTACGCAGAGGATCTCCCAGGGGCAATGAGTGATAGGGAAGTTTGGCGAGAGATTGTCATGGATATCCGTGCTGCTTGCGCGTCATGATGATGATGATGATGATGATGATGTTAAAGAATCAAAGTAACGTCACTGAGAAAAGCAAAAAGAACTGCAATTTCATTTCATTCATTTTCGAAGCTGAATTCAAAATGTTTCGTAAATTAAAATGGGAATTCCAAAAAGTAAAAATGAATAAATTAATGAATAAATATTATGATATTTACATCAAAATCTGCAGAAAAACCTCAACATCTGAGTGTTAATAAATGATATCTTACCTTATTTTCGTAAATTTTGCAGTTAACTTCAACAGCTTATAAAATATACTTTTAACGAGAAAATCGCCATAGATAAGGGTCAGTAAGCTCAAAGAGGGGGATGGCTAATGTTGGTATCAGCCAGACAGCGAAGGAGTCTATCCCTTTTTTACTAGCACTAAATCAAGGAGAGATTTTTTTTTGTTCTGAGGTGGAGCGCCACACCTACCACCAGCTGCTCACACTACCGCACATATACCTCTCATGCTACTCATACGCGGAGTTGGTGAGGGCCGGTATCGATCCCGGAAACTCGTGGTTCCTAGGTGGACGTTCTATCAACTGAGCTAAACCGGCCCAATCGCCATATATGATACTCCAAATCGAAAAGCTACTATAGCAGTAAATAATCAATCATGGGAACTCTTGCGGCGGTTGCGAGAAACGGTCACACGTGTAAGATGGTGATTTAAAAAAATAACTTGGCAGTCAGTTAGTAACTGGCAGAGCGACAAGGAATGATTTAAATTTTGTTAAAGAAGAAAACCGCCTCCTCATTTAGGTTTTGTCAAACAAATCTTTTTTACATGTACTTGAGAATACCACTTCACGTCTTCCTGTTTTGAAGACCAGCACAGAGGGAAATTTCTGCATCAATAATAAAGTGAGTGGTGTTTTTCTGTTGATACATGACTGACTTTTTTCCTTTTCTGGTGTGTGCTCAACGTTATCTCTTCCAATCATATTTGTCTCCGCCAAATTTTATCGAGATTCTGCATCGTCACAGTAACCGGTCTAGGAAAAGAGGATACTGTGAATTAAAAAACAGGTGTTTGATTTGCTAAGTCTACTCGCCTCATTCTGGGAATTCCTGTGTAGCATCTTGTTCTTAGGTTGGATAATATCGGTGTTGTTATGAAGGGAGATCCCCTGTTTGGGCAACTGCTGGTCTTCTGTACAACCTTGACAGGACTTATACCGAGAACCATATGTAGATTTATAGTCTCTTTAGTCTGCCAGATGTCATAATTCATGTATCTAGACCATTCGTGGAGGCGTGTTGTGTAATGGTTATCGTCGTACGAACAAATTCAAATTCTGGACGAGCCTGTATGCATTTCACATATCGCTAATCCCCTTGGGAAAGGTATGAATCCAACTATTCTCCTTCCATTCGCTCATTAACCTTGGTTATGCAACCAGTTGTCCGTTTATCTCAGTCGGGAGAGCATTCGTCTAGATTCTATACCGGTCTCCACCAACTCAACACATAAGTAGCACAACATGGGTAATCTGATCTGAGTCGTAAAGCATTTGGGAGCTGACGATAGGTGTGACGCTCCACCTCAGCAAAAATAATCTCCCTGGTCTAGCTCAAGCGAAAGGGGGATAGACACCTCCACTGTCCAGCTGATAGTGACGATAGGTCACTCCGTAAACTTTACTATGCAACCAGTCTAGAAGAAGGAAAAATCTGAATTCAAACTTGTTAAACTTCGCTTCAGTCGGTAGAGCGTTCGGCTAGAAACCACAAGGTTCCTAGTTCGATACCGGCCCTCGCCAACTCAGCCTATGAGTAGCACAGGGATCTGTGCGGTAAAGTAAGGAGCTGATGTTAGGTGTGGCGCTCCACCTTGGTCTAGCGCTAATGAAAAGGGGATAGACTCCCTCGCTGATTGGCTGATACCGACATTAGGCCGCCCCGACGACTTTACTTTTTACTCGTGCGAAGGGGTTGGTAAATTTGTAGTTAGACTCTCCATCATGTAGTAGTAGTAGTAGTAGTAGTAGTTATCTCATTTTACTGACTATTATTTTTGACATCTACTTGTTGATTCGAACTTTTCACTAATCTTCCTAAGAAATATCACTAAAAGTTATAAATCACTAAAACAGTGTTAGAAAATAATAAATTAGAGTTGCGGTATCTTAAAAAATAGTAAAGCCCGTGATTAAATTATATAATAAGCAAGTCAATAACAACATTTCTCATGTATAATAATAAAAAAAAAAGAAACAAGAAAAAAACTAAACAAATCAACATTCCCAGAAGTAATAAACAGAGTCTGACAAAATGCGTTCAACTACGTAAAAAAATCGTGTCGCCAAAAAATAGGATACGATGCTGGTAAATAGAAGAAAAAAAAACTTATTAAAAAAAAAAAGAATGACGATTCATACAAGCTGACAGAAAGAATGTGATAGCTGTAAACAAGGAAAAACAGGACCTGTTAGATACTTGTTGGTATAAGTCAACAAAACACATTTTATAAAAAAAAAAGGAAAGAAAGCGAAAAAGTATGTTAAAAATCAGGACCTTGCTAGAGAGCTGAAGTGAGAAAATATTGGTGCCGATGATCTTTGTTACAAACAGTCCAAAATACTAGAATTTACATAGCAAATTTGAATAATTGAGGCTGCCAAGGACCTACATTGACCAACAATGCGAGGATGCTAGGTGCTGCACGGAAGACCTCCCAGGAGCAATGAATGATAGGGAAGGTTGGCAAAAGATTGTCATGGATATCTGTGCTGCCTGCGCGATATGATGATGATGAAATCACAGTGATGCAGCTTCGGTTTGTACACAGTCTTACTCTTTATTTTAAACTTAATCTCCTCGTACTGTTCAAGCAGAATAACGGTAGTTATAGTAGACATATCAAAATTATATATAGAAGATATATAAGTAAAGTAAAGTAAAGTCGTCGGGGTGGCCTAAAGTCGGTATCAGCCAATCAGCGAGGGAGTCTATCCCCTTTTCACTTGCACTAGACGAAGGATATTATTTTAGCATCTGAGGTGGAACGCCGCACCTACCATCAGCTCCTTACTTGACCGCACCGTTTCCTGTGCTACTCATATGCTGAGTTGGCGAGGACCGGTATCGAACTACGAACCTTGTGGTTGCTAGCCGAACGCTCTACCGACTGAGCTAACCCGGCCCTAGAAGATATATAACCATTCTAAAATACTAGAACTGAGTTTGGAAATTCGAAGAACTGAGACTGCATAAAATACAATGATACAGTTGGGGTCTGTACACTGTCTTAGTCTTTATCTTAAAATTAATCTCCCTGCACTGTTCAAGCAGAATCTATTAATAATGGAGATTCGCTTCCGATTTGTGTCTGTAACAAAAACTACGTCACTGCTAACGTCACTATACCCGAAATCGTGATAACAGAGTAAATACACTCAAAATTTGAGCATGCAACATTAGACAGTTCCCATTGTTTTTTAAAACAAGTTTTAATAGATACATCCCCAGTATCATATATTTATATATAGTTTGTTTTATTTTAATAGATATTCAAAGTTAATAGAACTTAGTTTCGATTTCAAATTGTTTTTGTTTTTTTACTCCTTTAATAAATTTGATGATTTCATGATTTATGGTTCAAACTCTCCGACATTTAATTTTTAACTTCCACCTCCTCAAGCAATATCTTTCAAAGATTTATTTTTACATCGCCCGGAGGGTGTTTTTATTTTGCTAATAACAGTAATTATAGTATACATATCACAATTATATATAGAAGATATATAACCATTCCAAAGTACTATATCTGAGTTTGGAAATTTGAATACTTGAGGCTGCCAAAAACAATGAGACAGCTGGGCTCTTCGAGGAACATGCAAGGATCTGGGGAATTAAAGAGACATTATATAATTCAACAGGGATAATGACAAGCCATTCAGCGTGAACCAACAAATAAATGAAATGTGTGAAATTAAAGAAAAACGAAAAACTGTATGAGTACATGGACCTTGCTAGAGAGCTGAAAAATAATCATGGAGCAAAAAATCGTCATTGATACCAATAATATTTGGAGCACTGTGAACAATCCGAAAGAACCACGAAAAGAGACTAGGAGACCTGTATACCATGGATAGAATTAGACAGTCCAGATCACATCTCGATTGAGATCGGCTAGAATACCGAGAATAGTCATGGAGAAAAATATTGGAAAATACTTGGACTTTGCCAGAGAACTGGAAAAACTTGGAAGAATCGAGACCATCCAGATCCAAACATAGATAAGAATGGCTAGAATACACAGAAGAATCCTGGAGACCTGAGAAGACTTGCTTTCCTTCAGACTCCAGTGAAAGACCTCCAGTGTGTGAAAAACTAGCAAGAAATAATCTAATAGAACTATCAGCTGAAGAACTAAAACTTAGGTGAGAGAAAAGCCAAAGAGGTATCTTTTTGGGGACTTATAGTCGCCATTACTATTTGATTTAGCAAGAATGCTTCTGAATTACATACATAAAAAATGCGAAAAGGGGCTACTGATTTACTAAGTCGTAAGATAAACCAACTTATGTACATGGATGATATTAAAATCCAACTCTCAGCATTATTAAGACTAGCTAGAATATTCAGAAGAGTCCTGAAGACCCGAGGAGACATGCTGTCACACAGACTGTAGTGAACGACCACCAGTTAACGCTGTTGTGAAAAACTCAGAAGGAGTGAAATAATAATAATAATAATAATAATAATAATAATAATAATAATAATAATGGGACTTTGAAATAAAAACGGGTCACCTTATCCCAGCAAGAAGACCAGACCTAGTGTTGATAAACAAAAAAGAAAGAACTTGTCAACTGGTGGATTTTGCAGTGCCAGCAGATCACAGGGTGAAGCTGAAGGAAAATGAAAAAATGAACAAATATCTGGACCTTGCCAGAGAACTGAAAAAGTTATGGAATATGAAAGTCAAAGTGATACCAATTGTAGTTGGTGCACTTGGAACGGTCCCAAAAAGATTAGAAAAGGGTTTGGAAAGTTTGGAAATCAGAGGAAGGATTGAAACTATTCAGAACACTGCACTGCTGCAATCTGCCAGAATACTCAGAAGAGTCCTGGAGACCTGAAGAGACTTGCTGTCACTCAGACTCCAGTGAAGGACCATCAGCTAATGCTGATGTGAAAACTCAAAAGGAGCAAATAATAATAATAATAGTACCCCAAAATACTCTCTTGCATTTTGAGGTACAAACGGATCCCCTAATCCCAGACAGAAGACTAGACCTAATGTTAATCAATTAGAAGAGAATTTGTCATCTTGTGAATGTTGCCATTCCGGCGAACAACAGAAAAAAAGTGAAATAAAACAGCAAGAAAGACAAATACTAAGATCTTGCCAGAGGACTGAAAAGTTGTAAGACATGTGGCGGATGGCTATACCAAGGTAATACGATCCCAAAGGATTTGGTAAAAAGACTGGAGGGATTGGAAATCAGAGACTCGAAACCATAGAGACCACAGCATTATTAAGATCGGCTAGAATACTCAGATAATTACTGGATATCTGAAAAGACTTGCTGTCACTCAGACTCCAGTGAAAGACCACCAGTTAACGCTGATGTGAAAACACTCGCAAAAGTGACACAATAATAGAACACAGAAAATGCATGCAAATTTCTGACATTCAATGTATTCTTTTCCGTTTTCGTATGGCTTTTACCACCGTTGCAAATTCAAAGCATTGCTTCAAGAAACTTGAAGTCCCATAAATTTCTCTCAGCAAGTTTCTTGTGCATCATGAATAATGGATATGTTTAATTTAAATGTATTTTTTAAGTAATTAGCATTTTTCTGTAATTGCTCTCAGGTTAGCAATTGGCGGAGCTTATATTGTTAAAATGGCATAGAAGCAGAAATAACGCGTTGCAGGAAGCGGATAAAGAAAGGTGGGAAAAAAGCAGGTAAAAAGGTATTACAAAAATATATGTGAAAAGAGAAAAAGAATTTAAAGAAAAATGAAAAGAAAAGGAAAAAAGAAAAAAAAAAGACAAAAAAGTAAAAGCAAATTGAATCATAAAACGAGTTTTTCGCTCGCGTGTGGGTATCTGTCAATTTGAAACCAAGAGAGTCTATTGTTTGGCTCGGAAAGTCTAATGATAAATAGTGTGTAAAATTCAAGTATTCTTCTAGCTTATATATATATATATATATATATATATATATATAATATATATATATATATATATATATAGAGAGAGAGAGAGAGAGAGAGAGAGAGTACTGATTTAACAAATAGTTTTATACGAAGACATCTTATTTTGTGTAAAAAAGAGAAAAAAGAAATGCATTAAAGTGGATGTAACGCCTACCATTCAATAGGTAATTGCATGCATAAACCTATAGAGATTGATTTAATTATATACTTCACATACATACATAGACACACAGACACACACACACACACACACACACACACACTGGAAGCGAGCGTAGCGTATCGGTTGTCACTGTAGGAAATAGATTCGACGAAATGGGTTCAAATGCGGGACGTGTTCTTTGCGTTTCACCTCGTCCTCACATCTATTCTCCCCCAGCAATAAGCAAATAGTAGGGTAGTCAGTGATAAAAAGAATTGTTTGCTCTACTAGGGTAACCAGTCTAGGAGAAGGAAAAAACCTATTCATTATCTAACGATTTTCCAGGGAAATTATCACAAAGTGATTCACCATTGTTATCACTTCATCCAAAATTGCAGATGGTCCTTTACAAGACTTCACCATAATAAAAAAATCATAGCTACATTGTAACAATATATTTAAAGTGGAACCTTGAATTATGAGTTTAATCCGTTCTGCTCACAACTCAATTTCCTCGGATATCAAATGAATTTCCACATTAAAATAAACTGAAATGAGATTAATCCGTTCAAGCTATGCTTTTTAAATAAGTAAAATTGCACTGTATTGTATAAAAAATAATAAAATAGAATGTAATGAATTATGTGCTGTAATATGTTTTAGTATTTATTGTTTTATAAATATTTTTCTTTGGCATGACGAATAAATATTTAAGTATTTTTGGTGAACCTATTAACATAAACCTGTGAAGCTTGCTCATATGTCAAATTTCAGCTCTCAACACAAAGCAAAAATAAATCGACTTACTGACAGCTCGTAACTCGGAAAATTTCTAAGATAGGACTCTGGTAAATCAAGGTACCACTGCACACACACACACACACACACACACACACACACACACACACATATATATATATATATATATATATATATATATAATATATAGAGAGAGAGAGAGAGAGAGAGAGATAGATAGATAAAGTAAAGTCGTCGGGGCGGCCTAATGTCAGTATCAGCCAATCAACGAGGGAGTCTATCCCCTTTTCACTAGCACTAGGCTAAGGAGATTATGTTAGCGTCTGAGGTGGAGCGCCACACCTACCATCAGCTCCTTACTTTGCCGCACAGTTCCCTGTGCTATTCATACGCTGAGTCGGCGAGGACCGGTATCGAACTAGGAAACCTTGTGGTTTCTAGCCGAACGCTATACCGAGCTAACCCGGCCCTATATATATATATATATATATATAAATAGTATTAGCCACAATGGATGCCTGATATGATTTTTTCTGTATTTTTCTATTACGCAATGTTCATTTGTTTGTGTGATAGACTCATTTTGATTGGTCAAATTGGATGACACATTGTTTCTCCAATCAAAGAGAATTCATTTTTATTGCATTTTCTCATTCAAGTGGGATTTAGCCATGATTAGAAGTGTTATTTAGCTGTGAATTATAGTGATACAAAGTTTGGTAATAGTGACTATGCCAGGTAAAAGAATTTCATTAGAGATGTATGCGCGGATAAAAATTATCAGTAAAGAAGTATACAGCATTCGCGAAATCTCTGTTAGATACTGACTAAAAAACCCAAAAGATGCCAGGTTGATGAATAAATTTAAAAGCTCTAAAAATTATGTCTATATAAAAATGAATGAACACTGGGTTATTGAAAAGTACATGAAAAATCATCCGAATCATCAATTCTGGCCAATGTTTTTTATATGATTGTGCGTGAATATATATATTCACCAACCCCTCCGCACGAGCAGGATGCGACACAAGGTCAATTTCTTAAGCAGAGTTTAACAGGTTTTAATTCAGAGTTTTCCTTCTCCAGGACTGTTTACCTAGCCATGGTTAAAGAATCCAGTCTGCGATGCTATTTACCCATAGCTGGAGGGAAAACTGGATTCATACCTTTCCCAAGGGTATTAGTGCCATGTGAAATTCCAACAGCTTCGTCCAGGAATTGAACTCGCGTTGACGAGTCCATTTCCTACGACTCTAACCATTAGACCATTGTGCGTGAATATATGAGTCAGCTGAAAAGAATAAGAATACTTATACATACATGTATCAATGTTCTCTGTCAAGGGTATTTATTAATTTAAAAATTTTTTTTTTTTACGGCATATCAACCTCAGTGGGTCATTTAATGCCGATAAAGTTTTGAAATAAATCAATTCTTAATGGATAATACAATTTTTTTTAAATACATTTTTTTATTTAACTAAATAAATGGGACCCTAACAGGTACTACCACTCCAGTGGACCAGGGAGCAATGGTGATAAAGGGGTGCTCCACATTCCCAAAACCTACGGAACTGGAACCTCACCATCAGATAGAGTTTAACGTCATTCCCAGGACATGTAGTCCCGCAGCCACAGCCTTCTAGCACCCATATGATAAAAAGGGGTTGGGGCTTGCTATAAGAGCAATAGGGTTGGGAAAATCATATAGGTGCTAGGGCTTGACGTGACCAGCCGATTGATCGGAAGGGGCCTCTCCGACCGCCCGTCTAGCCCAAGATAAGGCCAAAGTGGAGTATTGCAGGTCATGAACTGCTCATCCACCTGGGCTCTATCCTTAAGCATCACGGGTCGCCACCCACGGCCAACAGGTGGCCTCATTGGGGGAGTCTTACCCCTCTGCAGAGGTGCAGTCGGTGCATTCTAACGCCCCAGCCGACAGGACGGTGTATTTATTAAGGTAGTCGCTTTTACTGCCGGTGTAGGCAAAATAGTTTTAGTAAACACCGTTTTCCAGTTGCTGTTTCCGAATATTTCTTTTCGCCTGCTACCATTACATGCTATTGACGAGATATTTTGTCATGATATCTGATGATGAGATAAGACACTACTTAAAAGGAACAAAAATAGTCTCAAGCAGAATACCAACTTACTTTGCCGATTGCACGCTGATAACTATTATACCACCTCGCTTATCTCAAGCCTAAATATATATGCAATGTAGGGAATAATTAATAGGTCGTGAAGTGATATGATTTTAATACTCACCGCCCTATTACTTCTGCCACAAACGCTGTATAGAATATAACAGAACCGAAAAAAAACAGCGAAACAGTTAAAATTATCACGTTCACACGGGCACACATTCACAGAGATATATACACAGATATATACACATAAGAGCACACACAAAATTACCCCAAAATGCATATAAATATATATATACACATATGTATCTGAACAAGCAATTTACTTCCAATTGTTTGGTTTTATGGTTATAAAAACAAGACGAGAGTTATGTAATAATTATCGTCATACGAAATGGATTCGGTGACCCGAGTTCAAATCCTGGACAAGACTGTTTGCATTTCACATAGTGCTAATACCCTTGAGAAGTGGATGCTTCTAACTATTCTTCATCCAGCTATTGTTAGATAGTACGGCAGACTAGGCTCTTTAACCTTGGTACAGCAACCGATCTAGGAGAAGGAAAACTTTGAAACCTGTTTAACCCCGAATAAGAAATTGACCTTATGTGGCATCCTACACGTGTGGAGGGGTTTGTAAATATATAAATATTCATAAAAAAACATAAGAACTACCCAAGAAGAAACGTGGGAACAGCATCCAACAAGAAATCAGCTGTATATTCACTTGTATGTCCACTTGCCACCTATCACACAAAACACCTGAGTAAGACGAAAAAGACATGATGGATGCCACAGGAGAAGCAGGGAGAAATTCAAATGTGACACCCTCTTGTAGACACGTACATATAGACACGTTAGTGTGAACCGTCCAGCAATGACCTACATTGATCAGCTCTGGATTCTGGAGGCTGCACAAAGGACTTCTGGGTGAGTTTTTATAGATTTACCAGTTAAGACATTTTTTAATTTTGAAGACCTTTGCCCTGCGGGGAAAATGAAATTAAAAAGTGAAAAAAGGAAGAAAATTATTAATGAATGTTAATTGATGAAGGATTGGCATATATAATATATATATATATATATATATATATATATATATATATATAGCCTGAGTGCGTTTCACAGTTTTCCTTAGAGTAGCATTTGTAATTTATCCAAGAGTGCTCAATACATCATAAAAAGTAGAGTTGATATAATTGTGGAAAACATTATTGGTCTATCACGGTTTCAATCGTTACGATCGCCTCAGGACCCCAATATATATATATATATATAAGAGTGCATGTTTGTGTATGTTGTACCTGTTCGTGAAAGCGACGGACGGGGGAGTGTTTGGAAGTAGATAAATCAGCTCTTGATTATTTATTCGCCTATGTGACTGGTATATAAAACACCTCACACTTAAGGGCATGTCATGAGAGTTTCCGCTCGAAAGCCTATTAAAATTACATATTTCTGAAATTGAACTTCGTACTGCATTCCTAGATTTAATTCCGCAGGAGAAATCCAACACCGGGGACCAACGAACGGCGCCCGACAGTCTATGAGATAATCATGTGTCAAATATATGCAAAACGCTTATGGAGTTTAAATTCAATATCAGTAAATGTAAGAAGGAAAACGGTATGAATATATTAAAGATCTGCCATTGACATCTGTCTTTGACACTACATCTGGACTGCGATGACGCCATCTATCTATCTATCCGATTATCCTGCTATCTCTCCTCCCCCTCTCTCTCTCTCTCTCTCTCTCTCCTCTCTCCTTTCTCTCTCTCTCTCTCTCCCTTTCTCTCTCTTTCTCATTCCATCTTTCTGTTCATCCGTCTGTCTGTTTGTCTCTCTCTGCCTGTCTGTCTTTCTGTCTGCCGCCACCCCCCCCCTCTCTCTCTCTATCTCATTCCATCTTTCTGTCTCTGTCCGTCTGTCTGTTTGTCTCTCTTTGTCTGTTTTTCTGTCTGTCTGTCTGTCTATCTGTATTTCTCTCTCTCTCTCTTCCTCTCTCTCTCTCTCTCTCTCTCTCTCATTCCATCTTTCTGTTCGTCCGTATGTCTGTTTGTCTCTCTCTGCCTGTCTGTCTTTCTGTCTGCCCCCCCCTCTCTCTCTCTCTCATTCCATCTTTCTGTCTCTGTCCATCTGTCTGTTTGTCTCTCTTTGTCTGTCTGTCTTTCTGTCTGTCTGTCTCTCTCTCTCTCTCTTTCCCTCTCTCTCTCTCTCTCTCTCTCTCTCTCATTCCATCTTTCTGTTCATCCGTCTGTCTGTTTGTCTCTCTCTCTGCCTGTCTGTCTTTCTGTCTGCCGCCACCACCTCTCTCTCTTCTCTCTATCTCATTCCATCTTTCTGTCTCTGTCCGTCTGTCTGTTTGTCTCTCTTTGTCTCTCTGTTTTTTTCTGTCTCTGTCTCTGTCTGTCTCTCTCTCTCTCTCTCTCTCTCTCTCTCATTCCATCTTTCTGTTCGTCCGTCTGTCTGTTTGTCTCTCTCTGCCTGTCTGTCTTTCTGTCTGCCACCCCTCTCTCTCTCTATCTCATTCCATCTTTCTGTCTCTGTCCGTCTGTCTGTTTGTCTCTCTTTGTCTGTCTGTCTTTCTGTCTGTCTGTCTCTCTCTGTCTCTCTCTCTCTATATATATATATATAGATAGATATAGATATAGATATAGATATATAGTTAAATAATGCAGCCATTTTCTGCCTGCAAGTTTTGTCCTTTGTTTTTTCGTATTGCCGGGTTATTTTTGTAATATCTGGCGGAAATTGGCTGATGTATTTGCCATATGTCATAGACCAAGTACTTTTTGCCCTATCGTGGGCCATCTTCAAGGTATTTTGAAACCGTACAACTTGCAGACAGAAAATGGCTGCATTATTTAACTATATATGCCCACAAGAAAAAATGCTGCCTAAATACACAGACACAGACACAGACACACACAGATATATATATACATATATATATATATATATATTTACCAACTCCTCCGCACGAGCAGGATGTGACACAAGGTCAATTTCTTAGGCGGAATCCAACAGGTTTGAATTCAGAGTTTTACTTCTGCTAGACCGGTTGCCTAACCAAAGTTAAAGAACCCGGTCTGCCCTACTATTTATCCATAGCTGGAGGGAGAGTAGGATTCATACCTTTCCCAAGGGTATTAGCGCTAAGTGAAACGCAATTACCACATCCAAGATTTGAACTCGGGGCAACGAGTCCATTTCCCATGACTTTAACCATTACACCACGCGCTTCTATATATATATATATATATATATATATATATATATATATATATATATATATATATATATATATATTCACTTAGCGCTAATACCCTTGGGAAAGGTATGAATCCTACTCTCCTCCAGCTATGGATATGTGTGTGTGTGTGTGTCTACCAACCACTCCATATAAGCAGGATGTGGCACAAGGTGAATTTTAAGTGGAGTTTAACATGTTGGAATTTAGAATTTTCCTTTTCATAGTCCGGTGGCCATTTCAAATTTGATTTTTTCCCCGTCTCTCCTATTATTCATCCATAACTATATGAAGGGCAAACATCCTCGTCCAGGGAGAACCATGGTAGAAATTGTCTAAAGTTATTTATTTTGATTAAAGCCAATAGAATGTGTATATATGTATACACACATGGAGGTGTATTTTTACCATTTCAATGGTCTTATTATTTTTAAGATATATATATAGTCATGGGTTTCGATTTATCAAGTCTCTTCAGTGTGGCTAGACATTTGGTGAGCTACCTACAGCCGAGATAAAACTCCGATCAATTCTGCAAAAGTCAGACAGTTTAAGAGCTCGTCACCCACAGAATGCGAAGGGGATTTTAACTGTTTTAATACACATATCTGTATATATGTAAAGGCCGCCATAGAGTGCTCCATCCCTTTTATAGGAAAGCGTTGCGTTTACGTGTGCGTGTCTCTTTGCTTTGTGCATACCTTCTGTGTGTGTGTGTATATATATATATATATATATATATATATATATATATATATATATATATATATATATATAACGTGTGTGCATATATAACATGCAGGTTTTTATATACATATATATATATATATATATATATATATATATATATATATGAAAGGTAAAATGGATATGAATCCGACAATATGTGTAGTAAGTTTGTAGAAAAAACAACAAGATGTTAAAAATTTTTGCTGACAGAAATCTGTTTCGACCATATGAAGCGGTCTTTATCAAAGCAACATTGTAAACGGAAATATATATATATATACACTTTTGGTACTTGTATGTATAATGTGTGTGCATATATAGACATGCAGGTTATATATATATATATATATATATATATATATAGAGAGAGAGAGAGAGAGAGAGAGAAAGCTCTTTAGGGGTGACTTAAATTAGCTTTCACTACCTGTATAAAGCAATGATCGTCTGTTGTTTACAGACTGGATCTCTCTGGTGATCGTAAAATATATGAACAAATGTATGTATTTAATAGTTTAAACACCACCCCTTAACGGCAGCTTTCAAATGGCCGAGAGTTGAGCGAATCGGCCTAGGGAAAAGTCAGTCGGGTTTCGCTCTTGGTCAGAGGTAGTTGCTCTGTCTAGCCACACTGAAGAGACTGGGAACGTCAATATATATATATATATATATATATATATATATATATGAGGAAGAATGAATAAAGAAAAGAAAGAATGGAATGGATAATAAAAGATAAATTTAATCAATATTTTTTTTATTAACGATTACTTTTTTAATACTTCACCGTTTTTTTTTCAAAACAATAACACAAACTAGGCTTCGAGAAAAACTTTCAACATGTTAGGGATAAATAATAAGACTTTATTTTTGCAATACAAAATTATTTTCTACCATAACCCCTAGAAAAATCAAATATCAAAATTCTACCGGTTTATTTCAGCGTTCCAAATGTGATTTAAAAAAAAATTCTATTCGAACATTTTCAAAATTTCTCCGTTGTTCCCCAACGAATTTTTTCATTCAAAATAAAATTTCACTCTGATGAAGGTCGAATCTTCTCTGTGTATGAAATATTTTCACACAGATAAACTGACCGAAATACATGTGTAAGTGACATTGATTAAATTCATCTTTTATTATCCATTCCATTCTTTCTTTTCTTTATTCATTCTTCCTCATATTGTTGGATTCATTTCCAATTTCCATTTTTACATATATAATATATATATATATATATATATATTATATATAATATATATTCATTTTTGGAACAAAGTTGGTAAATTTAGACGCCTGAGAAGCTGCAATTTATGATGATCTAACTGCGATTCGTGGTTTCTAAGTCGTCCAACATGATCCGCATGTCTTGCCATCACTGATGTGTGATAAATCAGGGGGATGGGCCAAGACTACTCTTATGTTGATTTTTTAAAATAAATCTACCATCCTGACGTTGGATACATGAAACGTTAAAATACTATCCAATTCTAACGTCTCTATTTTCAATCTGTTACACATCCAAGAAAATATTTTTTTACAGTTATTTATATAAAATTCTTCTACTGCACTTTCCGAGCTGTATATAAAGTAATGTCGATTTCTGAGGATCACTTACATATGAAAATTAATCTCCGTACACTGTTAGCTTAAAGTTAAATCTTGGCAAATGTTAAAGTCCGATTTGGAAATTGCAAGATTTCTCGAAATTAACAAGCAAACAAATAACAACAAACTGGTGCGTCTGAATTAATTATAACTACTAGCAAAATAAAAAACGTAAAATAAATATTGCCTGAGGGGATGGGAGCTGAAAATTTAATATCAGAGAGTTTGTATCATAAGTAACGTAAAATCATCAAATTTATTAAAGGAGTATAAAATGAAATAAATTTATTAAAGGAGTCAAAAATCTAAAAAGATTGAAATGGAAACTTAGTTCTGATAACTTTAAATATATATTAAAATAAAACAAACTATATTTAGATAGATAATACCAGGTATGTATTTATTAAAACTTGTTTAAAAAAACAATGAGGAATCTCTAACATTGCATGCTCAAATTTTGAGTGTATTTATTCTATGTTATGACGTTTTAGATAGTGTGAGGTAATCAGTGACGTCGTTTTTGATACATACAAAAACCGGAAGCGAATCTCTATTATTAATAGATAATAGATAGTTTTCATCACATTTTGTAACTATTTCTATTATATAGTAACAACATATAAAGTAAGTCGTTAGGGTAGCCTAAAGTCAGGGAGGGAGTCTATCCCTTTTCACTAGCGCTAGACCAAGGAGATTTTTTTTGCATCTGAGGTGGAGCGCCACACCTACCATCAGCTCCTTACTTTACCGCATAGATCCCAGTGCTACTCATACGCTGAGTTGGCGAGGGCCGGTTTCGAACTAGGGAATTTGTGGTTTCTAGCCAAACGCTCTACCAACTGAGCTAACCCGGCCCCTTATCTTAGGGGGATATCACATATACAAGGGGTATTACAGTGTCATATAGAAATGGCCAAAATTTCACGTGTTTTTTTACACCTCGTCCATGAATTTAAATTCAACAAAACTCGGAAAAATATGTGAAACTTTATGTAATTTTTGCTGTGTCGTGAAGAAGAGGATCGGAAAAATCACTTGACAAACTTATTTCTCTGAATGTTTGAGATGAGGCTTGAAGATTAGTATTATCTGCGTTATTCGGACTATTGTCCCAATCTTCATTGTTATTTGTACAACGTTTCGGCCGATATGCCCTCCGGCCTTCTTCGGGTATTTCTTGATTTGCTTGATCAGAGGAAAACATCATAATAATATTGGAAGCACTGATTACTCGTGTCAATTTGAAATGGACAATATATTTATTTTGTTGATTAGAGTAAAAAAATTAAATTGTAATGAACATCCTTCATCTTCTAATTATGTTATAAACAAATATAGAAGAAAAAACCGAAAACAAATTGTAGATTACTGGTGTTAACTTGATATAATAACCGAAAAAACGCCGGGTAACCCCGCTAGTATATATACATATATAAAATAATAAGTAAGTAATCCACAGACACGAGTTTCGAAGTATCACTTCTCATCAGTATGGTTATACATTTTAACAGCTACTCCTGGCCAGGTTTGAGACCCGAATGAACTTTCGTTCGCCAATCCTCTTACCCGTACGGCCAGAGGCAGCTGTCAAATATAAGAGAATATTTAATCGCTACATTTCTAAGCGGAAATGAATTCACTAGAGGCCTCAAACATTTGTAAACAAAGCGAGGTTTAGCTACACGCCAGTTTTCGGTGAATCCGCAATTAAATCCCTATTTAAAGTGCTCGACCAAAGTGGGAGCACGTATATATATATATATGGTGGATGGAAGATGCAAAACAGAAAACGCAATTTACCGGGCAACCATATATCCCATAGAAGACATATCGAACCAAAGGACTTACATTGGCATATCCGCAGGCAGCTGGAAAACAGATATTATAACCACAGGTACTCGTTCTTGAACCCAGGTAAAAAAAGCTGACCTGCTATATATATATATATATATATATATATATATATATATATATTATATATATATATATCACCATGAATTTCTGATTTCTGATTTTTTAGTGTAGACGTTCAAGTCTTCTTGTTATTTTCCGTATATCAGGATCCAGATGGTAGAGAAAGTGTCCCATATTTTTTACACAATCAGATTCAATCATGTCCCTGGTTGTCCTCAGGGAGGGTTATTGGTTAACGTGATTGTTTAATCCTATACGATATGGATCCCGATATACGAAAAACGAAAAACTCGAACGTCTACACAATAGAGAAAAAATATTCCCTGGTCTATAAAGAAATACTTATATATACCAATTCCTACTAACTCCCACTACCAATTGTTACTACATCCCACTACCAATTCATATGCTACTGCTCGTTTTCTTTAAAAACGAGACACCGCGAGATATACCATCAGTTTTCAACCTGAAGATGGCAGATCGACATGCCGAAAGCGCTTGTAGAGACACCTTTGGTGGATTACTACACCAGTTCCACCCTGACATTAAAAAGATGGCCAGACACCTTGAAAGGATTGAACAGAAACTCGTCCGATAGGAATGGTGACTCGAGTTCAACCAAAGATGTTTAAAAGAGAAAATGCTGCCAAAACACACACACACACACACATACACACACATATATATAATATATATATATATATATATATATGGTTAGAGTCGTGGGAAATGGACTCGTCGATTCGAGTACAATTCCTAGACGAAGCTGTTAGCATTTCACATAGCGCTAATACCCTTGGGAAAGGTATGAATCCATATATTCTCCCTCCAGCTATGGGTTAAATAGTAGGGCAGACTGGGCCCTTCAGCCTTGGGTAGGTAACCAGTCTAGGAGAGGGATAACTCTGAATTTAAAATTCCCTCCAGCTATGGGTTAAATAGTAGGGCAGACTGGGCCCTTCAGCCTGGGTGGTAACCAGTCTAGGAGAGGGATAACTCTGAATTCAAAATTCCTGAGGTCGGTCGTTAATTGGGTTTGTGGAAATCCTTGATGCACCAATTCTTTCTTATCGACTGTGCCAAAAAGTGTGGATGGTCCAACACAAGCCTTCACCACTATAAACAAATCACTAAGTGGGTGTTCATTGTGTGTGTGAACCTTCATGCGTCGAAATCGATGAGAGAGTCCATAATATATATATATATATATATATATATATATATATATATATATATATTGTTTTACCCTAGTGCATTCACACATATTACTGGTTGTACTCAGAGGCATTATAGTTTCTAGTGATTGTTTGTTTCACTTCCATATGGATTCTGATATACGGAAGATAACAAGACGTAAACCTCAAAATTTGAAAATGATAAGGAAATATTATCTGGTCTTTAACAAAACCTGCTCATGCATACATACATATAATATATATATATATATATATATATATATATATATATATATATATATATATATAAAGAGAATGAGGGGGAGAGAGTGAATGGGTATGAGAGGAAGAGAGATGTGTGTGTGCATATGAGTATGTAGTTGAGTGTATGTGATTGTTTTGGTGGAGCAGAGGTATCACATCACTTAGTTTCGTTAACTCTTGTCACTATTTACTTAAATAATAGATGTTCTGTTTACATTGTTATTGACATTGCTATTCTGCTTCAAACTATGTATACATATATATATATATATATATATATGTAAACAAATGATGAGAAACGATATACGAAAAAGAGGACAAAAGACAAAACAATTGTTTAAAAACGTTCGCTCATGTCAGAATGCAGGGAAGTATAAAAACTAAAATAACTTTTATCTCACCTTCTTTAGCTAATCTGTAACTATTAGTCCATGTGCGTTTTTACAAACAGAAAAAAACAAAAAACAAAACAAAAACAAAAAATATCACCAAACAGAAATTTGTAGAATGTAATAAACATTTTTGTAAAACTAACAACTTTTTCTCTAATGATGTTTTTGTTTCATTTAATAAAAAAAACAATCAAATGAGATTAACAGATACAGATGAGCTAAGGAAGGTGAGAATAATTATTCTAGTTTATATAATATATATATATATATATATATATATAATATATATATATATATGTGTGTGTGTGTGTGGTGTGTGTGTGTATGTGTGTGTATATATATATATATATATGTGTGTGTGTGTGCATGTATTACCGACAAAAGTTTATATATATATATATATATGTGTGTGTGTGCGTGTGTGTGTTTGCATGTGTTATGGACAAAAGATTATATATTATATATATATATATGTGTGTGTGTTTGCATGTTTAACGACAAAATTTTATATATATATATATATATATATATATATATATATATATATATATATATATATTATATGTATGTGTGTGTGTGTGTGCATGTATTATCGACAAAAGTTTATATATTTATATATATATATAATGTGTGTGTGCATGTATTAGCCGAAAATTTATATATATATATATGTGTTGTGTGTGTGTGGTGGTGCATGTATTATCGACAAAAGTTTATATATATACATATATTTATATATATATATATATATTGTGTGTGTGTGTGTGTGTTTTGTGTGTGTTGTGTGTGTGTGTGTGTATATCGAAAAAGTTTATATATTTATATATATATATATATATATTATATTGTGTGTGTGTGCATATATTACCGACAAAAGTTTATATATAATATAATATATATATATATATATATATATATATATATATAATATAATATAATGTGTGTGTGTGTGTGTGTGTGCATGTATTATCGACAAAACTGCATATATAATATATGTGTGTGTGTGTGTGTGTGTGCATGTATTACCGACAATTTTATATATATATATATATATATATATATATGTGTGTGTGTGTGTGTGTGTGTGTGTGTGTGTGTGTGTGTCTCTGTGTGTGTGTGTGCATGTATTACGACAAAATTTTGGAGCACATTGATTTTTCCTTTAAACTTAAAAATGTATCAAGTTTCATGCTTTTAAAGAAAGACATTTATTTTACTATGTTTGTATGTAATTATGTAATAATTTTAAATCAAAATGAATATAAGATAATTATAATTGTAATCAAATCAAATCAATAATTTCCTTTCATCAAAGAATCCACAACCAACATTTATTACTGCAGAGCAAATTCTTGCATCCTCTGTGTAAATATGTAACAACTTTTCATTATTCTAAGGCAGTTAATTTCGAACTTAACGATCAATTTCCTCCCAGATAGTTCAATTGGTGAAGGATCTGAAGATGGGGGGGGGGGGCGAGTACATGATTTACAAAATTCCTTATCTTCCTTTTATTCTAGATAATTTGTAAACAGTTTTTGAGCTGTTTTTTTAGATCATTATCTTATTGCAAAAAGTAAAGGTATCAAGTGATAAGAACATTTCCTAAAGCTTATGTAAATCTATATCGTAATACTGGTGTTCCTAAATGTTATATCCGTTATCCGCCAGCAAAAACCTCTGGTTAAAAATGAAACCGTGCCAAAAATGAAAATTCTGATTATCTGGTGTCGCTTAATGGAAGATTTCTTTATTTTTCCGATTTTATTTCACCCAATTCTAAAAATTGTTTTGGGTTGCTTAAATGGTCAACGTAAAATTAAAATCAATTATTGAAATATTGAAATTGCAAATCATCGTTTTAGACTTAGATAGCTCTCTTGATTTTTTTACTGGTTTCGTAGAAATTCCATTGATCCGCTAATAAATTTTATAATGCTTTTATAAAAAATGTTTGAATTTTATATAAATGTTCGCATGTACACAACTGGTGAATATATTTATTAAAATATGTAAAATTAGCCTATTTTTATGAACTTAGAAAAACAATTCAGGGTGGTCGGTGTGTATGTATATATGTATGTATATATGTGGTCGGTAGTGTATATGTATGTATAGTATTGTTGCTCATGGTTATGCCTATTATATGTGTTGTATGTACACTATTACCCATAAATAAATAAACACCCCTAATTTTTATTATAAAAATATTATTTGTATAGAAACTAGGATTTTGTTTTTAGTGAAATATTCTAAATTCAAAACTGAAACATTCTAAATTCAAAACTGATGTTAGCATTACTATTAAACTTTGACCTACGTTCAAAGTTTAGGTATCAGACATGTAAGCCGAAAAGTGTGTGTGTGTGTGTGTGTGGGGGGGGTCCTTACGGAAATTGTGATATAGTAAAACGTACTTGGTACTAATTACTAAAGCATAATATCTATTATCTAGATGTAGATATAATATAATAATGTATCTATAGGTCTAGATAATGAGTTGAAATAATTTATAATTAATTATTTCAATTTTTAAATGCATCTCATCATATTATTTTTTATCAACTTGAATTTTTACCTTAACTAATCAAATCATTTTAGAATTTAATAAAGATAGGCAGCTCATTCAAATGCAGCATATGGAAATCTAATAGATTGCAATGGAGTTATCTGAATAATAATTAATTAGAATAATATTATTCATTCTGTTATTGTCTAAAAGAACAACAGTAGTTGCATTTAAAAAAATTTTTTTAATCATACCGGGTACACGCATGGTTACCTCATTTTAGGAACCCTCCCACTTTGGAACTACTGGGTACTTTTGGCAATATCACAAATTTTCCTTAATGGGACCGAGTTTTTCGGCATACATGCCAGGTACTTAAACTTTGACCCACTGGTAGCAGTCCAATAGATAATATATTTTATATATAGTCATAATGTTTTATCTTTGGTTAATTTGGGAACACATTTTAATAATAAAAATAAATCATACTTAAATATATCGGTTTTTAGTGCATAATATTTCATTACAAATATTAAAATCCTGTTATCTTTCTTTAGAAGTAAATTAACTTGTTACAGAACATATTAGCTGTGTGTTGATTAATGATTGATACTGCATTAGATCGTACTGACAGTACTTATTCTCATTACCCCCCCCCTCTTTCTCTTTCTTTGTCTCTCTCACCACCCATCAGTCATCGCCATCTTCCGCATGGTATCCGGAATCAGCACAGAGCTAGTTGTTGTAGGTTATTGCTGGTCGAACTACCTTTGTGTCCGTGTAGGTGTCCACAGAGGAACGTCACTTCTGTGTTCGTCCTTGCTTATATCCCACTGTGTCCAGCATGTCTTGTTTGTCTTACTTGGATTGTTTGTGTAAGAGGAGGTAAGTGGCGTGAAACTGTTTTTCTTGTGGTGCTATTTCTAAGATTTGTTCAAGATAGCACACAACACCCTTGAATATTTTACAACTAGCTTTCCCCTCTGCGTTTTGTTAGAGTTCAATTGGTGCAACCATTCAGACAGTTACAGTTTGGAAGGAATTCATGCTTTATCTTATCAGTGAGATCAGAATTCCATATGATCGATAATCTGTATATAGCAGCCAGTTGTTTTTCTTATGCGTAACTTGACATAGCTTTCTGTTGATGAGATATTACTATCTTGGTATGTGAACTGGTCTTCTAATTGACTATGAATAATTCCTTATAATAGCAAAGTGCTTTTCCTGACTGATTACACTGGTTTACAAAAAATATTTTTTGTCTGAGGCAAGAATGTGAATAGGTGTTTTTTTTACTAATTTGGGTGTGCTGAATTCAAATTTATAAACAGTTTTGCTCTATCACCTCTAGTTTTCTGTCTTTTAGATAGTCTCATTTTAGTATATACAGAGTATATACGGGCTTATTTCAATAGTTGCAGCAGCTTATTACAGATAAAAATAGGATAGATAAGAACATTGATGGAATAAACATATTTGGATGAACAATGACACAAATCACAGTTATAAATGTATTTTCTTAGATGATCTGCTGACTGCCAGTGTACTACTAGCCAGTGCACTACTGGCTGTTGATTGAGACGTGTTGGCTACGCTTAACTACCAAAATCCGTTTTAATATTTAGCTTATATATATAATGTAAATGCTATCATTTACATTTATTGCATAATAACTAAAAAGTAGACATAAGTCACACAATATTAGAAATTAATCCTGAAATGCATATACGCCTTTATGTACAGTATGTTTACAAAATGTACAGTATGCATATCTAAAAAACTAGAGGTGATGAGGAAAAACGGATTACAAATCTGAATTCAGTACCCCCAAATTAGGTTAAACAGCTATTTTTGTGCTTGCCTCAATTCCTTTGTAAACCAGTGTAATTAGGATTATTTGGATTATTCAGACTATTGTCCTCATCTTTATTGTTATCTGTACAACGTTTCGGCCGATGTGCCCTCCGACCTTCTTCAGGTATTCGCGCCGACAAGAAATACCTAAAGAATGCCGGAGGGTACATCGGCCGAAACGGTGTATAGATAACAATAAGATGAGGACAATAATCTGAATAATCAAAATAATACAAAATTTGATGGTAAAATAAAAATAAAATTAAAACATTAAATCTTTATCGCAACAATTATCATTCCTTTAACATTGAGCTTTATATAAAGGTATATTAAGCTGTTGAAGTCCAGTACATTAGTCACTGTGTGCTGGGTATGACGCTAAAGTGCATCTAGGAGTGATGTCCAATTCTGAAACTCAGGGAAGTGTGGAATACCTCTTGATTGCTACTACTCCCAAATCCATGTTGACCCTGTGTGGTAGTACCTATTATGATCCCATCTATCGATTAAATGAAAACAAAAATGAGTTTTAAAGAATGAGTTTAAACATTGCAGGAAATTATTTTCCTTTTGCCAGAAGAGTTATCTCCTCGCTGCGTTGCTGTTTTTTTCCCACTAGGGGGCCTCTGGTAGTTAAGCGCGTTCATTCAAACGCTGCTTCCTCTTTTAGCTGGACGTTTCTCAACGAACTGATATGGGCTAGTCTATCTACCCCCTTCTCGGTGGGGCTTTTGCCTCACCTCTTACATTACTGTAAGTCCTTTGTACAGCATGGACTTTCCTTAGTTCCATGTCTGTAATATTTATATGTTTAAGTCCATTTGGTATCTTGTTTATACCTATATTATTGTATATGTATTTACATGTTCTATTCTCCTGTACATTATGTATCTTATCGTTTCCATGCGCGGTTATTATATATTAAATTTTTTGTCTCACAACGTGTCGGAATTGTATATTATTCAATTATCAGCTTTGAATCTTACACATTTAATACCCAACAAGAATGAATTAAACAAAAGTCTTCGGCATAAATTAATCCACTTTTACAATACCATTTATTATGTCATTAAATCAAACCAACTTTAGCCACTCATCGACACTGCGACTTGGTTTCTAATTTTGGACTAAGGTGTTTGCGTCATACTTTGCTTATGATGGGTTTTTCTTGGGCATTAGCCTGAAAAAGAAAACAATAGCGTGACTGGAGTTCGAACTTACTTGCTACGATGTCGGAGTTAAGCATGTTAGCCACTACGCCACGGAGATTCCGGCATCTTACGTAGTTGATGAAAGTTGAATATTGACTTGAAGGTATTACAAAAGTTATTCCATATTTGTTGATTACCTAAATTGAAATTAAAGAAAACAAATTCAATCGTTTAACCATGAAACCTTCACATCTAAAATATCCTTTTGAGGAACACGATTCTAAAAAAATATTTACTTTAATAATTCAATTGAATGATGAAAACTCTTCTTTTTTTACATTTTGGGTGTACATATCTCGACAAAGCTCCTTTTTCACATTAGGAAATTTGTACTTATCAACACAGGACAAAGAGTTCAAAGACAAGAAAGGAAAATAATATAAGTATATAGTGGATACTGTTGAATTTACGTCTTTTCAAATGAGCCGTTACTTGACAGAGTGATGAAAGT
>CM042137.1:16549150-16559150 GCA_023376005.1 Doryteuthis pealeii
AGAGGAGATAAACAAAGCGCCTTAAGAATAAGCCTAGATGGGACCGCACAAGAATATTTGCGTGCAGTCCTGAAAAGTCCATGGAGCAGCACCCCACAAGAAGCAACTATATGGTCACCTGCTCTCCATCTCACAAACCATCGGGTGAGATGGACTAGCATGCAGGACACTGCTGGAGAAGCGGGTGAGCTTCATAAGCGACGTTCTCCGTGGAAAGTCCAATACATTGACATGCTAACGCAGGACGCCCACTAAGGACCTACAATTGACCAAACTATGCGAGGATTCTGATGCTCGCAGGGGATCTCCAGGGCAATGAGTGATAGGGAAGTTGCGAGAGATTGTCATGGATATCCGTGCTGCTTGCGTGACATGATGATGATGATGATGATGATGATGATAGTTCAAGAATCAAAGTACGTCACTGAGAAAGAACTGCTAATTATCATTTCATTCATTTTCGAAGCTGAATTGAAAAATGTTTCGTAAATTAAAATGGGAATTCCAATAAAGTAAAAATGAATAAATTAATGAATAAATATTATGATATTACATCAAAATCTGCAGAAAAACCTCAACACATCTGAGTGTACAATAAAGGATATCTTACCTTATTTTCGTAAATTTTGCAGTTACTTCACAAGCTTATAAAATATACTTTAAACGAGAAAATCGCCATAATATAAGGGTCAGTAAGCTCAAAGAGGGGATGCTAATGTTGTATCAGCCAGACAGCGAAGGAGTATATCCCTTTTTTACTAGCACATAAATCAAGGAAGATTTTTTTGTTCTGAGGTGGAGCGCCACACCACCACAGCTGCTCACACTACCGCAACATATACCTCTCATGCTACTCATACGCGGAGTTGTGAGGGCCGGTATCGATCCGGAAACTCGTGGTTCCTAGTGGCGTTCTAATCAACTGAGCTAACCGCCCAGTCGCCATATATAACACATCCAAATCGAAAAGCTACTATACAGTAAAGAATCAATCATGGGAACTCTGCGGCGGTTGCGAGAAACGGTCACACGTGTAAGATGGTGATTTAAAAAATAACTTGGCAGTCAGTTAGTAACTGCTGAGCGACAAGGAATGATTATAATTTTGTTAAGAAGAAAACCGCCTCCCATTTAGGTTTTGTCAAACAAATCTTTTTTACATGTACTTGAGAATACCACTTCACGTCTCCTGTTTTGAAGACCAGCACAGAGGAAATTTCTGGCATCAATAATAAAGTGAGTGGTGTTTTTCTGTTGATACATGACTGACTTTTTTCCTTTCTGTGTTGCTCAACGTTATCTCTTCAATGCATATTTGTCTCCGCCAAATTTATCGAGATTCTGCATCGTCACAGTAACCGGTCTAGGAAAAAAGGATACTGTGAATAAAAAACAGGTGTTTGATTTGCTAAGTCTACTCGCCTCGTTTCTGGAATTCCTGTGTAGCATCTTGTTCTTAGGTTTGGATAATATCGTGTTGTTATGAGGGAATCCCCTGTTTTGGCCAACTGCTGGTCTTCTGTACAACCTTGACAGGACTTATATCCGAGAACCATATGAGATTTTATAATCGTCTTTAGTTCTGCCAGATGTCATAATTTCATGTATCTAGACATTCGTGGAGGCGTGTTTGTGTAATGGTTATCGTCGTACGAACAAATATCAATTCAAATTCTGGACGAGCCTGTATGCATTTCACATATCGCTAATCCCCTTGGGAAAGGTATGAATCCAACTATTCTCCTTCCATTCGCTCATTAACCTTGGTTATGCAACCAGTTGTCCGTTTATCTCAGTCGGGAGAGCATTCGTCTAGATTCTATACCGGTCTCCACCAACTCAACACATAAGTAGCACAACATGGGTAATCTGATCTGAGTCGTAAAGCATTTGGAGCTGACGGTAGGGTGACGCTCCACCTCAGCAAAAATAATCTCCCTGGTCTAGCTCAAGCGAAAGGGGGATAGACACCTCCACTGTCCAGCTGATAGTGACGATAGGTCACTCTCCGTAAACTTTACTATGCAACCAGTCTAGAAGAAGGAAAATCTGAATTCAAACTTGTTAAACTTCGCTTCAGTCGGTAGAGCGTTCGGCTAGAAACCACAAGGTTCCTAGTTCGATACCGGCCCTCGCCAACTCAGCCTATGAGTAGCACAGGGATCTGTGCGGTAAAGTAAGGAGCTGATGTTAGGTGTGGCGCTCCACCTTGGTCTAGCGCTAGTGAAAAGGGGATAGACTCCCTCGCTGATTGGCTGATACCGACATTAGGCCGCCCCGACGACTTTACTTTTTACTCGTGCGAAGGGGTTGGTAAATTTGTAGTTAGACTCTCCATCATGTAGTAGTAGTAGTAGTAGTAGTTATCTCATTTTACTGACTATTATTTTTGACATCCACTTGTTGATTCGAAATTTTCACTAATCTTCCTAAGAAATATCACTAAAAGTTATAAATCACTAAAACAGTGTTAGAAAATAATAAATTAGAGTTGCGGTATCTTAAAAAATAGTAAAAGCCGTGATTAAATTATATAATAAGCAAGTCAATAACAACATTTCTCATGTATAATAAAAAAAAAAAAAACAAGAAAAAAACCAAACAAATCAACATTCCCAGAAGTAATAAACAGAGTCTGACAAAATGCGTTCAACTACGTAAAAAAAATCGTGTCGCCAAAAAATAGGATACGATGCTGGTAAATAGAAGAAAAAAAACTTATTAAAAAAAAAAAGAATGACGATTCATACAAGCTGACAGAAAGAATGTGATAGCTGTAAACAAGGAAAAACAGGACCTGTTAGATACTTGTTGGTATAAGTCAACAAAACACATTTTATAAAAAAAAAAGGAAAGAAAGCGAAAAAGTATGTTAAAAATCAGGACCATGCTAGAGAGCTGAAGTGAGAAAATATTGGTGCCGATGATCTTTGTTGCAAACAGTCCAAAATACTAGAATTTACATAGTAAATTTGAATAATTGAGGCTGCCAAGGACCTACATTGACCAACTATGCGAGGATGCTGGTTGCTGCACGGAAGACCTCCCAGGGGCAATGAATGATAGGGAAGGTTGGCAAAAGATTGTCATGGATATCTGTGCTGCCTGCACGATATGATGATGATGAAATCACAGTGATGCAGCTTCGGTTTGTACACAGTCTTACTCTTTATTTTAAACTTAATCTCCTCGTACTGTTCAAGCAGAATAACGGTAGTGATAGTAGACATATCAAAATTATATATCGAAGATATATAACCGTTCTAAAATACTAGAACTGTGTTTGAAAATTCGAAGAACTGAGACTGCATAAAATACAATGATACAGTTGGGGTCTGTACACTCTCTTACTCTTTATTTTAAAGTTAATCTCCCTGCACAGTTCAAGCAGAATAACGGTAGTTATAGCAGACATATCAAAATTATATATAGAAGATATATAACACTGGTTTACAAAGAAATTGAGGCAAGTACAAAAATATCTGTTTTAACCTAATTTGGGGGTGTTGAATTCAGATTTGAAATCCGTTTTTACTCATCACCTCAAGTTTTTTAGATATGCATACTGTACATTTTGTACACATACTGTACATAAAAGCGTATATGCATTCAGGGTTAATTTCTAATATTGTATGACATGTCTTCTTTTTTTAGATATTATGCAATAAATGTAAGTGATAGCATTACATTATATATATATATAGCTATATATCAAGTTAAACGTAGCCAACACGTCTCAATCAACAGCCAGTAGTGCTCTGGCAGTCAGCGCAGGAGGTTGTCGTCCCTCGCAGCGCAGGAGGAAGGTGTCCCTCGACAATTGTGTTACACAATCTTTTGGGTATATATTTGTATTACAATTTCCAATGACGCACATTTTATTGCCTTACAAATGATTTAATTTTACTTTGTTGTTTTTTTTCATATTTTCCAATGGCTTCAAGCTCGTCAAAACATCGAGGATGCCTCAACAAGGACAATTCTTTCTGAATTGTATACATTGTGTCATCCAAGTATATTTATTCCGTCACTGTTCTTTATCTATCCTGTTTTATCTGTAATAAGCTGCTGCAACTGTTGAAATAAGCACGTATATACTCTGTATATACTAAAATGAGACTATTTAAAAGACAGAAAACTAAAGGTGATAGAGAAAAACTGTTTATAAATTTGAATTCAGCACACCCAAATTAGTAAAAAACACCTATTCCCATTCTTTCCTCAGACAAACATTTTTTTTTTGTAAACCAGTGTAACCATTCTAAAATACTAGAACTGAGTTTGGAAATTTGAAGAACTGAGACTGCATAAAATACAATGATATAGTTGGGGTCTGTACACTGTCTTAGTCTTTATCTTAAAATTAATCTCCTTGCACTCTTCAAACAGAATAACAGTAATTATAGGTTGGTTGGTTAGTTTATTGATTTTATCGGCATATCAACCCGTCCGGGGTTATGTCATGCCTAATGGTTAGGGTGTTATAAATATTGTGTATTCATATATATACTTTTAGTAATTAGTTTTAACAATGTGTTAGCATTATTGGGGATTATATTGTATGGCATTTATTTGTTTCATGTCTATATTCTATGGTATAATTTTATTTCCCTCAAAAAGGAGAAAATAGCCTCTATATTAACATTTTCAAACAGATCTTTCATATTGTTTGCTTTAAAATAACGGTTTCTGATGTGAGCAAAATATCTGCATTCCATGAATAAGTGTTTAACTGTCAGGGGTGTATGACATGTTTCACATTGTGGTTGATGTTCTTGTTTGAGTATATAGAAGTGTGTTAGTTTTGTATGACCAATGCATAATCGGGACATAATCCAGTAGACATATCAAAATTATATATAGGAGATATACAACCATTCTAAAATACTATATCTGAGTTTGGAAATTTGAATACTTGAGGCTGCCAAAAACAATGAGGCAGCTGGGCTCTTCGAGGAACATGCAAGGATATGGGGAATTAGAGAGACATTATATAACTCAACAAGGATAATAACAAGCCATTCAGCGTGAAAAACAAATAAATGAAATGTATGAAATTAAAGAAAAACAAAAAACTGTATGAGTACATGGATCTTGCTAGAGAGCTGAAAAATAATCATGGAGCAAAAAATCGTCAGTGATACCAATAATATTTGGAGCACTGTGAACAATCCGAAAGAACCACGAAAAGAGACTAGGAGACCTGTATACCATGGATAGAATCAGACAGTCCAGACCCCACGCCGACTGAGATCGGCTAGAATACCGAGAATAGTCATGGAGAAAAATATTGGAAAATACTTGGACTTTGCCAGAGAACTGGAAAAACTGTGGAACATGAGGATGAAGGTGATACCAATTGTCATTGTTGCCCTTGTAACGGTCCCCAAATATTTGAAGAAAAGACAATTGAGGAATTGGAAGAATCGAGACCATCCAGATCCCAACATAGATAAGAATGGCTAGAATACGCAGAAGAATCCTGGAGACCTGAGAAGACTTGCTTTCCTTCAGACTCCAGTGAAATACCTCCAGTGTGTGAAAAACTAGCAAGAAATAATCTAATAGAACTATCAGCTGAAGAACTAAAACTTAGGAGAGAGAAAAGCCAAAGAGGCATCTTTTTGGGGACTTATAGTCGCCATTACTATTTGATTTAGCAAGAATGCTTCTGAATTACATACTTAGAAAATGCGAAAGAGGCTACAGATTTACTAACTCTCAAGATAAACCAACTTATGTACATGGATGATATTAAAATCCAACTCTCAGCATTATTAAGACCTGCTAGAATATTCAGAAGAGTCCTGAAGACCCACGGAGACATGCTGTCACACAAACTGTAGTGAACGACCACCAGTTAACGCTGTTGTGAAAAACTCAGAAGGAGTGAAATAATAATAATAATAATAATAATAATAATAATAATAATAATAATGGGACTTTGAAATAAAAACGGGTCACCTTATCCCAGCAAGAAGACCAGACTTAGTGTTGATAAACAAAAAAGAAAGAACTTGTCAACTGGTGGATTTTGCAGTGCCAGCAGATCGCAGGGTGAAGCTGAAGGAAAATGAAAAAATGGACAAATATCTGGACCTTGCCAGAGAACTGAAAAAGTTATGGAATATGAAAGTCAAAGTGATACCAATTGTAGTTGGTGCACTTGGAACGGTCCCAAAAAGATTAGAAAAGGGTTTGGAAAGTTTGGAAATCAGAGGAAGGATTGAAACTATTCAGAACACTGCACTGCTGCAATCTGCCAGAATACTCAGAAGAGTCCTGGAGACCTGAGGAGACTTGCTGTCACTCAGACTCCAGTGAAAGACCATCAGCTAATGCTGATGTGAAAACTCAAAAGGAGCAAATAATAATAATAATAGTACCCCAAAATACTCTCTTGCATTTTGAGGTACAAACGGATCCCCTAATCCCAGACAGAAGACTAGACCTAATGTTAATCAATTAGAAGAGAATTTGTCATCTAGTGAATGTTGCCATTCCGGCGAACAACAGAAAAAAAGTGAAATAAAACAACAAGAAAGACAAATACTAAGATCTTGCCAGAGGACTGAAAAGTTGTAAGACATGTGGCGGATGGCTATACCAAGGTAATACGATCCCAAAGGATTTGGTAAAAAGACTGGAGGGATTGGAAATCAGAGACTCGAAACCATAGAGACCACAGCATTATTAAGATCGGCTAGAATACTCAGATAATTACTAGATATCTAAAAAGACTTGCTGTCACTCAGACTCCAGTGAAAGACCACCAGTTAACGCTGATGGGAAAACACTCGCAAAAGTGACACAATAATAGAACACAGAAAATGCATGCAAATTTCTGACATTCAATGTATTCTTTTCCGTTTTCGTATGGCTTTTACCACCGTTGCAAATTCAAAGCATTGCTTCAAGAAACTTGAAGTCCCATAAATTTCTCTCAGCAAGTTTCTTGTGCATCATGAATAATGGATATGTTTAATTTAAATGTATTTTTTAAGTAATTAGCATTTTTCTGTAATTGCTCTCAGGTTAGCAATTGGCGGAGCTTATATTGTTAAAATGGCATAGAAGCAGAAATAACGCGTTGCAGGAAGCGGATAAAGAAAGGTGGGAAAAAAAGCAGGTAAAAAGGTATTACAAAAATATATGTGAAAAGAGAAAAAGAATTTAAAGAAAAATGAAAAGAAAAGTAAAAAGGAAAAAAAAGTTAAAAAAGTAAAAGCAAATTGAATCATAAAACGAGTTTTTCGCTCGCGTGTGGGTATCTGTCAATTTGAAACCAAGAGAGTCTATTGTTTGGCTCGGAAAGTCTAATGATAAATAGTGTGTAAAATTCAAGTATTCTTCTAGCTTTATATATATATATATATATATATATATATATATATATATATATATATTATATATATATATATATATATATATATAGTACTGATTTAACAAATAGTTTTATACGAAGACATCTTATTTTGTGTAAAAAAGAGAAAAAAGAAATGCATTAAAGTGGATGTAACGCCTACCATTCAATAGGTAATTGCATGCATAAACCTATAGAGATTGATTTAATTATATACTTCACATACATACATAGACACACACACACACACACACACACACACACACACACACACACACACTGGAAGCGAGAGTAGCGTATCGGTTGTCACTGTAGGAAATAGATTCGACGAAATGGGTTCAAATCCTGGACGTGTCCTTTGTGTTTCACTTCATCCTCACATCTATTCTCCCCCAGCAATAAGCAAATAGTAGGGTAGACAGTGATGAAAAGAATTGTTTGCTCTACTAGGATAACCAGTCTAGGAGAAGGAAAAAACCTATTCATTATTTGACGATTCTTCAGAGAAATTATCACAAAGTGATTCACCATTGTTATCACTTCATCCAAAATTGCAGATGGTCATTTACGAGACTTCACCATAATAAAAAAAATCATAGCTACATAGCAACAATATATATAAAGTGGAACCTTGAATTATGAGTTTAATCCGTTCTGCTCACAACTCAATTTCCTCGGATATCAAATGAATTTCCACATTAAAATAAACTGAAATAACATTAATCCGTTACAGCCCCTCAAAACATTTTTATGCTACGCTTTTAAAATAAGTAAAATTGTACTGTATTGTATAAAAAATGATAATATAGAATGTAATAAATTATGTGCAGTAGAATGTTTTAGTATTTATTGTTTTATAAATATTTTTCTTTGGTATGATCAATAAATATTTAAATATTTTTAGTGAACCTATTAACATAAGCCTGTCTGGGGCTTGCTCATATGCCAAATTTCAGCTCTCAACACAAAGAAAAAATAAATCGACTTACTGACAGCTCGTAACTCGGAAAATTTCTAAGATGGGACTCTGGTAAGTCAAGGTACCACTGCACACACACACACACACACACATACACACACACACACACATATATATATATATATATATATATATATATATATAGTATTAGCCACAATGGATGCCTCATATGATTTTTCCTGTACTTTTCTATTGCGCAATGTTCATTTATTTGCGTGACAGACTCATTTTGATTGGTCAAATTGGATGACACATTGTTTCTCCGATCAAAGAGCATTCATTTTTTATTTGCGTTTCAGTTCAGGTGGTAGTTAGCTGTGATTAGTAGTGTGATTTAGCTGTGAATTATAGTGATACAAAATTTAGTAATAGTGACTATGCCAGGTAAAAGAATTTCATTAGAGATGTATGCGCAGATCAAAATTATCGGTGAAGAAGGATACGCAAAATCTCTGTTAGATTCTGACTAAAAAAAAAACAACAAAAGTTGCCAGTTCGATAAATAAATTTAAAAGCTCTAAAAATTATGACTATATAAAATGAATGAACACTGGGTTATCAAAAGGTAAAGGAAAAATCATCTGAATCATCCATTCTGGTCAATATTTTATATATGATTGTGCGTGAATATATATATTTACCAACCCCTCCACACGAGCAGGATGCGACACAAGGTCAATTTCTTAAGCGGAGTTTAACAGGTTTGAATTCAGAGTTTTCCTTCTCTTAGACTGGTTACTTAGCCATGGTTAAAGAGTCCAGTCTGCCCTGCTATTTACCCATAACTGGAGGGAGAATTGGATTCATACCTTTCCCAAGGGTATTAGCGCCATTTGAAATTCCAACAGCTTTGTCCAGGAATTGAACTCGCGTTGACGAGTCCATTTCCTACGACTCTAACCATTAGACCACGCGCCTCCATTGAGCGTGAATATATGTGTCAGCTGAAAAGAATAAGAATACTTATACATACATGTATCAATGTTCTCTGTCAAGGGTATTTATTAATTTTTTTTTCAACTCAGTGGGTCATTTAATGCCGATAAAGTTTTAAAATTAATCATCTTAATGGATAATACATTCAAAATATATACAAGATATCACCCCATAGAGGGCTCCACAAAATTACTAAAAATAGCAAAATATATATATACACATATGTATCTGCAACAAGCATTTACTTCAATTGCTTTGCGTTTTATGGTTTATATAAACAAGACGAAGAGTTAATGTAATAATTATACGCTCATACGAAATGGATTCGTGACCGAGTTCAAATCCTGGACAAGACTTTTGCATTTCACATAGTGCTAATACCCTTGAGAAGTGGATGCTTCTAACTATTCTTCATCCAGCTATTGTTAGATAGTACGGCAGACTAGGCTCTTTAACCTTGGTACAGCAACCGATCTAGGAGAAGGAAAACTTTGAAACCTGTTTAACCCCGAATAAGAAATTGACCTAATGTGGCATCCTACACGTGCGGAGGGGTTTGTAAATATATAAATATTCATTAAAAAACATAAGAACTACCCGAGAAGAAACGCGGAAACAGCATCCAACAAGAAATCAGCTGTACGTTCACTTGTATGTCCACTTGCCACCCATCACACCTGAGTAAGACGAAAAAGACATGATGAGAAGCAGGAGAAGCAGGA
>CM042137.1:16564150-16589150 GCA_023376005.1 Doryteuthis pealeii
CACATTTTGTAACTATTTCTATTATATAGTAACAACATATAAAGTAAGTCGTCGGGGTGGCCAAAAGTCGGCATCAGCCAGTAAGCGAGGCAGTCTATCCCCTTTTCACTAGCGCTAGACCAAGGAGAATTTTTTTTTGCATCTGAGGTGCTACTCATACGCTGAGTTGGCGAGGGTTGGTATCGAATTATGAACCTTGCGGTTTCTAGCCGAACACTCTACCGACTGAGCTAACACGGCCCCAAATCTTAGGGAGATATCACATATACAAGGGGTATTACTGTGTCATATAGATATGGCCAAAATTTCACGTGTTTTTTACACCTCGTCCATGAATATAAATTTAAAAAAAAACATGGAAAAATATATGAAACTTAATATACTTTTTGCTGTGTCGTGAAGAAGAGGATCGGAAAAATCACTTGACAAACTTATTTCTCTGAATGTTTGAGATGAGGCTTGAAGATTAGTATTATCTGCGTTATTCGGACTATTGTCCCCATCTTCATTGTTATTTGTACAACGTTTCGGCCGATATGCCCTCCCGCCTTCTTCAGGTATTTCTTGTCGGACTCGGGAACCTTCTCGGACTCGGGAAACTTCTTTTTCGAACTCGGGAACTTTCTTGTCGTAATCGGGAGCCATCACGGAACTTTGAACCCAACCCTTTATTTATTCCACGGGTGTATCCTGTTCTCATTCCGCTAACCATAGCTGGGGTAGGAGTTGTGTTAATTATTTTTCTAACTGCCTCTACTCCCGAGTCCGACAAGAAATACCTGAAGAAACCCCGGGGGCATATCGGCCGAAACGTTGTACAAATAACAATGAAGATGGGGACAATAGTCCGAATAACGCAGATAATACAAACTTATTTGTTTTGCAATCTTTAAAACGGGAAAATTTTAGGTGTTGTTTTTATTATTTCATGAATTACAAGATTCATGGTTTAATTTAAGTTACAACGAAAATACGCTTACAATATAAAATGCACAAATCAAACCGTATATCGCAGAAATAAATACATTTACGATATAGAATAAACAGATCTAACCGATTATCGTAAAAAAAAAAACATAAATGAGATAACGATGAATGTATACTGTTTATTATAATGTTTGATTATTTAGTAAATCATATTAATACTTTGATTTAAGCAAATTTATAATAAAAACACGGTTACGATATTGAAAAAATCAAACCGTTTTTTTTTAATAAAATAAAGTTATATAATGATGTATACATGTTTATTATACATTTTAATTATTTTGAAAATCAAAGTGATTTGCTTGATCAGAGGAAAACATCATAATAATATTGGAAGCACTGATTACTCGTGTCAATTTGAAATGGACAATATATTTATTTTGTTAATTAGAGTAAAAAAGTTAAATTGCAATGAATTTTATTCATCTTCTAATTATTTTATGATCAAAAATAGAAAAAAAGGAAAACAAATTGTAAATTACTGGCGTTGACTTGATATAATACCCGATAAACGACGGGTAACCCGCTAGTATATATATATATATATATATATATATATATATATAGAGAGAGAGAGAGGGGAGAGAGAGAGAGAGAGTAAACTACAGACGTGTTTCGAGGTATCACCTCTCATCAATGCAGTTATACCGTTTTTAGCGGCTACCTCTGGCCGGGTTCGAGACCCGAACGAACTTTCGCACGCCAATCCTCTTACCCATACGGCCACAGTCAGCTGCCAAGTATAGCAGGCTATTTAATCGCTAGATTTTTAAGCGGAAATGAACTCACCTAGAGGTCTCAAACTTTATGTAAACTAAGTGAGTCTTAGCTTAACGCCGAATACGGTGAATCTTGCAATTAAATCCCTTCTAAATAAAGTGCTCAACCGAAATTGGGAGCGTATAATAGAGTAAACTACAGACACGTGTTTCGAGGTATCACCTCTCATCAGTGCAGTTATACCGTTTATATATATAATATATATATATATATATATATATATATATATATATATATATATATCACCATGGATTTCTAATTTATGATTTTCGAGTGTAGACGTTCATGTCTTCTTGTTATTTTCCGTATATCGGGATCCAGATGGTAGAGAAAGTGTCCCATATTTTTTACCAATCAGATTCAATCATGTCCCTGGTTGTCCTCAGCGGGGTTATTGGTAAACGTGATTGTTTATTTCCATACGATATGGATCCCGATATACGAAAAACGAAAAACTCGAACGTCTACAGAATAGAGAAAAATATTCCCTGGTCAATAAAGAAATACTTATATATACCAATTCCTAATACCTCCCACTACCAATTGTTACTACATCGCAGTACCAATTCCTATGCTACTGCTCGTTTTCTTTAAAAACGAGACACCGCGAGATATACCATCAGTTTTCAACCTGAAAATGGCAGATCGACATGCCGAAAGCGCTTGTAGAGACACCTTTGGTGGATTACTACACCAGTTCCACCCTGACATTAAAAAAGATGGCCAGACACCTTGAAAGGATTGAACAGAAACTCGTCCGATAGGAATGGTGACTCGAGTTCAACCAAAGATGTTTAAAAGAGAAAATGCTGCCAAAACACACACACACACACACACACACACATATATATATATATATATATATATATATATATATGGTTAGAGTCGTGGGAAATGGACTCGTCGATTCGAGTACAATTCCTAGACGAAGCTGTTAGCATTTCACATAGCGCTAATACCCTTGGGAAAGGTATGAATCCATATATTCTCCCTCCAGCTATGGGTTAAATAGTAGGGCAGACTGGGCCCTTCAGCCTTGGGTAGGTAACCAGTCTAGGAGAGGGATAACTCTGAATTTAAAATTCCCTCCAGCTATGGGTTAAATAGTAGGGCAGACTGGGCCCTTCAGCCTGGGGTAGGTAACCAGTCTAGGAGAGGGATAACTCTGAATTCAAAATTCCTGAGGTCGGTCGTTAATTGGGTTTGTGGAAATCCTTGATGCACCAATTCTTTCTTATCGACTGTGCCAAAAAGTGTGGATGGTCCAACACAAGCCTTTACCACTATAAACAAATCACTGAGTGGGTGTTCATTGTGTGTGTGAACCTTCATGCGTCGAAAATCGACGAGAGAGTCCATAATATATATATATATATATATATATATATATATATATATATATATATATATATATATTGTTTTACCCTTGTGCATTCACACATATTACTGGTTGTACTCAGAGGCATTATAGTTTCTAGTGATTGTTTGTTTCATTCCATATGGATTCTGATATACGGAAGATAACAAGACGTAAACCTCAAAATTTGAAAATGATAAGGAAATATTATCTGGTCTTTAACAAAACCTGCTCATGCATACATACATATACATATATATATATATATATATATATATATATATATATATATATAAAGAGAATGAGGGGGAGAGAGTGAATGGGTATGAGAGGAAGAGACATGTATGTGTGCATATGAGTATGTAGTTGAGTGTATGTGAGTGTTTTGGTGGAGCAGAGGTATCACATCACTTAGTTTCGTTAACTCTTGTCACTATTTACTTAAATAATAGATGTTCTGTTTACATTGTTATTGACATTGCTATTCTGCTTCAAACAATGTATACATATATATATACGTAAACAAATGATGAGAAACGATATACGAAAAAGAGGACAAAAGACAAAACAATTGTTTAAAAACGTTCGCTCATGTCAGAATGCAGGGAAGTATAAAAACTAAAATAACTTTTATCTCACCTTCTTTAGCTAATCTGTAACTATTAGTCCATGTGCGTTTTTTATACAACAGAAAAAAACAAAAACAAAACAAAAACAAAAATATCCTCAAACAGAAATTTGTAGAATGTAATTAAACATTTTTGTAAAACTAACAACTTTCTCTCTAATGATATTTTTGTTTCATTTAATAAAAACAAACAATCAAATGAGATTAACAGATACAGATGAGCTAAGGAAGGTGAGATAATTATTCTAGTTTATATATATATATATATATATATATATATATATATATATATATATGTTGTGTGTGTGTGTGTGTGTGTGTGTGAGTGTGTGTGCATGTATTACCGACAAAAGTTTATATATATATATATATATATACATGTGTGTGTATGCGTGTGTGTGTGTGCATGTATTACTGACAAATGTTTATATACATATATATATATGTGTGTGTGTGCATGTATTACCGACAAAAGTTTATATGTGTGTGTGTGTGTGTGTGTGTGTGTGTGTGTGTGCATGTGTTTTGGCAAAAGCTTATATATATATGTGTGTGTGTGTGTTTGCATGTATTACCGACAAAATTTTATATATATATATATATATATATATATATATATATATATATATGTATGTGTGTGTGTGAGTGTGTGTGGGCATGTATTATCGACAAAAGTTTATATATTTATATATATATATATAAATGTGTGTGTGTGCATGTATTAGCGACAAAAGTTTATATATATATATATATATGTGTGTGTGTGTGTGTGTGTGTGTGTGTGTGTGTTGGCATGTATTACCGACAAAATTATGTATAT
Organism: Doryteuthis pealeii; assembly: GCA_023376005.1. NCBI lineage: Eukaryota > Metazoa > Mollusca > Cephalopoda > Myopsida > Loliginidae > Doryteuthis > Doryteuthis pealeii. The sequence continues at coordinate 16,568,723 of CM042137.1, forward strand.
ATATATGTGTGTGTGTGTGCATGTATTATCGACAAAAGTTTATATATATTATATATATATATATATATATATATATGTGTTGTGTGTGTGTGTGTGTATTATCGACAAAAGTTTATATATATATATATATATATATATATATATAATATATATATATATATATATATATGTATGTGTTTGTGTGTGTGCATATATTACCGACAAAAGTTTATATATATATATATATATGTGTGTGTGTATGTGTGCATGTATTACCGGCAAAAGTTATATATATATATATATATATATATATATGTGTGTGTGTGTGTGTGTGTGTTGTGTGTGTGTGTGCATGTATTACCGACAAAGTTTTGGAGCACATTGATTTTTCCTTTAAAATTAAAAATGTATCAAGTTTCATGCTTTTAAAGAAAGACATTTATTTTACTATGTTTGTATGTAATTATGTAATAATTTTAAATCAAAATGAATATAAGATAATTATAATTGTAATCAAATCAAATCAATAATTTCCTTTCATCAAAGAATCCACAACCAACATTTATTACTGCAGAGCAAATTCTTGGCATCCTCTGTGTAAATATGTAAACAACTTTTCCTTATTCTAAGGCAGTTAATTTCGAACTTAACGATCAATTTCCTCCCAGATAGTTCAATTGGTGAAGGATCTGAAGATGGGGGGGGGGGAGTACATGATTTACAAAATTCCCTTATCTTCCTTTTATTCTTGATAATTTGTAAACAGTTTTGAGCTGTTTTTTTTAGATCATTATCTTGTTGCAAAAAGTAAAGGTATCAAGTGATAAGAACATTTCCTAAAGCTTATGTAAATCTATATCGTAATACTGGTGTTCCTAAATGTTATATCCGTTATCCGCCAGCAAAAAACCTCTGGTTAAAAATGAAACCGTGCCAAAAATGAAAATTCTGATTATCTGGTGTCGCTTAATGGAAGATTTCTTATTTTTCCGATTTTATTTCACCCAATTCTAAAAATGGTTTTGGGTTGCTTAAATGGTCAACGTAAAATTAAAATCAATTATTGAAATATTGAAATTGCAAATCATCTTTTTAGACTTAAATAGCTCCTCTTGATTTTTTTCTGGTTTCGTAGAAATTCCATTGATCCCGCTAATAAATTTATAATGCTTTTATAAAAAAATGTTTGAATTTTATATTAATGTTCGCATGTACACAACTGGTTAATATATTTATTAAAATATGTAAAATTAGCCTATTTTTATGAACTTAGAAAAACAATTCAGGGTGGTCGGTGGTGTATGTATATATGTATGTATATATGTGGTCGGTAGTGTATGTATATATGTATGTATAGTATTGTTGCTCATGGTTATGCCTATTATATGTGTATGTATGTACACTATTACCCATAAATAAATAAACACCTCTAATTTTTATTATAAAAATATTATTTGTATAGAAACTAGGATTTTGTTTTTAGTGAAATATTCTAAATTCAAAACTGAAACATTCTAAATTCAAAACTGATGTTAGCCATTACTATTAAACTTGGACCCTACGTTCAAAGTTTAGGTATCAGACATGTAAGCCGAAAAGTGTGTGGGGGTCCTTACGGAAAATTGTGATATAGTAAAACGTACTTGGTACTAATTACTAAAGCATAATATCTATTATCTAGATGTAGATATAATATAATAATTTATTTATAGGTATAGATAATGAGTTGAAATAATTTATAATTAATTATTTCAATTTTTAAATGCATCTCATCATATTATTTTTTATCAACTTGAATTTTTACCTTAACTAATCAAATCATTTTAGAATTTAATAAAGATAGGCAGCTCATTCAAATGCAGCATATGGAAATCTAATAGATTGCAATGGAGTTAGCTGAATAATAATTAATTAGAATAATATTATTCATTATGTTATTGTCTAAAAGAACTACAGTGGTTGCATTTAAAAAAATTTTTTTAATCATACCGGGTACACGCATGGTTACCTCATTTTAGGAATTAACCCTCCCACTTTGGAAGTACTGGGTACTTTTGGCAATATCACAAATTTTCCTTAATGGGACCGAGTTTTTCGGCATACATGCCAGGTACTTAAACTTTGACCCCCTGGTAGCAGTCCAATAGATAATATATTTTATATATCTTATTATAATGGAGATTGTGTGTTTTTCTGTCTGTAACCGAAACTATATTACTAATCGAGTCACAATTAACATAGTTATTTACATCACATTCTTCATGATTTTATTTATATTTATATTTAAACTTCAATTATTAATAAAATTGCTTCACCTTTTTATTAGTGTTGTCCATATCTACATACTAATAACATGCTATTGTATTTATATATACAAAAATAGCGGTTTGCAGTGTGAACGGGAAGGCTAATTTGCATATTGATATTAAAAATGTGATTTTATTAAGTATGTGCTTAGTATTATTGATTTCTAACTGTTTGGTTTTATTTTAATTAATATAAGCAAAAATCTCTCCAATGAATCTTAAATGAAATCCATTAACAAGAAAAAATAAGTGTAATTTTATTCTTTATTTCCTAATTTAACTAAATAGTTAAATAAGTAAAATTCAGCAATGAAAGACGGGAGTGATGGAAGAGTAAGTTTCATTTCTATTTTTCTATTATACCCCCACTCTGTTACATATCTTTTTATCTGCTTTCTTATTAGACTTTCTAATTTAATACGATATTTCATTACATTAAAACTTAAATACTTGCACCCGGAGGGTGCATATATTTGCTAGTAGTCATAATGTTTTATCTTTGGTTAATTTGGGAACACATTTTCGTAATAAAAATAAATCATACTTAAATATATCGGTTTTTAGTGCATAATATTTCATTACAAATATTAAAATCCTGGTATCTTTCTTTAAAATAAATTAACTTGTTTCAGAACATATTAGCTGTGTGTTGATTAATATGCGATACTGCATTAGACCGTACTGACATTACTTATTCTCATTACCCCCCCTCTTTCTCTTTCTTTGTCTCTCTCACCACCCATCAGTCATCGCCATCTTCCGCATGGTATCCGGAATCAGCACAGAGCTAGTTGTTGTAGGTTATTGCTGGTCGAACTACCCTGTTGTGTCCGTGTAGGTGTCCACAGAGGAACGTCACTTCTGTGTTCGTCCTTGCTTATCCCATTGTGTCCAGCATGTCTTGTTTGTCTTACTTGGATTGTTTGTGTAAGAGGAGGTAAGTGGGCGTGAAACTGTTTTTCTTGTGGTGCTATTTCGAAGATTTGTTCAAGATAGCACACAACACCCTTGAATATTTTACAACTAGCTTTTCCCCTCTGCGTTTTGTTAGAGTTCAATTGGTGCAACCATTCAGACAGTTACAGTTTGGAAAGGATTCATGCTTTATCTTATCAGTGAGATCAGATTTCCATATGATCGATAATCTGTATAGCAGCCCGTTGTTTTTCTTATGCGTAACTTGACATAGCTTTCTGTTGATGAGATATTACTATCTTGGTATGTGAACTGGTCTTCTAATTGACTATGAAATAATTCCTCATAATAGCAAAGTGCTTTTCCTGACTGATTACACTGGTTTACAAAAAATATTTTTTGTCTGAGGCAAGAATGTGAATAGGTGTTTTTTTTTACTAATTTGGGTATGCTGAATTCAAATTTATAAACAGTTTTGCTCTATCACCTCTAGTTTTCTGTCTTTTAGATAGTCTCATTTATACAGAGTATATACGGGCTTATTTCAATAGTTGCAGCAGCTTATTACAGATAAAATAGGATAGATAAAGAACATTGATGGAATAAACATATTTGGATGACACAATGTACACAATTCACAGTTATAAATGTGTTTTCTTAGATGATCTGCTGACTGCCAGTGTACTACTAGCCAGAGCACTACTGGCTGTTGATTGAGACGTGTTGGCTACGCTTAACTACCAAAATCCGTTTTAATATTTAGCTATATATATAAATGTAATGCTATCATTTATATTTATTGCATAATAACTAAAAAAGAAGACATAAGTCACACAATATTAGAAATTAATCCTGAATGCATATACGCCTTTATGTACAGTATGTTTACAAAATGTACAGTATGCATATCTAAAAAAAACTAGAGGTGATGAGGAAAAACGGATTACAAATCTGAATTCAGTACCCCCAAATTAGGTTAAAACAGCTATTTTTGTGCTTGCCTCAATTCCTTTGTAAACCAGTGTAATTAGTATTATTTGGATTATTCAGACTATTGTCCTCATCTTTATTGTTATCTGTACAACGTTTCGGCCGATGTGCCCTCCGACCTTCTTCAGGTATTCGCGAGCCCGACAAGAAATACCTAAAGAATGCCGGAGGGTACATCAGCCGAAACGGTGTATAGATAACAATAAAGATGAGGACAATAATCTGAATAATCAAAATAATACAAAATTTGATGGTAAAAATAAAAATAAAATTAAAACATTAAATCTTTATCGGCAACAATTATCATTCCTTTAACATTGAGCTTTATATAAAGGTATATTAAGCTGTTGAAGTCCAGTACATTAGTCACTGTGTGCTGGGTATGACGCTAAAGTGCATCTAGGAGTGAGGTTCCAATTCTGGAACTCAGGGAAGTGTGGAATACCTCTTGATTGTTATTACTCCCAAATCCATGTTGACCCTGTGTGGTAGTACCTATTAGGATCCCATCTATCGATTAAATGAAACAAAAGATGAGTTTTAAAGAATGAGTTTAAACATTTGCAGGAAATTATTTTCCTTTTGCCAGAAGAGTTATCTCCTCGCTGCGTTGCTGTTTTTTCCCACTAGGGGGGCCTCTGGTAGTTAAGCGCGTTCATTCAAACGCTGCTTCCTCTTTTAGCTGGACGTTTCTCAACGAACTGATATGGGCTAGAGTCTATCTACCCCCTTCTCGGTGGGGCTTTTGCCTCACCTCTTACATTACTGTAAGTCCTTTGTACAGCATGGACTATCCTTTAGTTCCATGTCTGTAATATTTATATGTTAAGTCCATTTGGGTATCTTGTTTATACCTATATATTGTATATGTATTTACATGTTCTATTCTCCTGTACATTATGTATCTTATCGTTTCCATGCGCGGTTATATATATATTAAATGTTTTGTCTCACAACGTGTCGGAATTGTATATTATTCAATTATCAGCTTTGAATCTTACACATTTAATACCCAACAAGAATGAATTAAACAAAATCTTCGGCATAAATTAATCCATTTTTACAACACCATTTATTATGACATTAAATCCAACCAACTTTAGCCACTACGCCATATGGGCTCCCTTTCTAGGACATCGACACTGCAACTTGGTTTCTAATTCTGGACGAAGGTGTTTGCGTAATACTTTGCTTATGATGTGTTTTTCTAGGGCATTAGCCTGAAAAAGAAAACAATAGCGTGAGTGGAGTTCGAACTCACTAACTACGATGTCGCAGTTTAGCATGTTAGCCACTACGCCACGGAGATTTCGACATCTTTCATTGTTGATGAAAGTTGAATATTGACTTGAAGGTATTACAAAAGTTATTCCATATTTGTTGATTACCTAAATTGAAATTAAAGAAAACAAATTCAATCGTTTAACCATGAAACCTTCACATCTAAAATATCCTTTTGAGGAACACGATTCTAAAAAAATATTTACTTTAATAAATTCAATTGAATGATGAAAACTCTTCTTTTTTTTACATTTTGGTGTACATATCTCGACAAAGCTCCTTTTTCACATTAGGAATCTTGTACTTATCAACATAGGACAAAGTTCAAAGACAGAAAGGAAATATATAGGTATAAGTGGCATACTGTTGAATTTACGTCTTTTCAAATGAGCCGTTACTGACAGAGTGATGAAAAGTTAGACTATGGATGTCAAAATGGATATAATTACTTTTTTCTTGAGTGTGTTCAAGTGCATGGGAACATTTGAATTACATTAGGTGCATATAAAACGTATATAAATGCTTATGGAACATATTTTAAATACGTATCTTAATATAAATAAACAAGTATCAAATGATAAATGAAAAAACAATACAGAAAAACAAACAGGAAACAGAAAACCAATTAAAAATTCAACAAAAGTTCATCTTAATAGAAAGATCTTAATGATGTAATACTAACCATTTTCTATCATATAACTAACCTAACTTAATACTTTATTTTCTTTTTGAAGTCAGAAAATATTTTTCCGGTGCTTAGAAATGGTTAATCTATATAAACATATCATTTCCAGACCTTGTGGCCAGGAGCCGCGAAACTCAAAGTCTTGTTCCAGAGGACTGCCCCTTCAGGAAACGCCTCTTCATTTGCATTCAAACGTTTAGTCTCAGGTTTAGTTCATGATAACTAAGGCCTTTAAAAAAAAAAAAAGAAAAAAAAAGAAATGCTGTAATTGAATAGACAATTGAAGATACCCACTGTAAATTCTACTAACCATGTCGGCGAGACTTAGAATATGCTCCTAAAGTGAAGTAAAGTTTTTCTTGTTTTTTTAAACTGAACATTCAACTCAAGGCAAAATATAATGGACTTGGATAACATTTAACTGAAAACCGCACAGATTTAAACAGTATCAAAATAAGAGATTCAGAGGTGATTTGACCTATAACAAACTCACTGGACGAATGTTACAGGGAGTATTTTGAAGAACATTAACGTCTTATTTATTCTTCAAATTATACAGTTTCAAACTCGATACCATTTGGACACACATTGTGTGTATTATTATTATTATTTCACCCCATTAAAGTTTTTCACACCCGCTTTAGTCGGTGGTTCACTGGATGCTGATTTGTAACAAGTCCTCAGGTCACAAGGATTCTTCTGAGTATGATAGTCGATCTTAACAATGCTGTAGGCTGGATGGTCTCGATTCTTCATTATTATTATTTACTCCTTTTGAGTTTTCACATCAGTGTTAGCTGATGGTCTTTCACTGGAGTCTGAGTGACAGCAAGTCTCCTCAGGTCTCCAGGACTCTTCTGAGTATTCTGGCAGATTGCAGCAGTGCAGTGTTCTGAATGGTTTCAATCCTTCCTCAGATATCCAAACTTTCCTAGCCCGTTTCTAATCCTTTTGGGACTGTTCCAAGTGCACCAACTACAATTGGTATCACTTTTTCATATTCCATAACTTTTTCAGTTCTCTGGCAAGGTCCAGATATTTGTCCATTTTTTCAATTTCCTTTAACTTCACCCTGTGATCTGCTGGCACTGCAAAATCCACCAGTTGACAAGTTCTTTCTTTTTTGTTTATCAACACTAGGTCTGGCCTTCTTGCTGGGATAAGGTGATCCGTTTTTATCTCAAAGTCCCAGAGAATTTTGTGCATTTCGTTCTCAAGAACAGATTCTGGTTTATGCATATACCATTTTGTTGTGTGGTCAAAATTTAATTTTTTGCATAATTCCCAGTGGATCACCTTCCCAACCCAGTCGTGTCTAGTTTTGTATTCTCGTTGTGCTAGTTTGCTACATTCGCAGAGTATATGGTTAACAGTCTCATCTCTATTACTGCAAAGTCTACATTTACTATTTTGTTGGGTCTTATCAATTTTCGCTTTGATGTAGTTTGTCTTTATGGCATTATTTTGTGCAGCAATTATAAGTGATTCTGTTTCTCTTTTGAGGTTTCCCTTTCTTAACCATGTCCAAGTCTTTCCATGTGCAACCTCCTCTATTTGTCGTTTGAAGCGTCCGTATAATTGTTTTTCTTCCCATTTTTGTTTTCTAGTCTTTGTCGTTTTTCTGTTTGTCCATCTGCCGTTTCTACTATTGTTGGCCGCCATAAGTAGTTTGTCTTTGCTTTTCCTTGTGTAATCTTCAAGTTGTTGGATTGTGGTTTCTACGCATTCCTCTATGTTGGCAAGACCTCTTCCCCCTTCCTTTCTTGACACATACAATCTATCTCTATCATCTCTAGGGTGGAGAGCCTTGTGCATGGTCATTAATTTTCTCGTCCTTTGGTCTATCTGTCTGAGTTCTTCTTTTGTCCAATTTAAGAATGGTGCTGAGTATCTTATAATGGGGACAGCCTAGGTATTAATTCCTTTGATCAGATTTCTTTATTATTATTATTATCATTATTATTATTATTATTATTATTATTATTATTATTATTATTATTATTATTATTATTATTCCTTACCTTATTTTTCACACCAACGTTAGCTGATAGGTCTTTCCCAGAAGTCTAAGTTACAGCAAATATCCTCTGGTCTCCAGGATTGCTCTGGGTATTTTAACCGATCTTAGTAATTCTACGGGCCTCGGTTATTATTATTATTATTATTATTATTATTATTATTATTATTATTAGATTGTCTTTTAATCTTTGATTTTTAGTAATTTTTAAATCGAACCTATAAGTGTTTATAGGTTTGATTTTTCTTTCGTTGCTTAGTTGGTAGAACAGCTGGTGTGTTTACCTACGATTTGATATGCAAAAGCAATCAGGATTTCACATCTAACTAAAAGCTTATCCTCTATCGTGTGCCTGACTATCGTACAATGACAGCCAAGGTGAACGAACTGTGATGGAAAAAATATCCAATTGAAATGGATTTGCCAAGTGAAATAATTTATAGCTCAACTGAAAAGAAAAACAATTCTTATCTTATTTTACCATTGAATGTTCTTCCTCTTCGGAGAATAAATGAATATTTGATGTAAATGTCAATAACCCAACTGTTTCCTCGACAGGAAATACACAACCACTTCCGCTATTAGCCAGGTAGGTATATTGCAAATACGTTCACTACGGATTAAATGGGGTTCAGTCACAAGTATTTGGCATCAATTGGGAAGCGATATAGATATTTACACATCCTGTTCGCCACGGGTAGGATGTAACATAAGGTAGTTAGTATGGGGCATCCAGTGATGATCGAACTCGAACTCGCTATTCAGCTTAATTGATCTGCGAGATTATCTTGCTAACCATTACACCAGGATGAAATGTCGTTTTTTAAAGTTCGCTAGTGGTAGGATGTAACAGTCACAAGTATGGTACATTATGCGATAATCTTTATGGGACATCCACTGAACATATTCATTGGGCATCCAGTGAGGATCGACTCACTATTCACTTGCGAGATTAGCTTGCTAATCATTAAAAATGACAGGACGCCTTTAATCCTTTTTTTTTTGCCAGGAAGGAATTTACCTTTCGTCACGGGTAAGATGAGACACAAGGCCACAAGTATGAGGCATCCAGCTAAAATCGAACTCGCCTTTCAGTAGTAATGGATCTGCAAGACTAGCTTTGCTAATCATTACAGCATGGAATGACTCCACTTTTCATCATCATCAGTCTGTCGCACTGGCAGCACAGATATCCATGACAATCTCTCGCCATCCTTCCCTATCATTCATTGTCCCCAGAAGGTCCTCTGTGCAGCATCCAGTATCAGCGCAGAGCTAATCTATGTACGTCTTTGCTAGGCGACCCACTCTGGCGCACGGATATCCATGACAATCTCTCACTATTCTTCCCTATCATTCATTGCCCAAGAAGAACCTCTGCGCAGCATCCAGTAGCCGCGCAGAGCTAATCTATGTACGTCTTTGCTGTTTTCTCGTGGGGTTTTGTTTCCACGTCTTGTTTAATATTGCACGAAAGATATTGTGATTTTTCTCCAAATTTGGACATTACGCAATATAAAATATTTTATCGTATAAAATTTCCGAAAAAAATGTTTCCATTTAATGGCCTAGAACCTAAGAATTCCTTAGGGACTCATTTAGAAATTACAAGTGTAGCGAATAAATGATTTCCATCAAGTATTTAACTAACCCGTTCACCGCCTTGTCGGGTGGGGCTGTAGAATAAACCGACTGCACCACTGTAGAAGGGTAAAATCCTCCAGTGAGGCTGCCTATTGGTCTTGGGTGGCGACCCGTGATGCTGGAGGGTAGAATCCTGGTGACTAAACAGTCCATGACATGCAAAACTCCACTTTGGCCCTAATTTAGTCTAGACGGGTGATCGGGGGAGACCACTCCGATCAATTAGCTGGTCAAGTAAAGCCCTAGCACCTATATGATTGTTCCGACCCTATTGCCATTATAGCAATCCCATCCAACTCTTTCTATCATATATGTGCAAAAAGGTGGTGACTAAGGTTCACTATATTGAGTTTGAAAAAAAATAGGAAAAACGTTTTCGGTATAAAATAACTCAACAAGAGTTGATACGCCGTAAAATCCAACTATCCTTCCATCGAACCCGTTCGATAAGCGTAGTATCTGTCACAAAGTAGCAGGTATGGAGCACCCAGTGTGGATCGAACTCGCTATGCAATTGTAATGGATCTGTCAGACTAGCTTGCTAACCATTACACCACCATATGAGGCGTAATGTTATCCATCAATTATTTGGTATAGATAAAGTGTAAATGCAAAGAATTGATAGGAAATATATATATTGATAATTATTATTTTAACTAGCTGAAAATTCCACAGTTTAGTTGGTGTATATAGATATTAGGTAATGTATATATTTCCTCACAAGTAGGATGCGACACATGATCAATTTTTAAGCGAGGTTTAACAGGTTTCAATTCAGAGTTTTCCATCTCCTCGACCAATCATAAAAAAAATTACAAAACCGAGTCTGCCCCACTATTTACCCATAGATGGATGGAGATTAATTTAATTCAAATTTTTCCTTAGTGTATTCTCACTATGTGAAATGCAAACAGCCTCGTTCAGAATTATAACTCGGCTCAGTATGTCCATTTCCGACGACCATTACACAACGCGTCTCCATATGAGGCAATGTATGATGTATACTGAAATTAACAACATTGAAGAAGTATTTATCAAGACAAATAAAGAAGGAATTAAACGGCATTTTTCTTCTAAATATTAACCTAATCAACACGGTTATTTCAGCGAGATTTCCATTAGGCGAAGAAACATTGGTAATTTATGAGGAAGTGCGTCCCGGTCTCCCGCCTCAAAAAGCGCTACCCGGTGACTATCAAAATAACAACCCCAGCTCGTCGTAATTCTTGTTTATTTATCGTAATTTGTCGTAATTCTTGTTTAGATATGAAGATGGATATATAGTTTTGAATAGACTGAGATAGATAGATAGATAAACAAACAAAATAATATAGATATATACGAACAAATGGAGATAGATAGATAGATATTTTCGACAAGTAAATGTATTTGGGGGTGGGGTCGCTTCTTTTTTTGTCGTAATTCTTGTTAATTTAAAATAAAAACAAGACATTAAACAAACATGAATAAAAAAAATCTTAGTATTTAAAGTAATATAGATAAATATGAACAAATTGAGATAGATAGATGGATAGTTTTGAATAGACTGAGCTGGGTCGTTATTTTAATAGTCACTGGGCAGCAACTCTTGAGGCAGGAGACCGGGACGCACTTCCTCATAAATTACCGAAACATTTTCCGAAGATCATATTGTCAAGAAACACACAATTATTAAGCGTTGTCCCTATATCTACGCTATCCTAACTTAGATATATATTCTCCATTACTGACAATGAGTAAGTATCAAGTGTAAAGTAAGTATAGCAAACTATATATATATATATATATATATATATATATATATATATATATATATATATATATACCAGCTATGGGTTAAATAGTAGGGCAGACTGGGCCCTTCAGCCTTGGGTAGGTAACCAGTCTAGGATAGGGATAACTCTGAATTCAAAATTCCTGAGGTCGGTCGTTGATTGGGTTTGTGGCAATCCTTGATGCACCAATTCATTTCTATCGACTGAACCAAAAAGTGTGGATGGTCCAACACAAGCCTTCACCACTATAAACAAATCACTGTGTGGGTGTTCATTGTATGTATGAACCCTCATGCGTCGAGAATCGACGAGAGAGTCCATAATATATATATATATATATATATATATATATATATATATCAGTTCCACGCTACCCTAATTTATATATATATATACGTTAATGTATGAGTAGTGGCTTACCGGTGGGTACGAGTACGATCGTTGGAAGCGCACAGTATCCAGCGGTTAAGACCGAGTAAAACAAATACAAAGTGCTCAATACAATGTAGAGCAAAATTTATTTATAAAATGGATAAAAGTAACCTACTCGAATTTCATCGTCTGAATCGTCAGGGTTACATCCGCTGAATTAAATGGGTCTTCCCATTTCAACGGTCGTACATGGTACTAACTGACATTAATCGAAAACTCGATTAATTCAGCGGTTGTAACCCTGACGATTCAGACGATGAAACTCGAGTAGGTTACTTTTATCCATTATATATATATATATATATATATATATATATACCAGGGTAGCGTGACATGAAGTTAACGACGCTTGGTTACTGAAACTTTCTTGCGTATGTGATTTTCTTCATGCCTACGCTACTGTTAGATATAAATGCTTTATGAATGATACTGGGGACTATTTGCTCATAAATATAGCACACTATATAATGAATAGTAATACATACATATATATATATGTGTATATGCTCCCATAAATTTGGTATGAGCTCTCTAATTGGTAATTTAAATTAACTCTCACTACTAAGCATAAAAGCAATGATCGTTTCCCCGGAAATTTAGTCTCTCAGTGACCGTAAAATACATAAACAAACCTATGAACTTAGTAGTTTAAAAACACCAGTCCCCATTACAGATGTCAGTGGACGAGGGGATAAGATATCAGGCTACCATACGGTCAGTGAGTTCAACCCTAGCCAAAGATGGTTGTGTCTAGCCACACTGAAGAGGCGTGAAACGCCGAAACATGTGTCTGTGGATGACTTATTAAGATATATATATATATATATATATATATATATATGAGGAAAAATGAGTAAAAGAAAAGAAATGTAAATGGATAAAATGAATTTAATCGATATCACATTAATCGATATCACTTACACATGTGTTTCGGTCAGTTTATGTGTGTGAAAATATTTCGCACACACAGAAGAATCGACCTTCATCAGAGTGCGAGATATTTTCACACACATAAACTGACCGAAACACATGTGTAAGTGATATCGATTAATGTGATATCGATTAAATTCATTTTATCCATTTACATTTCTTTTCTTTACTCATTTTTCCTCATATGGTCGGATTCAATTCCTTTTCCATCTTCACACACACACACACACACACACACATATATAATATATATATATATATATAAAGTGAGAGAGGGAGGAGAGGTAGTGGCGGTGCACCTCTACATGATGACGTTACACTTGGCCTTAGTTTACCCATCCTTCACCACATTGTGAAAAACGCCAAAGACGGAGAATGCTGGTAAACAGTTAGTTAGTACGTTACACGTGTGTAGAGCCCAGCTATACAAATATAGAATATGAAATTATAAATACCAAATCTGCTACTTTAATGTGCACACTCATCAGGTGGAAATGTCCTACAGCATCTTATGATTGAGCACACTACATTTAGATTAAAGTAACGGACGCCCTGTTCATAATTTCATATATATATATATATGAGTTAAAAGAAAGGAAATGAATCCGACAATATGAGTAAGAAAAGATGGAATGAAAACATCACACAATGCTGTTAGAAAAGAAAACAATTTATAATATAATCATAGCTGATATTGATCAATATTTCGATTTTACAAAAATCATCATCAGAGCTCATTCACTCCCGTAGTTGTTTGGGTCGGAGAGGAATGTCAAATGAGTTTACAAAACAAAAAACCTTAATACTGCAAAAAACGAAAGACGTTACAATATTCATCAACGTGGGCATTCGCGCCATATATATGTCGGTCATGTCTCATATGTATATCTTTTGTCAACAAATGTAGCGAATTTTTGAGATTTTGGCAACAAGACGAAACAATTTAAACGGAAGGGGATGGGTATTAAGAAATGTGACGGTTGGAATTCAAAAGATTTTTAGTAAAGGAATTCTTTTACGATTAATTGTTTTTATTATTTAAATTTTATTCTTAAGTTCTGTAATTCATAAATGATTAGATATTTACTTTATTTAGTTTTTATATATAAAGTGAAAAAGTTATGGGCGGAATATGTTAATATTTTAGAAAAGGAATTTTTATATATTATTTACTTTACGATTAATTATTATAAATTTTTAAATTAATATTTTTAAGTTCTGTATTTAATGAATGATTAAATATTTATTGTGTTTTGTTTTTATATATAAAGTAAAAAGGTTATGGCGGAATTGGTTATTATTTTAGATAATGTTAAGCGATTTGGATCTAATGTAAGGTATATTTTAGGAAAAACCTCTTCTTACTCATATATATATATATATATATATATATATATATATATATATATATACAAGTTTTGTTGAACTGTACAGACAATTCCTGTCGGACAAGTCTTTGGTTTATCCGTTCCAATTTTCGGGTCATCCTTCTGGTGTCGGGGTGTAACTGGTATAACAGTCCCCCAAAGGTTTCAAAACGAGCGCTTTAGCAATACAATTTGCCATCCTCAGGTAGGAAACGATGGTATGATTTCGTGTCTCGTTTTTAACGAGAACGCGTAGTACCAAGGAATTAGAAGTGGGAGGTAATAACCATTGGTAGTAGGAGGTTTTAGGAATGGTTAGTGGTTCGAGCGAGCGTTGCAGTAGTGATTTTTTGTGGGGGGGGGGCACAATTTGTGAGAAGGGGATGGGTATAGTGGAAGGAGGATAGGCAGAAAATTATAAACATTTGAGAATATGTTGACTTATTTCAAAGTTTATTTTGTTTAGGTAGGTTTTTTTTTTGTTTGATATATAAAGCTTCGATTATTTTAAGTTTTTTTTTTTTTTTCTTTATGTAGTGAGCGTGTATTTCCGACACCAGAAGGATGGCCTGAAAATTGAAACGGATCAACCAAAGACTTGTCCGACAGGAATTGTCTGTACAGTTCAACAAAACTTGTATAAAAGAAAAAAAATGCTGCCAAAATACACTTATTTTAATATATATATATATATATATATATATATATATATATATTCCTTTCTTGTTGACATCTATTAGGCTACTATAAAATGAATGACCATGAAATCAACCGCAACCACTAAATCAAAACTAAAATAATTGTAATATATATATATATATATATATATATATATATATATATATATATATATATATATATGACCTTAATGTTGTTTTCAGACAATTCTATTGGCACGACATAAAATTCCGCCAAAATTATTTTTCAAATCCATTTAATTATTAAGAGACGTTATTTTATCTTCATCGTCGTTTGGGGAAATGGGTAAGCAGATTAAATGTTGTCCAAGAAGATTAATTTCGTTCAGTCTTGCAGACAGAATCATATTGCGTAAGAATAGTTTCAAAAAAAGAAATTATCAATATTATGATGAGAAAATTCTACATTGTCATATGATGCATTGTGGTAATTTAGTTTGATAACGAAATACACATAGCGAATAATATTTTTTATTGATATTCAGAAAAGAAATGTTGTATAGATATTTAAATAGTAGAAGTCTGTAGAATTAAGTTATGATAGCAAATTTTGATCTTCGCCCTGTTGGTTAGGCAGTAGAATACACCGACTACATCTCTCTGTAGAGTGATAACCAATGGAACCACTTATGGGCCGTGGGTGGTGACCCCTGATTCTTAAGGACTGAATTCTGGTGGCTGAGCAATCCATGACATGCGACACTCCACTCAGGCTTTTACTTAGGCTAGACGAGAAGCCCCCTCTGGCCAATCGGCAGGTCACGTCAGGCTCTAGAACCTAAATAATTTTACCGATCGTATAGCCTCTAGGGGAACCGCTAATCCTTTTATATATGTGCTCGAAGGCGGTGGCGGAGGGCCTTAGTGTCCTGAGTATGACGTTAAACTGCATCTAGTGGTAAAGTTCCATTTCTGGAGATCTGTGGAGTGTGCATATCCCTTCATTGTAATTACACACAGACCGACTCTGACCCGGAGTGGTAGTACAAGTAACGATCCTATCTATGGGTTAAATAGATTTAAAAAATGATTTTAAAAGATGTTTAAAAATGAGTTTGAAAAATTTTGAATTACCAACAAGAATGAATCAAATAAAATGTCTTTGGCTTAAAATAACCCAAGGGTTGATATGCCGTTAAATCTAACCAACCAACCAGCCAACCAACTATATATTACTTTTTCCTTTGGTGTATCAAAAACTGTACATCAAAACTTACAGCTTAGTTTGGTACGACACGATATCAAAATGTATGAGAGGAAAAGGAGCTTTCTGAAAATTGCCAAACATATTTGGGTTTTCTATAAGTTTTAAACCATCTAGCGAGGATCGAACTTATACCCCAATGAATTAAATAAAGGGCTCGGTTCGAAGTTCCAGGAAAGTGTTGTATACTCTCTTATCTTCTTCTTTTATTCTTCTGATCGTCTTTTGGTATCTTATGATCTTCTTCTAGCGTCTGGACTTCGTCTTGGGGATTTCATGTCTGGTCTTCCATTGGGGATTTCTCATCTATCATAAGCCCTGGGTCATTGGTAGTTTTGAGATAATAACCCAAGACTCCGATTTGCTTTAGATCCTATTTTATTCCGAAATCCCCCAAGCTTTCTGCGCAGATTGAGTCAGCAGCGCGCTTAACGCGACTTACTACCTTCGTTGTTCGGCCGATACTGACTAAAACTCTTTCTAATCTAAACCGGAAGAGGGTCCTCTCCACCGATTCTTACGACATCCACCGAAAAAGGGTCCAGAATGAGATCAAGACTTGTCACTCAATCCTTCAAGGCTGTACTTCAAGGCTGCACTCATTCAGACATTTTGGTTTCTACATTAACTGTACATAAGTGTTAGGGTACTAACAATTATGTAACAAAAGCTCCCAAACTACGATATGAATGCTCCCAAATTCGACAAGAAGTTTCCAGAGTTCTAAAAGAAACACCTGAAGAAGGCGGGACGGCATACCGGTTGAAATGTTGTGTATAGAGCAATAAATATGAAGTCAACAGTTTGAAAAATCTAAATGATACATATTATCCCGCCTACTCTAAAACATTCAAACAAATAACTTCCTACTTAGTTTTAATATCTATGCTTTAAAACGGCACTAGCTCAGTCGGTAGAGCGTTCGGCTAGAAACCACAAGGTTTCTAGTTCGATACCGGTCCTCGCTAACTCAGCGTATGAGTAGCACAGGGATCTGTGCGGTAAAGTAAGGAGCTGATGGTAGTTGTAGCGCTCCACCTCAGATGCTAAAACAATCTCCTTTGTCTAGCGCTATTGAAAAGGGGATAGACTCCTTCGCTGACTGGCTGATGCCGACTTTAGGCTGCCCCGTCAACTTTACTTTACTTATATAGATACAGATAAAATACCACAATAAAGTCCTTATTAGCTCTGCTTTCTCAAATATAAACTTTGACACTTTAGAACTTCGTTGGAGATAGGTACAAGAAGCAAGCAATGTAGCAGGATCAACCTCAGTTCCAGGACTAATTGTTGATAAGACCTGGAGGGTAAGACAACCGGTGATTATTTCTATTTTATAATAGTTATTTGATTGCACACCGTTATATGTTTTCCAGGAAGTAAATCTTTAGTAAACAATTATTTAGCCTCAAGTAACCTTTCTTCATACAAATAAGTTATATGACATCAAATAAAGTCACTTGTTATGTAATGCTCATAGTCTTAGGAAATGGACACGGAAAAACGAGTTCAAATACTGAACGAGGCTGTTTATATTTCACATAGTGCTAATACCCTTGGGAAAGGTATCTATATCCACTGCTAAACAAACAAATCGTGGAGGAACTTGGGTAATGGTTATCATCTGAGGAAATTGACATCGTAGGATGAGTTCAAATCCTGATAGAAGCTATTTGCATTTCACATAATGCTATTGCCTTTGTAAATGGTATGCGTTGTACTATTTTACCACCGGCTATGGGTAGACAGGCTGGTATCTTTAACCATGGTTAGGCAACCAGTTTATGTTAAGGAAAACTATGGACCCAAAGCTGTTAAACTCCCCATAAAAATTGACCTTGTGTCGCATTCTGTTCGTGCGGAGGGTTTGTGTAAATATATAAACACAGAAATCAAGATATTCTTCAGCATTTTTTAAACCGATGAACTAACGAATTAGGAACAACTATATATATATTTACCAACCCCTCCACACGATTAGGATGTGACACAAGGTCAATTTCTTAAGTGGAGTTCAGCAGGTTTGAATTTAGAGTTTTTCTTTTCCTAGACCGGTTGCTTAACCCAGGTTAAAGAGCCCAGTCTGCCCTACTATTTATCCATAGCTGGAGGGAGAGTAGGATTTATACCTTTCCTAAGGGTGTTAGCGCTAAGGGAAATGTAATTACCACATCCAGTATTTGAACTCGAGGAACAACTATATAGTCTTATCGATAAAAAAATAGGAATTGTGGGAAAATACCGATGTGTGGAGCATATAAGAGTCGTAGCAAAATTACTAAGAGATGCCAAAGAAAGCAAATGCAGTTTAGTTGTACTAATGATGATGCTGTAATATTTGTCTGGTGCCGTTCAAATGAAATATATGAGACGACTGCCTGAAGAAAATAAGTGAATTTCCGAAGTCATTCACTCAGGGGAGATGGTAGTCATTGTCTCAATAATCAATGCACATGTGTACATAGAAATATTTTCTCATTCCATCGATAGAAAATTGGTTTGGTAATGCATCTTGTCAAAGATCAAAGGATATTAAAGTTTTTTCTTCAGGAAAGGCATATAAATTGATTTTCAATGACATGACCAGCGAAGAGTTTAGATCTAAATTCAAATGAAAATTAATGGTGGAATTTAAAAAAGAAATATTGTCCTTGAGAAGATTCCATTCACCAAAGAAAATCGATCAACTGCTATTTGGGAAAGTTCGAACAACTTTGATATAGAATATTAGTTTAAGTTATTGAAATCTATGCCTGAAATAATAAAGGGTTCATAACATCTCAAATAGGGGCAACTACGTATTTTACATTTTTCAAATAATTCCCTAATAGGGGTTTGTAAAATATTTACATTGATTTGCCAATAAAAATCGGGGAGGGGGTTAAAATATCTACATCAATTTGCCAAAAAAACTAAGTGACAAAAACACGACTCAGAAATTATCTTAGTTTGGCCGACATTCGCCTGATGCTGGCTCGTTAAAACATAGCGTAAATTAAGGCAAGAGGCCGGGACGACATAAGGTCAAAATCACCAAAATAACTTTTTTTTCAATCAATTTTATTTTTTACGTTGGCCATTTAAGCGACGCAAGACCATTTGGAATGTTTCATTTTTTTAAAAATTTGGTGAATGAAAATGAGACAAATAATAAATCTACGATTAAGGGACAACCGATAATCTGGATTTACATTTTTGCATCTTGAACAATTTGAACGGTCTTATTTTAAACCAGAGGGTGCTGCAGGATGATAACGGACGGGACATTTAGGAATAACCGTATTAATATATTTAATCTAGTTTGAGGTATATCTGAGAAATTATGAAATAATAAAACGTTTTGCGTCTTATATGTTATTAGTTTATTTACTGCTAAATGGAAAACTTCCACTAAATGTGCTAATTTCATTATGTTCCCCAGGGATATTATGGTTGAACCATAACAACGCATATGTTTACATTGACACGTTGGAAAATGTACGTTATCAGTTCTAGCCTCGAAAATGTTGTATATACAGGAAATATATGATATTGTTTTTGAGCTTGTGTTTTCGAATGGCTCTATCATACTGATTGCTGTGTAAAACTTCTTTCTGTTGGGATCAAGATATCTGCATTCGATTGGAAAGTGATTAAACATGTACATTCACCGGTTTAAAAAATACGATAACAAAACTAAATCTTTACTACAAACTGTTCCTCTAGGAGGAGCTCGTCGTGTAATGGTCATCGTCATAGGAAAAGGACACGACGACATGAATTCAAATCCTTGACAAAGCAGTTCGCATTTCACATAAATCTAATCACCTTGGGAAAGGTTTGAATCGAACTATCTTCCCTCCAGCAATGGGAAAATAGTAACGCAGACTCGTCCTCATGTGGAGGGGTTGGGTAGATACACATAAGTTGTTCCTCTACAAAAAATGTTAACAAATCCTAATATTTAAAATTAACTATCTTTCTACAAAGAATGACTATTCTATATCTATTTCTATTGACATTAAATAACCAACTGTGGTTGGTGTGCCTTAAAACAAGCCAAATCAAACAATACCATACTAAACTATTAACATGTACACCCTGCTGAGTGGAAAGTCAATAAGTGGAGTTTTTAAATAACGACTTAATCATGATAATGATAATTAAGGAACGGAATATCGTCTCTTAAAACTATCCAGCTACACATCTCTAAACTTTAACAG
>CM042137.1:16591650-16626650 GCA_023376005.1 Doryteuthis pealeii
TATACAAGTCCACATGGTAATTTGAAAGAAGATGTTAGATTTCCAAAATTTACTTGTGGCGTTGATAAGTCCGTAGTTATATCAAAATAGTATAATGCTTCTGATTTTTAAAAATTAAAATAAAATTTATTTTATTTATTTTAAAAAAAAAAACAGAACATGCATTTTTCAAAACTTCAACGGTTGAACTCAGCGTTCGTTTCTGTAAACAGTCTTTTTTAACGGATATCTTCTCTTCCCATCTATGTCGCTCTTTGATGAAGACCAACTTATCGATTTGGTCGAAACAGTACTGTCAGCAATTACATAACAAACATCATAGGTTTTTTCATAATGTTAAATTTCATATATATATATATATATATAGTTTGCTATATATGTAAGTAAAGTGTTCATTGATAGTGCAAATATATGTAAATTAGGGAAGCAATAAGTAAAGTTAACGGCGCTTAGAAAGTGTAGAAATATCACTAAGTTAAAAACAAACTAAAAATCTGGGAATGCCAGCTAGTGTAATGGTTAGAGTCTCCGCCTGTCAACCTGGCGGCTAGGGTTCAAATCACATACGAAGCAGCTTTCCTGTCTATAACTCTGCTGATGAGGCCTAATAGGCTGAAATGAGCATACAGAGATTGACTTTTTCTCGATTTATTTAGCCTTACATTTGAACATATATGCCCGCCTAATTCATTAATTATCAACTAATTAAGTTTCAAAATTAGGTATAACTTCAATTAAGCACATATTCTCCCCAAAAACTGTCGGCTAAAAGCCATATCAAAAACATATTGTTTGTTTACTTCTCATACTGTCGTGTAGCAAGTCACTAAAAAGTGGAATATATATATATATATATATATATATATATATATATATATAATTTTCCCGATTATGTATGGACTCTCTCGTCGATTTTCGACGCATGAGTGTTCATCCAGTGAACAACCAACACAGAGATTTGTTTATAGTAGTGAACACTTGTGTAGGACCATTCCACACTTTTTGGCACAGTCGATAGGAAAGAATTGGTGCATCAAAGAATGCCACGAACCCAATTAACGACTGACCTCAGGAATTTGGAATTCAGAGTTATCCCTCTCCTAGACTGGTTACCTACCCAATGTTAAAGAGCCCAGTCTGCCCTACTATTTAACCCATAGCTGGAGGGAGAATATATGGATTCATACCTTTCCCAAGGGTATTAGCGATATGTGAAATACCAACAGCTTCGTCTAGGAATTGAACTCGAACCGACGAGTCCATTTTCAACGACTCTAACCACGCGCCTCCTCCGATTATGTATATGATTTCAATTAAACACAGGTAAATATTTCAGCGTTGGTTCGCATATGTTTCTAACTTAAATTATGATAGTTCTTGCAATCCCAGTTATAAGAAAACTTCCTCAGTACCTTGAATCGCACACCTTAATATTCTGTCAGATGCGTCGTTATTGGTTTATTTGTTTGAGTTAAATTCAGTCGGAACGTCTGTTCCTCGGCGTCAGACATTTATCTTATAAACAGTCGATGAAGCGTCGACACTTGCGACTGTTCGACTGTGCTAAATCGACACATTATCCATCATTCTAGGCATTTGCTTTTATATGCATATATGCAAAATAAAATAAAAATTTCTAAAACTGACCGCTCATTTCCGTTCCAAAATCGAATTGCAGTCCTCGCATATTTCACGCGGTTCTGTCGATAATTTAACTGAAACTTCTGTTGGGCAGATTTATTATAAGTTATATAAGTTAACAAATAAAACTTAAAAGTTGCGAAGAAGTGCAATACCTTTACTTCGCTATCCATATTTTTAAACAATTTTAGAGATAGTCCTTCAAATGGAGCTAGACTTTGGGAATGCTAAGTGCTTTGGAAGATATTTAGTTGAGTCAGCACTCACCAATAATCAATATGAGAATTAATATATTCATAATATCATCATCATCATCATCATCATCATCAGTTCGTGCTAGTAGTACGGATATCCATGACAATCTCTCACCAACAATCCCCATCATTGATCGCCCTCAGAATCTACTATCCGCATAGAGCTGATCGATGTCACTCCTAGCTGGAGGGTCAACCTTAACGTAACCATGTCTAGAGAACGTCACTTGTGCGTTCGTCCCTGCTTCTAAAACGGTTCCCAACATGTCTTGTTCGTCTCACTTGGATAAGGCAAATTGCTGTACAGATACTTTCTTGGGTGTTGATTCCACGATTTGTTTAAGATTGCCCGCAGAATTATTGTGTAACTGCCATCTGGTGGTTTCATTAGGGTCCAAGGGGTGCAGCTGTTTAGTAGTACTGTTACAACTACGACCGAACATGGAAGAATTGTTGCATTAACTTATCAGCGGGATCAGATGATATGTCTATAGCAGTTTTACGATTTTATGGGCCATCCTTTAGGCTTCAAGCCAGAGCGCTTGTCCAGTGGAAATCATTGGTAAAGAATCCTTTGGTTGTTCCTAGGTACTCCTCAGTATTGCAAGTCCTTTGTCAATGATTGCAAATGGACGTCTCTCAGTATCAGTGCTTAAGTAGTGAACCAGCCATACATTCGGACTGTTGATTGGCTGATGTTCAAACCTCGTGACCTCGCCTAGTCCATAAATTTAAGAGGTGTATGGGAGCACGGCTTATATCCACCAAATAATCCAACAAGCAGACCATGTCTTCCCTATCCAGACATTAACATCGCTTTCTGTGTATGAGATCTTACTACCTAGGTACATGAACTAACACTAAATACAACGGAAGGAACGACTATATAAATTCATATACATATACCACATTCGCTTAGGAAGCACAAACTTTCCCGTTTGATAATGGTCCTCGACAAATAATCGGATGAGTAGCACAACTTGGGTAATCTGATCTGTGCAGTAAAGCATCTGGGAGCTCACGGTAGGTGTGGCATACTTCTCAGCTAAGCCATCTCCCTGTTTAGGAAAAAGATAAACTCCCTCGCTGTTCGGCTGATACCGACAATAGGCCACTCTGCAGACTTTACGACTTACATATATCATCAACGACATTATCAGGTCACGCTGATGGCACGGATACTTTCTCCCGTCAGTAGACCCTATCGGTCATCGCTCCTGAGAGGTCTTCACCACGGCATCCATAATCCGTGCACATAGGTTTTTCCTTGTTGGCCGAGACTGGTGTATTTTGGGTATGTGTCTATAGGAGAAAGTCAGAGTTTGTTATTGGTTCTCTAGCAATGTCCAGCATGTCATGTTTGTATTACTGGATTGGTTGGTGAGATAGGAGGTAAATGGCCGTATAGCTACTTTTTGGGGGTTGGTGCTGCTTCCAGGATTCTTTAAAGAGAAGCGTTTCGTTAGAGTCCACGTGATCCAACCATACAATAGCACTGACACAACTACCGTTTTAAAGATTTCTCGCTTTATCTTATCAGAGAGATCAATTATCCTTATGATCGATAATCTGTATATAGCAGTCAATGCATTTCCTGTGCATATATTGACATATCAGTGGTATTAGAATAAAGAATATACAATCATGAACCGACAGCTAAAACTATACACATTTTGTTCCATGAACAAACAATTGGTACAAAATAGCAAAAGGCTTACCTAATAAGGATAAAAAACATAAACATATGGCTTTACTGTAGTCTATTCAAAAGAAGAGGGCAAAAACAGGTCTAGAATGGATTTATTGAACAATCACGTGACAGCCGAAGGGGCCGCTATTGAGCATGCCAATTATCTAAGTGAAACAATTATTCATGCTATCCAGATATTTTCTTTGCTTTGTTTAGAAAAAGATGAGATCAATTTACTTCTGCAGGGTATAAATTAACTTTTAGTTTATAAAAATAATTATCTTGAAATTTGTAAAAGTAAATTAAGTGGGCAGGTGCACACAAGAAAAAATGTCGTTGAAATTTGAACTGGACTATTAACAAAAAGACAAGAAGCTGCGCCTTTTGTTAAATAAGTTCCAATAATCACTATTAAAATCGATTTGCATATTTTTTGAATATAAACGGAATGTTTTTGATTGTTTTTTTTTTTCGTTTGAAGAGTTTTGATAAAAATTCGGTCATAATTCTGCATAAAAGTTATTTCCTCTCCAAAATAAAGGAATGAATAATTACGTACAATTAACAAAAGCATTTTATTGCCAGTCAAAATTGAACAAAAAGGGTATACATGATGAAATGAGATAAAAAAGTAGTGAATGACGGTATGTACGTAGAAGGGTTATTATTGCACGTACGAATGGTGGAGTTTTAAGAGATATGAAAGTTTGTGAGAGACTTATATACTTGAGAAGTCTTCCTTTGTTGTTGTTATGAGGTATTATTAAACTCGATGAAATGTCTAGAGGATTATTTGGATTTAAAAAAAACATTCGTTGTTTCTTTTTGTCATGGTTGCTCGTTAAATAGTCGTCCGTCTGGGTAGTTTTTGAACACTCCATTTTTAAAATTGTAAGAGTTTAAGTGAATTTCTAAACCTGTAAACGAAATAAAATCCTTTTTTTTTGCATCTTGCTATATTGATTATTTTGTCATAGATTCCTTTATATTACAACATACACCGAGAAATTTCAAGAAGATTTACTGATAATTTTATATATTTTTATATAAATTTTATTAATTTTATTTTATTTTTTATGGAAAAATATTTTTTGTCAATTTTTTCACAAATTCATTCATCATTACTAATTTAATGATGATACATGAAAAAATGACATTTTTTCCATGTAACATAAAATAATCACATAGTCTTCATTCATATAAAGTTTATCTCAATAAGTCTACTCATATAGGATAAACTTTATATGAATGAAGACTATGTGATTATTTTATGTTACCTGAATTTGGGAAAGGTATGAATCCTACTCTCCCTCCAGCTATGGATAAATATTAGGATAGACTGGCCTCTGAAGCCTTGGTTAGGCAACCGGTCTAGGAGAAGGAAAACTCTGAATTTAAACCTGTTGAACTCCGCTAAAGAAATTGACCTTGTGTCGCATCCTGCTCGTGCGGAGGTGTTGGTAAATATATATATATGAGTTGAGTTGACATAATTCAGGACCGGCATTGAAGTTGATTTCGAATTTCATGAATAATAAGGTGAAAGTTAAGTCAACTTAAACAAAAGGTATGACACATAGCCCGGCAATGATCTGAACAAGTATTTGCATATTCATGTTTTGTTTCATTTTTTTTTTTTTGCAATTTGATTTATTCTATGACCTCTCAACATAACCAACAAAATTTTTATTTTTATACAGGCATCTCCTGTTATAATGTCCTTTATTATAGCATAATTTTCAATGTAAGGTTTATTTTTTTGCCAGCTTTAACTAATAAAACCAGAAACGAGATTCATCATTGTTTCTACCAATTGAATCTGTTTATTCTCCACAGTGTTTAATATACATTTCTATTATGACACTGCCACTGAAGTTGTACGTAATACTAAATATTGCGGCCTGTTATCGGAGGAATATAGACTTGATATCTTGTCAGCACCAAATGCCTTTGTCAGTAAACCAGTAAAAAACAACTGTTACGATTGACCCGGCATTCTAAGACAAAGAGATGCTGGGTCGAGTGTCAACTTGAAAGTATATTTAAAAGAATCTAACATGCTGTTTCTCTCTCTCTCTCTCTCTCTCTCTCTCTCTCTATATATATATATATATATATATATATATATATATATATATATATATATATATATATATACATATATATATATATATATATATATATATATATATATATATATACATGTATATATATATATATATATATACATGTATATATATATATATATATATATATATATATATATATATATATATATATATATATACTATATATATATATATATATATATATATACATGTATTATAATATATAATATATATATATATATAGATACATGTATATATATATATATATATATATATATATATATATATATATATATATATATATATATTAGACCAAACGTGAACCGTTGGGTCACCAATTTAGCTGTAGTAATTGGGATTAGGGAAAAGAGAGTTTCAAAAGTTAGTTAAATTAAATACGCCCGGAGAGTTAAAAAAATTCTTTTGTGCGATTTCTAAGAAAAAGAACGTTTAACCTAATTCAAATTGAAATGGATCATGGAATTTTATTAAGCTACGGTTTCGTTACTGCTGCTGAATCTTAACATACAAATAAAGTGAGTAGTTAAATGTCTCTCTCCCATCTCTCTCTTACATACACAGAGAAACATATTCAAAGAAGAGGTAATCAAGATATACATAAAGAAGAAAGTGATAGGCATAATGTGGAGTAAGAGACGGGTCAGTTTTTGATTAATTGCTAATTACGACAAATTAGAAAATTTAAATGGAATTTTTTCAAACAAAACTCAATCCTAAGAGCAAGGAATATTTTAATATGAATTTTGTGTCATTAAAGTAAATAAGAAAAGCCTTTACGAGACAAAGATTGATTAATCAGGTTTTGTATATTAATAATAATAATAATAATAATAATAATAATAATATATATACATATGTGTGTACATATATATATATATGTATATATATTTGTGTGTGTATGTGCGTGTGTGTGTTCATTTATTTATTTTTAAAACTCTAACAGCGTGAAAAAAAAATCTTAAATGTGTATATGTGAAATACAAATTTGTGCCTGGACCAAATATATAAAAAGGAGTGACCAAAACTATACGGGTAGAATTACACACACACACGCACGCGCGCACACACGCACACACACACATATATATAAACACACATACACACTACACACACACACACACACACACACATATATATATATATATATATATATAATATATTAGATTGTATATGTATATCTACGATTAAAAACTGAAGGGTCGAAAACCAGACCGACTTGGGTTTCTTGTAGTTAACGAATCTAAAAGTGGACTGAGTGATGTTAATGAAGGGGTATTCTACATTCGCCAGAGCTCCAGAAACTAGAGCCTAGTCACCGGCTTTAGTTTACTGTCATACCGAGGATACCCTTTTTTGAGTGAGTGGGCAGCTTTCCCCGATGCAGAAAATATAATTGGCGTATTCTAAGTTCAGCCGGCAGGGTGGTCCGCAGCTTGAAAATGTTTTATGATTAAAAATTGAATAAAATAAGTACTGGAAGATTTGGTTTACTTAGAGGCTCTACTTCGTAGCTTCAAAGTACTGACCTACTTCAGCAAACACACACACACACACACACACACACGCACACGCACACATACACACACTAACACACACACTAACACACACACACACTAACACACACACACACACATATATATATATATATAAAATCACTACTGAATCGCTCGCTCGAACCACTACCATTCCTACAACCTCCCACTACCAATTGTTATTACCCCCCACTTCTAATTCCTTGCTACTACTCGTTCTCGTTAAAAAACGAGACACGAAACTATACCATCGTTTCCTACCTGATGATGGCAAACTCTATTGCCGAAAGCGCTCGTTTTGAAACCTTTGGTGGACTGTTATACCAGTTACACCCCGACACCAAAAAAGAGGGCCCGAAAATTAGAAAGGATCAACCAAAAACTTGTCCGACAAGAATTGTCTGTACAGTTCAACAAAACTTGTATAAAAGAAAAAATGATGCCAAAATACACTTATTTCAATACACACACACACACACACACACACACACACACACACACACACATACATATATATATATATATATATATATATATATATATATATATATGGGGGGTATTCAAATGAAGTGAATGAAAATTATTTATAACAATTTGTTGATACACATGAAGTTAAGGAACAATCTAATACAAAAATTAATTAGTTACAATTTAGAGTCCTGGTATCACACTAAACATCTTCACGTGATGAGTCTTATATTCTGGTGCTCTGGGGAGTGTGGAGTACCCTTTTATAGCCATTACACGCAGGTCCACTCTGACTAAGAGGTAGTATCTGTTAGGGTCTCATCTATGAGTCAGATAGATATGTTTGGAATTTAATTAAAGTTATTTCTACTAGTTTATCGATATACATGAGCTTAATAAAATTTATTTCTGCCAATGTTGGTGAAAATTATTTCTATCAATTTATGAGGATTCAGGATGTTATGGAAAATTCTAACACAGAATTTATTTCTACTTGTTTATTAATACAAATGAAGTTAATGAATATTATTTCTATTATTAAAGGGTCGGTTTAGCTCAGTCAGTAGAGCAATCGACTAGGAACCACAAGATTCCTGGTTTGATACCGGTCCTCGCCAACTCAGCACAATCTCCTTGGTCTAGCGCTAGTGAAAAGGGGAGAGAGTCCCTCGCTGTCTGGCTGATACTGAAATAGTCCACACCGACGATATTATTGCTAATTTAATAAAACCAAAACAATCACAAATATCAAATATACAAAAAAAATGATTTGGCATTAAATAGCTCACAAGGGTTGATATGCCATTAAACTAAATAACCAACCGACCTGAAAAAATGTGCGTGTGTTGTGTATGTGTATGTGTGTGTGAGAGTGTGTGTGTGTGTACCTTTATGCCTCTATGTAGTGTAGAATGTGTGCGTGTATATATATTTATAAGTACAAGTACTTACACATATTTTATACTTATGTGTCATTATTTTTTCCCATTAATCTTAACCTACACGTGTACATATAAACCTATACACATACATACCCACGCACATGTATCGACTCAGACAAAAATACACATACCCAAACACAAATCCACACAAAAACTGACACACAGAGGAGCACACACACACACACACACACACACACACACACACACATATATATATATATATAATATATATTGACTGGTAAGTTCTCCTTAAACCTTTCTTGTATAAATGACTTGTTAATTGACTTGTCAGTCATACTCAATTGGAAGAAAGTAATGAATGCAAAGATATATACATCAATCTACTTTTATCATATATATACAGAGGAATATGCGGTTATATATATATATATATATATATATATATATATATATATATACATTTGTCATCATAGGTTTGTCACTTCACGTCTTCACTCTGACAGAAAATGGTAAGTGAGACAACTAATATCTATCTGATTATAGTTATAAATTTAATTCTCTGTTTACCCCCCATGTCCTCTTCGAAAGAAGGAGGTAAAAGCATTAATTCAAGTGATAAGTATACCATTTAGACTTTCTGGTGTAAATCGAAGCACTGGCACCTTGTAAATGACCCTACCTAGACTATTCAGTTCTCTGAGAACGATCTAAAAATTCACTAATGTATTTCTATGAATATACACGTAGCTAAAATGCATGATCTTATAATTGCATTAGTCTGAATCGGATATAGATTTCTCATCGCCGCTGGAAATCGGTGTTCGATCCTTGGCAAAAAGATGTTTTTGATTACTGATTTTCTTGCATGATTTAGCCACATTAATACCCCCACACATCCACCCACAGAAAAAAAAGGGAACTGAATAAGATGATGATAGAAAGAAAGAGAGATAGAAAAAAATAAGAATATATCTTTATTGAATTTTGATTTGATCTACCGAACTGTAGATTAGTAGATTAATATATCTTCCCGCACAGAAATGAGAAACACTCTCTCTTTATATATATATATATATATATATATATATATATATATATATATATATATATATATATATAGTAAAATAGTCAGATTCTTGCCTTGATGAGATTCTAAGCGAAACTATTCGTAGGTTTATCTGACTGATTTGGATTAACACTTACATTTAGATTTAGGCAATCATATAATATATATATATATATATATATAATATATATTATATATATATATTATATTCTCTTTTTTTCATTTTTTTTCCCCTGGTGAAGTTGTTCAGTATATTTTTACTAACAAATTATTTGCCGGTTTTTTTTTCTCACTGCAAGGCTTTACTAATGGAATTAATATATATATATGTATATATATATAATATATATATATATATATATATATATATATATATATATATATATATTGGGGAGAATATGTGCTTAATTGAAGTCATACCTAATTTTGAAAATTAATTAGTTGATAATTAATGAATTAGGCGAATATATCTGTTCAAATGTAGAGCGTAAACAAATCGAGAAAACGTCATTCTCTGTATGTACATTTCGGCCTATTATGCCTCATCAGCAGAGTTATAGACTGGAAGCCGCTTTGTGTATATATATATATATATATATATATATATATATATATATATATTGTTTATATATATACCTTTGTTTATGTCTTTTTATGTATATTCCTACGTAATGCAAAAAAACAAACCTTATTACACCAAATATTTATTAAGTCAGTCTATCGGGTAAATCTGATAAAGCAGTTACTTTTGATAGTTTTATTAGCTTATCAGGAGTTGGTAATGCGTTCATATCGGAGCGAAAGCCTCCAGCGAAAAACATGTTTCACTTGCAATAAACTGTTTGTCTTTGTCGAGGTAAATCCAAGTGGCGTCGGAACAAACTATTTGGTATCAAACGAACAGTAATAGTTTGTGAGGAAAGAAAACGTTCTCTTTATATTCTTTGATGTACAATGTTCATTAAATAAAAATTCACAGTGGGGAGTAAAAGTTTGTGCTCTTCGCTGTTACTTGAAATGCTGGAAAAGTTTTCTCCCTAAAAAGTACTTTTACTTGGAAATTCCACGTTGTCTGTTTTGTTTAAGAAACTCAGTCTCTCTCTCTCTCTCTCTCTCTCTCTCTCTCTCTATATATATATATATATATATATATATATATATATATATAGAGAGAGAGAGAGAGAGAGAGAGAGAGGTAGGGTTCGAATCACGCACAAAGCACTGCTCTGTCTATAACTCTGCTGATGAGGCCTAATAGGCTGAAATGTACATACAGAGATTGACTTTTTCTCGATTTGTTTACGCCTTACATTAAACCGATATGCACGCCTAATTCATTTAATTATAACTAAATTAATTTACAAATTAGGTATGACTTCAATTAAGCACATAATCTCCTAAAAATTGTCGGCTATCGCCATCTCAAACAGATTACTTGTCTACTTCATATATATATATATATATATATATATATATAAAGGACTCACTTCTGTTTTGATATGTAAGTCTTGACTTAAAACTCAGAAAAGCTATATCACTGGCCATTGAAATCACGCATGCACTTTGATATGTTTATAATAAGCAAAGATTAAATTATCTAAATCAATAATTAAAAATCAATCGATTCGTGGGACACTATACAGTTTTTTTCCAAGTAAGTACCAAAAACTCTTCTTCAGCTCCGCCACGTTTTAATATCATATAGTTTCCACAGACGAAACGGGAGTCTACGTGGCATAGTGGGTAAAGTACTGGACTGCGACATCGTGGTAAGCGAAGTAGAACACTAGTTGCGCTATCACGTTCACTTTTGGACGAAAATAATTAGGAAAGGTATTAAACCACAATCCCCTCCACCTATGGGTTAAATAGTACCACTACTGTTCTTTTAAAAGGATGGATTTGGCCTTAAATCACCCACGAAGATTGATATGCCATTAAACAAAGAAACCCGATCAATCTTAGTATTATCTGCATTATTTGGATTATTGTTCCCATCTTCATTATTTGTACAACGTTTCAGCCGATATGCCCTCCGGCCTTCTTCTCGAAGAAGGTCAGAGGGCATATGAAGATGCGGACAATAGTTCGAATAATGCAGATAATGCAGATAATACTAATCATCAAGCCTCATCTCAAACATTCAGAGAAACAGATCAATCTTTTTATTTTTTATTTTTTTAAATTTATTTTAGTTCCGTCATGAGCAGGCTATTTCTGCTAGTACTACATAATACTATCCAGGAATTTTAATGACCTGTTTTCTACGTGAGAGTAGATCCATTCAGATACGTGTCCCAAACATGCGGCCCGCAAACTACTTTTCTATGGCACGCGGCATTTTGTGACATATCTTCCTAAAACTTGGCAGTTTATCTTTCGTCCCTGACCGTGAGAGTAAAGTATGCTCTAATATTTGGTCCCTTTTATTTCAAGATTAACAAATGAAGTGCAGAAATAATCCCATTTTATATACATTAAAGCATACAAATAGGCTACCCAGTCGGTCCTGGTCAAATAGACAAACCTGCTTTTAGGCTTATTTTGCCGGTCCTCATAAAATAAACAAACCTACTTTTATACTTATTTTACTGTCTCTGTAAATATTCTTTATTATGAATTCAAGTGATATTAGAAATATTTGTGAAGGATAAAGATATAAACATTCTTCTAAATGAAAAATATCGAATAGACTATTTTGCAGATTCTGAAAGCTAGCATCCGGGTATTTCGCGTTTAACGTCTTTCCTTATATAAGGTAATGTTGGGGTTACGGTTAGGGTTAGGATTACCATTTCATGTTTTAACAACTGATCGTGGAAAATGCCATTTTTTCACTTTGGAAAAAAATTATGATAGTCAAATTTATCCTCATCATGTCCTTTAATTTATTTACATTTCTTATTACAAAATCATTTTTATTTAGAAGATTTTTTGTATTTTCACCTTTCACAAAATACAAATATAAAATAAAAAGTTGTTCACATTACCTTTTAATGTACCGTGCATTTTTATTATGGATACGAGGAGAGGAAAAGTAGGGAGACGGGCAAAGAAAACCAAAGAGAGGCAAAAATCAAACAATATAGGAATTAGTCCTCTCTTATCATAATTAATGAAGGGTTAACTTACCTAATCCTCTAAAGCTCATAATCCGTTCTAAGAAAAGTGTTACTGTCCACGTATTCCATTTAAATAGAATGTACCGCGCATTTGATTGGTTGTTAGTGACAACCAATCAGATGAGCGGGATTCGAATTTTACGACCGTCCAAAAGAATAAAAAGTCAAACGTCTTTTAGCGTCTATTGTTGGTAGTTGTATGGGAGTTTGATCACCTCTGATAGGGTCAGCAAGGCGAGGGAAGTTTGATGTTGGAAGACCCGAAACTTCCCAATGAACCATGCAGATTACATCACTGACGACAACCACCAGCGCCGCAAATGTAAGAGCGTATATTTAAAAGTAAAATTAAAGACGTTAAACGTGAAATGCCCGGGGGCTAGCTGTAAAATTTACGAGAACCGGCATAATGAGCCTAAAAGCAGATTCGTCTATTTGACCAGGACTTGAATGGTAGCCGCTTCAAAAAAATCTTAATAATAAATCTACATCTGTTTGCTTCATAGTCCTTTTGTGGGTGACGGGGTGACTTAGATTATAGAAAATTAACTCACACGACTGAACATGACGAATCTTTTTTTGTTTTATAACGTGAGAAGGGATAGATTTGACAACTCATATTAGAGTGAAGGGTGTACTTGACATGACAGACATCTAACACGCACAACAGAACGGAAGGTATTTTCTTTTCTTTCATAACGTAAGAAAAAATAGTTTTGAATTATAAATAATAAAATATGATATAAAAACAAATAATAAAAAAATAAAACAAAATAAAATATCTCACAATTCCACTTCCATCGTAAGTTACATACAGTGCTCAAAAAAGAAGAACGACTCTTCGGACCTTGCCAATATTTCCATAATCTAAACCTGAGCTATTAAGTAGTACCTACTTTATAGCCCATTCGATCTTTGCTAGATGACCCATACTTCCGACCTTGTGTCACATCCCACCTGTGGCAAACGGGTTAGATAAAAAAAACTATTCTAGATCTTTTGCTAAGAATTCATGGGCTTAAGAGAATAAAAACAATTCACAAGAGTGACATAGTGGGTAAAGTGCTGGACCGTAACATCGTAGTAAGCAAGTTCAAACTCCAGTCGGGCTATGATGTTTACTTTCGGACTAATACCTTTGGTAAAGGTATAAACCCCTCAAACTCCAGCAAATGTTCTTTTTCAATGATGACTTTGGCATTAAATAAACCACAAAGCTTGATATGCTATTAAACAAAGAAACTAAGAGAAGTCAAGAGTCTTTTTTTCTATATTATTTTTTGATTTTTATTACGTTTTGGTCTCATTACATAGGTTCCCACGTGGTGTAATGGTTAACAATTTAGTCTTGCAGATCTATTACTACTGAATAGCGAGTTTATTCCTCGCTGGATGCCTCACACTCTGCCCGTGGTGAACGTGTTGGGCAAATACCTACTTGTGACCCTGTGTTACATCCTACCCGTGGTGGATGGCTTGAGTAAATACCTACTTCATATTTACTTTCAGAGTTCTACATATTCTCTTTTCTTGATGAAATCTTACATTGATTCAATAGCTATCCAGATGACACACAAGACATAAAACTAAATTGCAAGTGTTACATAATCTATGCGGTTGCATAAGATTATTGTCGGTCCCCTGTAATTCTGAGGGAATGACCCTTTTCATACCATGGCCGGGTCCTTCAATGGAAAATTACAGAAGCCCGCCAAAATACGTGAAGTCACGTGGGACCTGTTCGGTCCCCAGTTTGCAGTTAGGCGTCAGGCAGAGCGGTCGGCCATTTTATGCTCTGCCTAAACTGGAACTCACGCGCGCTATGTTAGTCAGATATTTAGTTACATGAAATGTATAGTTAAGGAAATAAAAGTTGTATAAATAATATGTTCTTGTAGTTGATGAATGTCTTGGTAACAAAACTAAGAAATGAATCCAGGACGACCAGCCAGCAGGAACATAGCAATAGAAAGTCCAGACCTTAGAAGATTCCAGACCAAGTCAAGATGATAGAAGAAATACCAAAGACGATCAGAATACTAAAGACGGCCAAGAAATAGAATTAAAGAAAGAGGTATGCAACATTATAATTATTTAGTGCCAGTAAAGAAAGGGTATGCAACACAAGTTCAATCCTCATTGAACGCCCCATACTTACGATTTTGTATCACACCATGCCCGTGGCAAACGGAGATACCTCCTTGTGACCCTACCCCTGGCGTACAGGTTGGGTAAAAACATTTGTCTAGTTATTTTCAGATTTCTATTTCTACATATTCAATTTTTGAGGAAATCTTGCATTGCTTCAATAGTTATCCGGATGCCACACAAAACAAACACATATGTTCCTGTGCTCCATCTTATCTCACTGGGGTTTTTTTTCTGTTCACGTTCATACAGTGTTTTTCTGGAAAAGAAATATTTATCTGTGCATATTTTCATTTTTTGTCGTCTTCTTCAATTCTCGGTTGACTAAATGATTTAATTATGGCTAAAAAAATCATTACTAGTTTTTTTGTGGCGTACCGTATAGATCCGGAGTTGAGGTCATGTTATTTTAGCTTGATGATAAGCTAACTGTCTGTACATTTCAATCTATATTACTCTTCTTATTCGGTCTTGTCTACATTTTTGTTTACATTGTAACGGTTTGGCATTTGGGCAGTTCTACAATCTCTTTTATTAGACTTTTGATTTTTGCTAAAAAGTATTCCTCGATTGAATACATAAAAAGTAACGCCGAAAAACATACCGGCAGATAATTAAGAGGGTCATTCAATAAATAAGGTGAAATTTGGCATTTGGCAGTTCCACAATCTCTTTTATTAGACTTTTGATTTTTGCTAAAAAGTATTCCTCGATTGATTTAGATACATAAAAGTAACGCCGAAAAACATACCGGCAGATAATTAATAAGAGGGTCATTCAATAAATAAGGTGAAATTTGTTCTTTTACAAAAGCAAAATACATTTTCCAGATGTTTTTTTCATAGATGTAAAATCTGCATTGTTTAGAATTGTTTTATTGAAAAAATTATTTTAAGCTTGATAATTTTTGCGGCTATTCAAAATGGCGGCAAAACAGTGTTCTAGGTTTGAACAGAGTTTTGGTAGCTGAGAAGAGCAACATATGTGAAATTTACAGAAGAATGTTCGATGTGTTCGAGGGAACGTTTTTTACTCTAAAATGTATTCAATTGATATAAACATGGGTTTGTCACTACGAGCCAGAATTGAAATGGCGAAACACACCGACTCCTCGGTAAAGAAAAATGGAAAGTCGACCGGTCGTATTCATTGTACTTATATATTATATCCTTGGCTAGTTGAAAAGGGCTTAAAGTAAGTAAGTCCTGAGTTATGGAATCCTTTGGTAAGCGTATAAGTCCTATCCTCCTATCCTGCGTATTGTTAAAGGTCCAGTGATTTAATCCTATGTCCATCGTCAATGAAAGGCAAGATAGTTATGGCCAGTACTGTCTGGTTAAGTATTTTATCAGCAGCAGTGTACTGTCAGTGATTGGCCAAGAGTTTGATCATATGGTTCTGGGCGAGTCTATAAATAGAAGTGGGCTTTTAACACACACTTATAAGAAAAAACTCAACAGTTTCTTAAGTTTTTTTAATTTTTCACATGTCTTATAAAATATGAATAATTTTAAAAATTCAATTTGACTTGGGCTGTGAGTAATGAAAATGAAGGGGTATTACTCACTCCCCCAAAGAACCCCGTAACTAGAGCCTTCCCTTTAAATGTAGTTCAGTGCCATACCCAGGACGCCCAAATATTAGAATACACGTATAAGGTCAAAGAGTTTAATATTATTTCTTTCCATAGCTGGATGATGGGAAGAGCAGGATTCACGCCTTTCCTAAGGGCATTAGCGTGAAATAAAACGCACAACCTTGGCCAGGATTTGAACTCGGAGTTGATAAGCAAATTATGTAACTAATAATGATATTAATATTTCAAAAATGATACTTATCTTTGTGTTTTATTGCTTGCATATTTGCCTTATCAATAACTGTGTTCATAATTTTAATTTTAACCCTAAAAACCCGAGCAGACAGTATTTGTGCCGCTACCTAGAATGAAAGATACCCAAAGTGTCTGAATTCGGATCGGGTAATCCCCATATCTACATTGCTATTACCTATCAACAATTCTGTCAATGAGTCTGATAAATGATGGGTTACAATATTTTACAATATAAGCGATTGCACTTAGCCCTCATACCCCTGGAAAAGACATGAAACCTCTTATTCCACGCTTTCTATAGGCAACTAGTAGCGCTGACTGGATTCTTTATCTTTTGTGCGGCAAAGAGAAGAGAAAAATTCCACTTAAGTATTGATCTTGTATCTTTCTGTAGGGGGGGAGTTGAGTTTAAATGCATTTTCCACTATTTTCAGTCAGGAGCTGTGGGGAGGGGGCACAGGTGTTCTAAGGGTTAAAATATAATTCAACGTCAGATTGATTCTAAAACTAACAAACATTATATTACTAGGATCAGTTGGTAATGCATAAAAACTGTTTCTTTTTCTTTATTTAACATTCAAAGATTATTTAATGCTAAAGCCAACCTTGTAAAATACTCTGTAGTGGTACTATTTAACCCATAGCTGTAGTGATAAAGAGGTTCATAATTTTTTTAAGGGTATTAATCTGAAAGGAAACGTAATAGCGTGAATGGAGTACGAACTCGCTTACTACGATTTCGCTGTCCAGCACATTAGCCACTACGGCACGGAACCGACCCTCATAAAAAAAAAAAACAATTAAAAAGCAAACATAGTTTATGAAAAGAATATGATTAATATTGAAAAAGAAAAGGGGAACTTGTTTGCCATATTTCGGATGGGAGTTCCTTCCTTTTGTATTTTTCTCACATTCCAATAAAGCAGATGATACTCTATCGTTTACACTCTTTCTTGCTTGCTTTTTCCATTCTTTCGTTCTTTCTTTCTTTCTTTATTTATTTACTGTTTTCTTTCTTTCACTTGATCTTTCTTTCTTTCTTTTATTTATTTTTCAGATTCTTATCATCACTCTGTGTAAAACCATTTAGCCTTTTATCTTTATTTTTCTAATGACATTATTCCTTCCTTTGTGTATCTGTCCATTCATATCTATCTATCTATCTATCTATCTATCTATGTCAGTCAATTCATATCTACCTATCTATCTCTATTATAAGTCTCTTCATTCTTTTTTTTTTCCTTTCTTGTTCTTCCTTTTCTTGTTCCTTTTTTCTTCCCCTTCTGTTTTCTTTCTTTCTTTTTCCATTCCATTGTAACAGAGGATAAGTGCTATCACTTCGCCTCCTCACCTTTCTTTCTTTCTTTCTTTCTTTCTTTCTTCTTCCCTCCGACGTAGCGTGCACTCTTTTCTTCCCTTTCCTTCCTCACAATCACAAGAGAATGGTCCATTATTTATCTGTGGTGATGACAGGACGTAACATTTTAACACGTGCATTCATAACTGATGAATCAAAGCGGAAGGGTCTCTCTTTATCTGAGGTTACGACAGGGCGTGACACAAGGAAGTAAAAGCGAATAATAATAATAATAATAATAATAATAATAATACATAGAAGGCTGGTGCAGAAGACCGAGCGGCCTGTCACCTCCTTTTCAAACAAGTGACGAAAACGAGTGAAAAAGAAAAGAAAGAAGCCGCCACAGAAAAGAGAGCCAGAAGAAAGGAGACACAACAGCAACTCCAGCAAGCATCCCTGTTTGTTTGCAGTCACTGCATCAGAGATTGCCATTCAAAAATTGGCCTGTTTAGATTTCACGCAGATGAAATTAAAAATGAAATTGTGGACACTACGCCATCGTCTTTAGCAGACGGCAGGATGCCAATAATAATAATAATAATAATAGTAATAATAATAATAATTTCAAGCATATCTAGAATGAGGGAAGCACTTAATGTAAACAATTCAGACTACTTAACACTATCAAGCTTTAGGATGCTACCATTACTACTAGGTGTAAATAAGCCTCAGAATTAAGGTTGAGAAAATAATAATAATGTCGCTTTACCTTGCACGATTGAAATAACAGATTATAAATCTCAAGTACACTTGCCCGCCTTTTTCACATCAGACTTTTGATTTAGATGAACTTGTCAACTTGTAATACTAGTATAATTTCTTCAACGGAAAAAAAAATGTTTCCATCCATTAGTCTCCTCAGATGACCATCTACCGTTTCAAAGGAATGTTTTTTTTTCCCTTCTTTATGTCTGAGATGCGCATATCCATTATAAAACTTTTGAAGCCATCAATGCACGGTACGTTTGGAAGTGGTTATTTCACTTTAGATATGCTTGAAGTTAATGTTAGTTGTGGTAGCATTGTGAATAAGATTTTACGATATAACTCTGGTTATATTTTTGTTTGTATAACCGAATATTCCAGCCAGTAGGAGGCACATTAAAAGTTGTGCGGTCTACAACCGGTTGAAAAATAGTTGAAATTATAGAATAGTATTATTTGTACTAGCACAAAATAAAAAAACGCCCCCCGGGTGATGTAAAATAGATTTTTGAAACATATTGCCTGAAGGGGTCGGAGTAAAAAATTCAATGTCAGCGAGTTTGGACCATAAATAAGTAAAATCATCAAATTCATTAAAGGATTAAACAATAAAA
Source organism: Doryteuthis pealeii (assembly GCA_023376005.1). Taxonomy (NCBI): domain Eukaryota; kingdom Metazoa; phylum Mollusca; class Cephalopoda; order Myopsida; family Loliginidae; genus Doryteuthis; species Doryteuthis pealeii. Next base: position 16,611,113 of record CM042137.1, read on the forward strand.
CAATTTGAAATGTAAACTTTAAATATGTATTAAAATAAAACAAACTATATATAGATATATAATACCAGTCATGTATTAATTAAAATTTGTTTTAAAAAAACAATGAGGACTGTCTAAAATTACATGTTAAAATTTTGAGTGTATTTAATCTGTTATGACGATTTTGGGTAATGTGACGTAAGCAGTGACGTAATTTGTGTTACAGACAAAAAACCGGAAGTGAATCTCCATTATTAATAGATTATTCGGAATATTGTCCTCATCTTCATTGTGATCTGTACAATGCTTCGGCCGATGTGCCTCCGGTCTTCCTCAGGTATTTCTTGTCGGACTCGTGAACTATCTCGGACTCGGGAACCTTCTTGGCGTAATCGGGAACCTTCTTGTCGTAATCGGGAGCCATCACGGAACTTTGAACCTAACCCTTTATTCAGTCCACGGAGGGTATCCTGTTCTCTTTCCGCTAACCACTGCTTGGGTAGACGCGTTAAGATCTGTTAATTATTATTCTATGTTACTGCTGCCCCTGTCCAGGATTGAAACTGCAGTATAGAGATAACTGTCACTTAGAACTGTCTTAACATAACTCGTTTATCCACTAGGCCATGTGTCCAATTCAGAGAAATGAAATGATAAAATTTAAAGTTATTTACTAACATTAGCTAAGTCTGGTACAAGGCAAGATCCAATGACGTTTGAGCCTAAAAAAACTAATAATTGCTTTTTCTTTGTATTCTTTCTAAATTTTGATTAAATGTTATTAATTATTGATTGTGTTTCTACTTTAAGAGAATTTACTAAGCTTTACTTAATTGAGCACTTATCACGTTAAAAAGACCTTGTGTTATATACCCACATTGACATCGTACATCATACATCGGGTACTCAAAAGAGAGGGGAAACTCGGTGAGAGAGAGAGAGAGAGAGAGAGAGAGAGAGAGAGAGAGAGAGAGAGAGAGATTTCAGAGTTGAGACTTACTTGTTGCTTCATTTCTGCTTTACTTCTTCAAGTCACCATGTTTCCTCTTCTTCTTTCGCCGTCATCTTTTCGTCTAGTCTTCTAACTACTTCTTCCTTTTCTAAGACTTTTATTTCTTGATCAAGATTTTATTTCTGCTTAACCCATTCTTATTCCCCGCGTGGGTGAGTTTCAACCCCATCAGTGACAGGCAAATGCTTTCTGCTCCAACGTTAGGTTAAAACTAAAATCTAAATCTAACTAATCACGTGACGCGCGAGATTCTCGCCTTAGGGGACAAGGTCACCAACAGTCCTGGTGATTTTCCACTGACCCCTTTGAATTATCGCTACAGGGTCTGTCAACAATTTATACTACCACACAAATTGTAACACTTGTGTCGTATCCTGACTTGGTGGTGGTGGTGGTGGTGGAGAGTTAAGGGAAATACCGAACCATACAGAAATCATTAACAGAACCGGCTACGTATTACCAATACTTAGCACTTTGCAGTGAAGTAATTATTTGTTAGTGCGAACCTTTATTTGTATGTACTACATTTTAGGATAACCATTCCACAACCCGCATCCATTCCAGTATACAACACATACCAATGTTAAAGAGCTGAGCATGCCTTACTGGAGCTAGTAGGAGGATGTAGAGTTAGATTCATACTTATATTTGTATGAATTACCTACCTCCTCTGCTACGAGCAGGATGTGACACAAGGTAAATTTATAAGCATTTTATGGACCTGGACTGAATTCAGAGTTCTCTTCTTCGAGATTGATTGCCGTATTAATTTGTTTCTTTTCGGGTCTTTTTGTCTCCATATGTGCATTTTTTCTTCTAATTCATCTATAAGACTAGATTACTAAACATTACCGGCAGAGGTCTTAAATTATTGGAAAAATGTAAGGCATATCATTTAATCAATAAACTGAAAACATAAACCCAATTTTTCAATTCCAAATTCAATTTTCAAAACCAAGGTTCAAGAAATTAAGATATTTTTTAGGCATTTCGTATCTACATAAGAGAATTGTGTGTATGTTAAGATTTTTCCAAAATAAATGGGGTTTATTCAATTTATTGTACAACACCTGCAAAAAATGGAATTATCATGGAGAATATTCACTCAGATTGTTTTTATTAATTTAGCAGTAAATAAACAAATAGCAGATTAAGACGCAAAACATTTTTTCTAATAACGGAACATTCTCTCTTCATAAAATATTCCTTAAACAAACTAGATTAAATTATTTAAATTAATGGTATAATTTTTTCAATCCACACAAAAAATATCATGGAATTATCCAATGCAGAGAAAATAATTCTAGAATCTATTGACACAAAAATGAAATTACTTATTAGTTGCCGTTCCTCGTGAATTTATGACCGCCTTAATTCTTTCAGGTGAGGATTTCACTAATTGAAATCAATGTTTTTTTTTCTCAAAGTGGTTTAACATTTTTCGAATGGCAGTTCGATCTTTTTTGATGGGTAGAGCCTTTCCATGGATCATTAAAAAAAATGTCCACCGTAAGATTTCTATTGGATCTAGATCCGGGTTAAATTTTCAATTTTATTTAGATTCTCTGATCCGAGAATAGGCATGTGGTCGTGGTTATGGATTGTCATAGGATAAATGATGCAGCGTTTCATTACATTGAAGACCATCATCATCATCATCATCATCATCATCATCATCATCATCATCATCATCATCAAGCCATGCCGACAGTTCTTATTCCGTTGACTCTTTCAGTACCAGTCCCTATCGGCCATCGTACACGGTAAGTCCTTTAGATGGCATCCAGTGTCCGCAAAGTGTTGAAGAATATAAATTCTTGCTGGTCCGTATACACTGATGTGTCCATGTATAGGACTACATAGGAGAACATCACTTATGATTTCGTTATTACTTTTACCGGTAGTGCCTAACATGTCTGGCTTTTCTTACTTGGATGATTTACGATATCGGAGGTAAGTGGACTAAGAGCTGCTATTTCGTAGGATGCCCAGCTTGCACTATTATATACCCATAATAGAAGGGTGAATAACTGGATTCTACCTTTCCCAAGGTTATTAGCCCTATGTTAAATACAAACAGTCTCGCCCGGGATTGGAACTTGTTTCATCGAGTCCATTTCGTACAAGTATAACCATTACACATCTCGTCTTCATTTTCTGTTTTATTTTAGCAGAGAGATAAGATTTCCGTATAATCGAAACCTGTCAATTGTATCCCATTTTTCAATTTACTTATCGACCAATAAATTGTAATAAAAAATTAAAGATTAGGATACTCGTCCAAATGATACACCTCATGTAGTAATACCCAATTTAGCACTACTCTGTTTTCGGTTACTGAGATCTTTTACTAATATTTTTCGTTATAAATTCAGTAATGCCATATTTCCGAAATAGATAACGTTAAAAGATGATATCACAGTCTCCCAAAATAACCGTTTGCTATACACTTTGATTGATGTGCCATATGTATAAGAATAAACGTTTATTCATACGCCATAATTCATCATGTACCGATATGTATCAAGCCCTAGTGATATTTCATCAGCTCCGAAAAATATTAGATTAGATATAACTAATCAATTACATAATGTTAAGACTCAACAATGACATCATATATATATATATATATATATATATATATATATATATATATATATATATATATGTGGGTGTGTGTGTGTGTGGGTGTGTATTTTGGGCAGCATTCTTTCATTTATGCATGTTGAATTAAACAAAAACACATCTCCTGTTTAACAATTTTATTTGTGATTTTTTCAAGTTTTCTGGCCAACTTTTTAATATTTGGGTGGAATTCGTGGATTAGTCAACCAAAGTTTATTTATATTATAGATTAGTACTCCATAAATTTGGTAATGAGCTCTCTAATTGGTAATCTAAATTAACTCTCACTACTAAGCAAATAAGCAATGATCTTTTCCCCGGAAATTTGATCTCTCAGTGACCGTAAAATACATAAACAAACCTATGTATTTATAGTTTAAAAACACCAGTCCCCGCATCAGCTGTCAGTGGGCGAGGGGATAAGATATCGGACTACCATGCGGTCAGTCTGAGCTCGACCCTAGCCAAGGATAGTTGTGTCAAGCCACACTGAAGAGGCGTGAAACACCGAAACACGTGTCTGTGGATGACATTATATATATATAATATATATATATATATATATATAATATTAATAAGATAAAGATTGTGTATGTCAGTCTGTCTGTACAACGACCGAGCACACGTTGTTTTATGAATTATAAAGAACAACAAAGACCAAAGTTCAATAAAATCTACACTCTATTTGTCCGGGGGTGGGTTTAAAAGAAGTTTTTACCTGTCATTTTCCATAAGAAAAGCTAAATAAAAATATAATAAAGGTATAAATCAATGATGTATTAAATATAATTTAACAAAATGATTAAAAATATCAATAAAGGATAAAACATGATAAAAAGAAAAACAAAGATAAATAAAAGAAAAATACAAACGTGAATAAAAAAAAAAAAATAAAAACAAGAATAGATAAAGAAATAAAGCAAATGTATAGAAAAATGATTTTTACTAGCAGGGCTACTTGGCGTTGCCTTGGATTTAAAGAATTAAATTATTGTCCTAACCTATTGACTTAATGGAAACATTCAACCCTTTTTATATATATGTGCCTGAAGGCTGAGGGTCTTAGTGTCCTGGATTTGACGTTAAACTGCATCTAATGGTGAAGTTCTAATTCTAGTTCTGGGGAGTGTAGAGTACCCCATCATCGCCATTACTCCCAGGTCGACCTTGACTTAGAGTGGTAGTACCATTTAGGAAGCCATCTATAGGTTTATTAGAAAAATGTGTGAACAAAAATGTGTTAAAAAATGAGTTCGAAAAAATAATTTTCAATATCCATCAAAAATGAAAAGAATAGAAGAAAACGTCTTCGGCATTAAATAACCCAACAAGGTTTGACATGTCAATAAAAGAAGGAAAGAAAGAGCGCTAATCGAGAATGTACTTCCCTGGTTATTATTTTCTGGTTGTTGTTATTGTTTTTTTATGATAACTAGGGGGAACCGTGGATATACCTCAGTATGATAATTTGATTACTGCAACATTTGATGTGTTTACTTTAGAGCTATGGCATTATTGTAAAATATGTAAAAAGTATGATAATCTCTGGCGAAATTCTTTCTTTTCTTTTTCTATTTTTCTGGTTTCCCTTATTTTTACCAACGTTCTTTTCTTTCTTTTCTGTTTTTTTCTTCTTTTTCCTTGAAACAGACTTTTTGTACTATCGCTTCCTATCTCTTACCTTTCTTTCTTTCTTTCTTTCTTTCTTTACTTTTTTCCCCCTGACGTGCAGCATGTTTTTTTTCTTCCTTTTTCCCTCATAATTTCAACGATATGGTCCATTATTCAACTGAGGTGATGACAGAGTATCACATTTGAACACAACCATTCATGTCCTATGAATCAAAACGGAATGGTCCATTATTTATCTAGGGTGATGATAGGGTGTGACGCACGTAGGTAGGTACTGGCGTATTAATATATAGATTATTATCATGGTCATTGCATTCATTGAGGGTTAAAGATATCCTTGAGAATTAAATGACACCAAGTCTTTTCATTTCTCAAATGTTCTCATCGGAATTATTTTTCCTTTTAGCAAAAATCCGAATGTGATTATTTCCCGGGACCACAATTATCGACAATGTTATCATTAAACATATTTTCCAACCCCTTCACACGATTACGATATGACACGAGGTGAAATTCTTTAGCTGAATTTAGCAGTTTTGAATTCAGAGTCTTCCTTCTCCAAGACTGAATGCCTATCCAAGATTAAAGAGCCCCGTCTGCCCTACTATTTACCCATAGCTGGATGGAGAATAGTTATATTCATACATTTCATACATTAGCGATATGTGAAATACAAATAGCCTCGTCCAGGATTTGACCACGCGTTGCTGTGCTGGTTCTCTACGACGGTAACCATTACACGACAAGCGCCTCCTACTTGCTGGAGGGAGAATAGTTAGATTCATACGTTTTTCAATTTTATTATTGCTAGATAAAATGTAAACAGCCTCACCAATGATTAGACCTCGTCTCACCGTGTCTATTTCCTACGACGATAACCATTACACATAGCGCCTCTGATAGTTCTGTTATTTTGCTACTTCCCGAGCTTATTAAAAATAAATGTCGCTGTCTAATGTGATTCTCAGTATGGACATTTATGTCTGTATAAGTTTCAGTCGAGCGCACAGACAGCCAAGATATGTCGAAACTAAGCAATTCATTCTGACCCCCCCCCCCCCAAATCGACTGAATACAAGAATAATTCAGCTATGACAAAACTTCGCTAAGCTTATATTATTAAATTATGCTTGTATAGTAGGTTTTTTTTGTTCTTGCATTTTGTTTGAGTGAGTTATTATTCTTAGTTTTTGTTTTCTAAACGATCAATAAAAACTGTCAAAAAATGACTCGGCTTCTGTCGATGTACACTAGAATGGCACTGTGCTCTCATGCGATATTACCAGTCAAACACACACCACTGATGCAATAACACAATTACTGTTCTTCCAATATAATATAGCAATGATATATATATATATATATATATATATATATATATATATATATATATATATGTGTGTGTGTGTGTGTGTGTGTGTGTGTGTGTGTGTGTGTGTGTAACTTTAGTTAAACCTGCGAAAGCGTCTTTTCTTTATTTGTGCATGTTCTAAAAATAGACACTTTTATTTAATTTAGTCTTAATTAACTTTTCTCCAGTCAAATAATTAGGACAACTGAACTAGAAACTATGATCAGACATTACTAACAAGAGATAGATAGATAGATAGATAGATAGATAGATAGATAGAGAGAGAGAGAGAGAGAGAGAGAGAGAGAGAGAGAGAGAGAGAGAGAGAGAGAGGGGAGGGAAAGCAAGGTCAAATTGAGTCCAAAAGAGAGTAAGGTTTATGATTCAACTTTGTTTCATTTCATACACAGTATGAAGAGTTTGAACGTTAGGTCCAGTTGCTCTATTATGGAGTAAGTAGGACCACTACTGTTCTTCTACAAGGATAGCTTTAGAATTAAATAATCTATCAAGATTGATATGCCATTAAACAAAACACCAAGAACCCAATCGTATCTGAGTGAATTGCATATTTCGGGATCGATATCTTCGTTGAACTCAAAGCTAATGAGATCTACAAATAATACTACATGTATCCCATAGCTTCTCCTTTGTCTCTCCCCGCCCCTCTCTCTATCTCTCTTTCTCTCTTTCTCTCTTTGTCTCTGTACATAAATAAAATAATATCATATTGGCATTTCAGTCTCGGAAGATTATAATATAGTTGTTGTGCCCCTGAAGTTATAGCACCCCTGTAACTGAAGTCCAATGTGTAAAAAATATTCTCGACCACAGATGTCGCATTTGAAGGCTGTCCCTGAAGACTTTGATGTGCCAGTGTTTTGTTGCCGTTGCTTTCTTCTGGACCTCCTAGCTTCATGGTGTTGTGTCAGGATGATTTCAGACATAAACAGTCCAATGTTATACTCAAGATGCCTTCTTTTATGTGTGAGTCAACCCTATCTGCAGCGTATTGTAAGCTTAGCTGACGAGGTGAATATATATATATATATATGTATATATATATATATGTGAAATTAATCCGACAGAATGAATTTAACATTTTGAAAAAACAATTAGTAATTATTATCTGCTGACAGAATCTGTTTCGACGCTTAGTAGAAGGGTCATCATCAACGAGCAAAAAAAAAAATTTTACGAAAGAAAGAAGGGATAAAAAACCGTTGGAAGAGAATAGGGGGTACAAACACTCGCTGGAATGCTTGAATTTTTTTTAAAATGCGCATACTGTTTCAAAAATAAAATAAATTTTATTTTTAAAAATCAGAAGCATTTCTAATTCAAAAATAAACTCAAAAAGAGTTTGGTGTAAATATATAAAAAAGTGTAAGAGATTATCAAAAATGTTCAAAAATATAATCCATTTTATAATTTTATCCCTTCTTTCTTTCGTAAAATTTTTTTTTTGCTCGTTGATGATGACCCTTCTACTAAGGCGTCGAAACAGATTCTGTCAGCAGATAATAATTACCAATTGTTTTTTCAAAATGTTAAATTCATATATATATATATATATATATATATATATATATATATATATATATAGAGAGAGAGAGAGAGAGAGAGAGACTCTATATTTCGTACATGAAGTAGAAGTTGTATTAATGTACAAGTTGAATGTTCTGGTCTGCTCACATTTACAGACATCTACGAATAATCAGACGAGAAATGAAACCGACTCTTGAGAATAAGAAAAAAGTGTGTTTTTTTTATTGTGATTAAATTTTCTTTTCTGGGAAGAGCAATTCTTAGTTGTCTCTCTTGTAATCAAATTCACATGATTTCGTCAAACGCAAAGTGAAAATCCTTGAGTTATAACAAACAGTAAAAAAAACAAAAAAACAAAATGAACAAAAAAACCTTAAAAAAAACCAACAACATAGAAACGAAATTTAATTTTTTTAAGAGATTAGGATTCTTCTCTTTCGGTACTTGATTAAATAACAATGTCGCCAAAGACATGACTATTAAGAAATAATATTATCTTTTGAAAGTAAAAGATTATTGAACAAATACGTGGTGTTATTTGGATGTAGGTTTTATAGGGGCAAAAATGATATATAGAGAGCACCTGGCTAGGAACCACAAGGTTCAAGGTTCGATATCGGTCTTCGTTAATTCAAATGAGTAGCACAGCTTGGGTCTGTGTGGTAAATTAGAGATGGTAGATATGATGCCTCAACACAGACGCAAAAACAATTTCCCTTGTCTAGCGACAATAGGCAACTCGGCCGACTTTACTTTACAACATATATATATATATATATATATATATATATATATATATATATTAATGAAAAGATGGAAGTGAATCCGACGGTATGTAGTATAGTAATAAATTTGAAAAAACACAGGTTTAAATAAAATGAGTGGTAAGTTTATTAACCGACGCTGCAGTGCCGTTATCAACAAATGCCCTGAAGAAGATCTACTAAACAGATCGAAACACTGCAGCGTCGGCTAATAAACTTACCACTCATTTAAACCTGTGTTTTTTTCAAATTTCCTACTATACTACACACACACACATACACACACAGACATATATATATATATATATATATATATATATATATATATCTGACGAGAACCGGTGTTATTAGTGTGATATGACCGTAAGAAATTGGACGATTTAGCTCAGTCGATAGAGTTTCCACTTAGGAACCCAAAAGTTTCTGGGTTCGATACTGGCCTTGCCAACTCAGGACATGAGTAACGCAGCTTTTTCTGTGTGGCAAAATGGGGGAGCGGGTGGTAGGTGTGACGCTTCACCAGACACGCAGAAACAATCTCTCTCGTCTAGCGCTAGGGAAAAGGTGATAGACTCCATCAATGTTCGGCTGATCGAACAATATGCCACTCCACCGACTTTACTTTTATGTGTAGTCCATGACATGCAACACTACTTTCAATCGGCTGGACACATCATGCCCTAGCACCTATAAGCTTGACACAATCCCTATTGCTTATATCTGAAAGCCCAACTTTATTACCATATATGTTTTAGAATGCGGTGGTTGAGAGTCTTAGTATTCTGGGTATGATGTTAAACTGCAGCTCGTGGTGAGGTTACAATTCTGGAGCTCTGGGTATGGGAAGTACCCTTCATTGCCATCACTTCCAGCTCCCCTCTAACCCAGAGTGGTAGAACCTAGTAGCGTCCTATCTTTGGCTTAAATAGATCTGATTACACCTACATAAATGATGTAATGAATATGTAAATACCTTGGTACCCTCTCGCTATAATCTGATTGGACAGTGTCATCTATAAATATTCGACACTGTGGTGGTACAAGCGCCTAAGCCTACTAGTCTAAGCTTACTCGCCTACCATTCAGAATACCACCACGACTGCTCGGAAGACGTATGCTATTCGACGCACCAGCTACTACTGAGATAATATACCAAATACCAACATCATAATAAATCCCATAACCTGGATATATCAATAAATAACAACTGTACTCAAAGATTGAGGAAACAAAAATTCATTCTGCAAAATACAACGCAAGGAATGACATACAGTAAAATCCATCCAACTCTAAACCACCTATGATTAAAATAACCTTGGACAGGTTGTCATGCCTTTAAAATCAATTTTCAATGGGGCCCCATACTTATGACCTTTTGTCACATCCTATTCGTTGCAAATGGATTTGGTATAAGGCACTATATCATGGTGTGATGGTTAACAAGTTAGTCTCGCAGGTACGTAACTACTAGATAGAGAGTTAGATCCCCACTCCATATAATAGCGACTTTGTGTCACATCCTTCTCGTTAGAAACAGGTTGGATAAAAAAAGCACCCTATCATGGTGTAATGCTCAGCGAGCTATGCTCCTGAACAAAGAGTTAATCCTGTCTGGATGCCCAATATTTGCGACCTTGTGCCACCTCCTACTCGTGGCAAAGGGGTTGGGTAGAAAAGGCATCCCATCATAGTGTAATGGTTGGCCAGCTAGTCTTGCAGATACATTATACAGAATAGAGAGTTAGATCCTGGCTGGATGCCCTATACTTGAGACTTTTGTGTCACATCCTACCCGTGGCGAACGGTTGGGTAGGTACCTACTCTTCGGAAGTTCCTTTACAACAGATGCACATCTAAAAGATGAAAGATGAAAGTTCCTCAGCGTTTTGCCAGACTCTTCCTATGACGAAGCTTATACACCTACTGCTCATATAAATCATTTTCTGTTGAGCAAGAGTCAGAAAGTCACTTGCTTAATTTGATGTCAACGGCAAAAGATTGCTCAAACATGGTCTGTGTGGTTACAGACGGATGGTTAATAAAAGTGACTTTGTTTTCTTTAGAGTTTTTATTGCGGCCTGCTTGCTCAGGCACTTAATGAAGTGTTAATTCTTAATGCCTACTTTGCTGTTGTGTCCTCGTTGCCAGATGTTGCGGTTTAGAATTTGTTGTTGTTGTTGTTGTTAAGCAGATGTTGTGTTGTTGGCAGTAAAAAAAAAGGTCTTCAGCATTCTCTTTTACGAAGTTTTTCGGTATTTTTTAAAGAAATTTGAAAACATATTGTTGTAATTTAAATGCTTTCTTTGAAGATTTTATTCTAGTTTCAATTGAAAAAAAAAAAAACATAAAATTCGTCGTAAAAATTAAAAGTACATTTTCATACTTAAAGCAGGTTTTAAACTGTTCTCATCAACTTCCAAAATCACTTCACTCATACCATGAATGATACGCCCCTGTCGGCGGGGCTTAGAATGAACAAACTGTATCCCCCATGCAAATTGGTATGACCAACCCAAAAAGGATCCTGGGTATCACCCTAAACAGCATCTGATGGTGAGGCTCCCGTTCCAGGGATTTAGAAATGTGGAGTACTCACAATGTGCTCCTAGAGAGCACGTGCCTGTTAGAATAAAATCTATGGGTCAAATAGAACGTGGGTCACAAATATGGGGAATCCAGTGAGGATCTAACTCGCTATTCATTAGATATGGAAATGCCAGACTAGCTTGATAACCTTTATTCCATGATTGGAACGCCCTCCGTCTGTTTAAAAAGTATTAGTATTGAATAGGACCAAGTGCTAAAAGACTCTTAAAAATAAAATAAAATTACATTAGTATTATCTGCGTTATTCGGACTATTGTCCACATCTTCATTGTTATTTGTACAACGTTTCAGCCGATGTGCCCTCCGGCCTTCTTCAGGTATTTCTTGTCGGACTCGGGAACTTTCTTTTCGGACTCGGGAAACGTTGTACAAATAACAATGAAGATGGGGACAATAGTCCGAATAACGCAGATAATACTAATCATCAAGCCTCAAACGTTCAGAGAAATAAAAATTACATTTTGCATTGGACAATGCACAATATGCCATAGACGGGTTTGCTTGTCAAAATCAATCAATTTTTTGATAAAATTACATTGAATGACTAAAAAGAACAAAAATCTGTTTTCTTGCTGCGTACAAGTCCAGCCTATGAAGATAATTTTATTATTTCTTAACTTTATTTCAAACATACTAAATCCATATTATCTTGACTGGACCGAAGAATACGCTGACTGTACCTCTGCAGAGGGGTAATACCCCCTAATGGGACCATCTGTTGGCTATGGGTGGTGACTCGTAATGCCTGGGGACAGGAACTTGTTGGCTGAGTGGTCAACGAACTGGATACTAAGTGGTCTCGTGACATGCAACACTCCACCTCGGCCCTTATTTGGGTAAGACGGGTGAGCGGTGAGACCCGATCTGATCGATCGACTGGTCATGCATCTGCGCGATTCTCTCGAGCGTATTCTTCAAATTGCTCTAATGGAAAACACCAAACCCTGTTTTTTTCATATGTGTGTGAGGAAGTCGGGGGCTGAGGGTCAACTATCGGTTTATTAATACATTTGGAGTAATTTCTTCTAATACACATGAAGTTAAGGAAATTTGTAACAGAAAAAGAAAGAGTTGGCATTAAATAATCCACAAGGGTTGATATGCCATCAAACAAAATAGCCTAACAACCATATTTTCTGTGTAATGTAAATTACATTTTTCTGTTATACATCGAAAGTAGAGTCCGCCCTGTCGGCTGGAGTAGTATAATACACCGACTGGACCTCTGCAGAGGGATAAGATCCCTCCTGTTGGCTGTGGGTGGTGACCCATGATGGTCAAGGACGGAATCCTAGTGGCTGAGCAGTTTATGACATGCAACACTCTACTTTGGTCCTGACTTAGGCTAGGTGCGCAGTTGGAAAGGACTCCTCCGATCAATCGGCTGGTCACGCCAATCCCTCTCACCTATATGGTTGTCCCGATTATTGCCGTTAGAGGAAGCCACCCCCCCGACCCTTTTCATAATATGCATGCTTGTGTCCTGACTATGACGTTAAACTGGGTCCAGTGGTCAGGTACCAATTCTGTGGAATGTGAACTATACCTTCATCGCAATCACTCCCAGGTCCATTTTGACCCGGGAGGGTAGCACCTGTTAAGGGGTCCCATTTATGGGTTAAGTACATTAAAAATGAGTAGTAGAAAATTGTTTACAAATTGATTGAATGCTCCACAAGAATGAATAAAACAAAACGTCTTCGGTGTAAAATAACCCAAGGGTTACCTGATGCAAAGTCCAACCAATCAGAGTCTATCATTTTTGTTTAACTTTTCAATAATCAATTATCAGAACAGTTAATAATCCATTTAAAAACATTTAAGAAGTGTCCAAGGAGAAAAATAATAAATGAATTACTTCAAAATATCAAAATTAATTTTTAGAATATTTTTTTAGAAATCTTAGCTTCAATATATACGCTCTACTGCGAAATAATTGATAGGTTGCCTATAGCTTATGTGCGGTAGTGTAGATTTTAAAATAGAGACTATTTCTGAATCAGGGGAAAATACAGTATAAGTGATTGGCAAAACTCTACCTTTTAATTGACCTCTGCGCTGGTTGACTAAAGCCGAAATTGAGATTAGAAAGTCGGTTTTGGCTGGGTGACGAAACGGGACGAACGCAAAATTGCGTCTTGCCGTTTGAGTCCAATATTCCACGCATGATTAATGTAACTTGGATTTAAAAAATGTCTTCAGTAAAACAAGCAATGTGTACAGACAAAAAGGAATCCCAAAAATGAAGGTAAGAAGAATAGAGGAGCCCAGATTTATACAGAGATAGACGATCGATCTTGATACATAGAACGGGCAACATAGAAGAAACAGCTTAGAAGATGAATATACAACATAGATCTAAGGGGCTATGCATCACTACATCCAATTAAAATATCAAATCAAATTTCAATAGATTTAATTTCTTCTGTAGAAATGTACATTTTGTTGGTGTCGAAAAAATAATTGAGTGTTAAATACGGTCGATAGAACAGACTTTTAAGAAATCTATAAATCTTCCTTACAAAATAACTCTCCCATAAATAAATTTCTTAATGAATAAATAATTACCGAACATTTTTGGGAAATCAGATAATTAGCAGATGTTGGGTGTTTTTTTTAAAAACAAAAATGTAGAATATCAGGCTTCACTTTTGTATACAGGTTTTCAATATATATATATATATATATATATATATATATATATATATATATATATGTGTGTGTGTGTGTGTGTGTGTGTTGTGTAATTTGGCAGCAAGTTATTTTCTAGGCATGCGCTATTGAAAAACACGGAGTATTCTTTCTTCATCTTTTGAATTTGTATTTTTTCCAGTCTTCTTGCGATCTTTCTTGAGTCTGGATCCAATTGGTATATAGAATTTCCCATACTTATATCACGAGCGCTTTATATATATATATATATATATGTATATATATATATATATATATATATAAGTTAAAAGATTTTATATATATATATAAGTTAAAAGATTTTACAAAAATCATCATCAGAGCTCATTCACTCCGACCCAAACAACTACGGGAGTGAATGAGCTCTGATGATGATTTTTGTAAAATCGAAATATTGATCAGTATCAGCTATGAATATATTATAAATTGGTTTCTTCTTTAACAGCATTGTGTGATGTTTTCATTCCACCGTTTCTACTCATATATATATATATATATATATATATATATATATATATATATTGTATTATATATACTGGATACAATATATATATATATATATATATATATATATATATATATATATATATATATATTCTATATACTGGATATAATTTCTCTGAATTTTCAGTGGACCAGTTCACATAGGTTATAGTATCTCATCTACAGAAATCGTTGTCAATATAGGCATGGGAAAAAACACGAGCATGCTGTGTGTCGTCTTGAACAAATCCTGGAAGCAGGACCCCACAAAAATCCACTTGGACTCTAACAAAACGCTTAGAGAAAAAAGAAGATGAAAACTACAAAAGAATGATGCGTGCTGTCTAGAAAACCTTGAGTAGTATCACAAAAAAAAAACCATTTGTCCAACTACTTACCTCCTATCATATAAAACATCCAAGGAAAATGAACAAGACCTGCTGGACAGTGCTGGAAAAGCAAACAGAAACTCATGCGACGGTTTTCTAACCACACTGATGAGAGGTGATACCTCGAAACGCGTGTCTGTGGATTACTTTATTATATGCTCCCAAATTTGGTTGAGCACTATAATTAGAAGGGATTTAATAGCAAAATTCACCGTATTCGGCGTACAGCTAAGCTTCGCTTTGTTTACATAAAGTTTGAGGCCTCTAGTGAATTTCATTTCCGCTTAGAAATGTAGCTATTAAATAGTCTCCTATATTTGACAGCTTCCTGTGGCCATACGGGTAAGAGGATTGATCAGCGAAAGATACCTCGAAACACGTGTCTGTGGATTACTTTATATATATATATATATATATATATATGTGTGTGTGTGTGTGTGTGTGTGTGAGAGAGAGA
>CM042137.1:16631650-16639150 GCA_023376005.1 Doryteuthis pealeii
TGTTTCTATCCATATATCTATCGTAATATATATCTAACTATCCATCCCTTTATCTATCTATCATAGTATTTATTTTTGGGCCTCCCACAAGGCCAGATTGACTTAGTCTTTTTTTGCGTGAGAAGCCACACACAAACCGAACCTCATGTGTGTTTGGTACAAAAATGCGTCGTCCCGTCGGCATTCTGGCAGAGGGTCACCTCGGTCACCAGGCAGCAAACCCGGCCCTTAACCCTTTTTAGGTGAGGAGGCAGGTGTTTCCTTGGTCCACGCGATTAATTTTTTCCCATCAGCCAATATATTAAGTAAGTATCCATTCATCATTGCATGTTTGTATCTTTCCAACTATCATAATGTTTGTATCATCATAGTTCGTTTGTATCTATCTATCTATCTATCTATCTATCTATCTACACACACACACACACACACACACACACACATATATATATATATATATATATAGTCATCCACATACACCGTGTTTTGGCGTATCACCTCTCTTTAATGTAACTATACATTAGCAGGCTACCCACAGCCGGAATCGATTTATCATTAGTCAAGCTTTTTAAGCACTTGGCGATCAGCACCTTCAGACTGGGACTAGGATTTTAACTGATAAATACATAAATATGTATGTTATAATATATTAATGATTTGAAGGCAATTACAATGCGTATAAAAAATAAAAACAAAAAGATATTATTTTTGTCTTATCGATTTCAAAGTAGAAACTTCATCTTCAGAGGTGAATATCAGAGGTGATATCTTCATCTTCAGAGGTGATATCTTCATCTTCAGAGGTGAATATCAGAGGTGATATTCACCTCTGAAGATGAAGTTTCTACTTTGAAATCGATAAGACAAAAATAACATCTTTTTTTATTTATTTTTATACGCATTGTAATTGCCTTCAAATCATTAATATATTATAACATACTTAACAATGCTTCAAGCAAATTACCAATTACTTTTATAAATATGTATATTTGTAATGGCCACCAGAGAGTGCATCATCTGTTTTATAGGAGAGCCGTGCCTTTATATATACATATATCATAGTATATTGGTATCTATCCATCTAATTTAATATATTTGTATCTATCATAGTACGTTTGTATCTATATATCTATCTATCTACCATAGTATGTTTGTATCTATCGGCCTATTATAGTATGTTTGTATCTATCATAGTACGTTCCTATCTATCTATCTATCTATCTATCTATCTATCATTTATATATCTATCACAGTTTGTTTATACTTATCTATGCCAGACTGTCTTTCTCTTTTCCTCTCTCCATTCCTCTCATTTTTTTCTTTTATATTTTGAAGTTTTTAAGATTTATTCTTTCCTTCGTTTTTTCTTTCTTTCTTTTTCTTTCTTTCTTTCTTTTTCATTTTTCTCTCTCAAACCTTTTTTCTTTTCTTTTCATTTTTTAAGACAATTTTTTCAACCTTATCTCTTCTGACTTCAGTTACATCTATCCGATCTCCCACTTTCGACGCAATGCATGGGGGGCCTCCTGGTCAAACTGGGGGTCGAGTCTGACAGGCTTCATATAGTCACGTTCAGAATGTTATCAACTCTGAACATCTGCCAAAACCGTGGAAAAGGCGTGGCACAAAGGTCAGATGAGGGAGTCAGCAGCCTCTCGTCACATTCACTATTCTTTCCTGATTTATTTACTTTTTATTTATTACAGGTTATCATTTTTGCCTAACTTATCGACATCCTTAATTCACAGATTAATTCGTTAATTTTTTTTCCTCTTTAGATAAACTGGGTTTCCTGCTCTACTAAAATTCTTATCAAAATTTTGCACCATCAAGGTAAGTAGTAGCTAGAAAAAGTGAAACGTTAAAGAATAAAAATGAATTAGAATAGATATTGGATGGTTGGATTTTACGGTATATCAACCCTTGTTGGATTATTTTACGCCGAAGACGTTTGTTTTATTCATTCTTGTTGGGTATTGAATTAAAAAATAATCATTTTTACTATTTAATCCATATATAGGACCCTAACAGGTACTACCACTCCAGATCAGAATGGATCTTGGAGTAATGGCGATGAAGGGTTATATCACACTCCCCAGCGCTTTGGAATTGGAATCTCACTATTATATTCAGTTTAATGTCATAACCAGGACACTAATACCCCCACCAACCACCTTCTTGCACATATATGAAAAAAGGTTCGGAGGTTTGCTATAAGGGCAATAGGATCAGGGCAATCATATAGGTGCTAGGGATTGACATGGCCAGGCGATTGATATATATATTGGTAATTTTTTCTAGTATTGTCGAATTGAAAATAAAGGG
Organism: Doryteuthis pealeii; assembly: GCA_023376005.1. Taxonomy (NCBI): domain Eukaryota; kingdom Metazoa; phylum Mollusca; class Cephalopoda; order Myopsida; family Loliginidae; genus Doryteuthis; species Doryteuthis pealeii. The sequence continues at coordinate 16,633,976 of CM042137.1, forward strand.
ATCGGGTTTAAGAGCTATATTTATTTATTAATTATACTGTACAATACATTTAAGGTGCGATTGTTACCATTGATTTCAAAGCAGCATTTTAGCCCCTTATCGTCAAGACAAAGCGCACGTTAAAAGATGTTGGGAATGTGAATTCATTTATATATGTGTACATGTGACAGCCAAATTTTTATATTTCCCCACTTAGGAGTGAAAGTAGTACGCATATACTTACTCACACGGATACCCTCATATGTCCACACATTGTATTGTACACTATAATGAATTATTGATGATTCTCAATCTGATGAGACTTAAATTGGGGAGCTTTGTTAAATCAACTTAGATTTATAAAGGCCCCAATTTTGGTCGAAATAAATTTATTATGGAATAACGGTGTTGAGTTTTTCCTTCCTTTCATAGATAAATATTGCTATGTATATAATCTAAAAATATTATTATACATTGAGTTCTCTGTAGTGATTTAAAGATTCACTGTATTTATACATACTGGATCATACAATAATAATACAGTGTCTTAGAAATCACATATAGAATAATCCCTTACTACCAAGTTTTGGATACTTCACACACACACACACACACACACACATATATATATATATATATATATATATATATATATGTATAAAATTTATAGAGTCAACTTTTTGGCTAAAAGATCACCTAGTAACTTAGTGTCCTTTAACTGATTCATATATTCCCTTAGAAATATTGCTATAATTTATATGCAAATGTAGCAGCTGTTAAGAAACAAAGGATGTACTGTAGCTTTTTCGCTATTTTTTTTCTTAGAAAGCCTAAATGTATAAGTCTCTTTATTCAACACAACATAGTTTAATTTCCACGATTTATTTTCTTTTTCTCCATTGGTTGGCATTTAAATCTTGTGGCAAATTCATCTTGTTCAGCAATGTTCTTGACCAGCTTGTTCAAAGCAATTTTGATAAATGGGGAATTTTCTGTATTTCTTTTGTTTTCTGTGCTGAACGTTTTATTATTTTGTTTGCACCGTTTCACAAGAGATAGATTTCCTCTGCCTCCTCCTCCTCCGCGCGTCGGGCTCACGTCTGCTCAGGTGTGAGAGAAAAGCAAATTAATTAGACATAGCGATTTCCTCAATTTGTGATAATACATTTCTTCTTACTTTGAAAGCAATTAAGTTTTCTTTCTTATTTGAATTCTTTTAATACTTATTTTAAAATAGTAAAAAGCTGTGTATATAAAATTGTATACACACATATATATATGTCTGTATATATACATTGTTTATATGTATGTATATTTATATATGTGTGTTTATATGTATTTATGCATATATATATGCATGTGTGTTAGTGTGGTGTGTGTTAGTGTGTGTTTGTGTGTGTGTGTGTGTGTGTGTGTGTGTGATTGATCTATTAAATAATAAGACTAATTGTGCAAAAAAATTATTTCCAAGTTAGATAAAAAAAACAATAAAAATATAAATCAACTTTATTTCCATCAAAACAGATTTTTACAAACGGGAAAGACTCAGAAGAACACGGATCATTTTATATTTTGACCAAGCATTCCGCTCGAGTAGGATGTTACACAAGGTCAATTTCTAAGCGGTGTTTATGTGGCTCAATTCAGAGGTTTCCTTTATTGGAGCGGTTGCCTTACTTACGTTAAAGTGCCCAGTCTTTCCTACTATTTACGGATAGCTGGAGAGAGAGAGAGAGAGAGAGAGAGAGAAGAGAGAGAGAGAGAGAGAGAGAGAGAGAGAGAGAGTATCCGTGCTATCAGTGCGGTCTGTTGATGTCTCTCTCTCTCTCACCATATATATATATTATATATATATATATATATATATATATATATATATATAAGATATATATGATGACCCATGAATTATGGACAATAAATCCTAGGTTTATGGAATCAATTTTATTGTTTTAATTCGAATAACACTATTGTACTTCTACAAGGATAGCCTCGGCATTAAATAACCCACTATTTACGTATAGCTGGAGAGAGACAGAGACAGAGAGGGGTAGAGGGGAGAGAGAGAGAACTCATGAGTATCCGTGCTATCAGTGCGGCCTGTTGATGTATCTCTCTCTCTCAAACACACACACACACACACAACACACACCTCATATTATATATATATATATATATATATATATATATATATATGATGACCCATGGATATGGACAATGAATCCTAGGTTTATGGAATCAAGTTTATTTTTTTAATTCGGCTAACACTATTGTACTTCTACAATGATAGCTTTGGCATTAAATAACCTACTATGTACGGATAGCTGGAGATAGAGAGAGGGGGGAGAAAGGGGAGAGGGAGAGAGAATGATATTGGCACTATGCGAAATGCAACCAGCCTCCTCCATGATTTAAACCACAACGATAACTATTACTTGGATCATTTTAGACCCGTTCACAAATAGTCTAGTCTGCTGAGTTTAGAATACACTGACTTTAAAATTGTTGATGAGATTTCAACAAGTCTTTTCCGGGATTTTATTCTATTCTTTAGTTGTCACACGTTCTAATTCCTGAAGGAATTTTGACGAACGACGATTTTAATTTCAATTCTTGCCATAGATATTCAATATGATTCAATTCAGGAATTATTCAAGGCCATGGCAGAATTGTAATATTTTTTGTCTGAAGCCACGCATCCATGATTTAGATATATATTTGAGGTGACCATCTTAAAGGAAAGTAAATCACTGACCTAGATCAAGTTTTTGCGCTGATTGTTGTAGATTTTCTCACAGGATTTAGATATGGTCGTCAGATTTCATTATTCATATTATTGCAATTAATTGTCCACTCACCATTGAGTTAAAATAACCCTAAACCATCATCGAATCGCCTCTCTATTTTAATGTCAGCACTGTGTTCTTTGGGAGGAAAGCCTCGCCCTTCTTGTGACAAATATTCTGTACACCATTATGTCCAAAATCGCTCAATATTTCTTTCATCATTCCATAGTAAAGTAAAGTCGTCGGGGTGGCCTAAAGTCGGTATCAGTCAATCAACGAGGGAGTATATCCCCTTTCCACTAGCGCTAGACGAAGGAGATTTTTTTTGCGTCTGAGGTGCAGCGCCACACCTACCATCAGCTCCTTACTTTACCGCACAAATCCCTGTGCTACTCATACGCTGAGTTGGCGAGGGCCGGTATCGAACTAGGAACCTTGTGGTTTCTAGCCGAGCACTCTACCGACTGAATTTTCTTTGTCCAAGAAAGTTTTGGCAAAATTAAACCGAGAAGGGTTCGCCATCATCAATTTCCATTTGACCCATTTCTATTTAAACAACATTCCTGGGTATATATTAACCTCGCAACATAGGTTTCGTGCAGTTCTCAGTAACAGTTATGGTTCTCCTCCACACGCAGGCAAATTCACTGTCGCGCCAAACTGTTTAAACTTCATGACGGATTGTACCGTAGATCAAGGAATAGCTATCTGGTTTGAAATAGTGCTGTAATTATTTCCCGATTTATGGAAGTTAAAGATTCTCCGTCTCAAGTCAATGCTAAGATTCTTTGTCTTTCCCATAGTGTTGTTAACGTAAGAATTACAATGGTGACACTCTATGTATCACGTTATGTTCTGAAATGTTGGTGGAATTATCACAACTATGGTACTGAATAGATAGTCTAGAAAGCGTCAACGATAAAATAATTATGTATATTACGTGTACTTAGTTACAAGAAGCAATAAATCTAAAACTATATTTTCTACTGTACGAATAATTTTGTCCTTTCATATTTTGTATAATTAGTCTGACAGATTTGTTATATTAAACCTATTGTTCAGAAAATTGAGTTTTATATTTCTTTTTGTGGTTATTAATATATATATAAAAGACAGGCATTTTAATTATATTCTGAATAATGCATAAAAATATTCAGAATTGATGGGTGTACGAATAATTTAATCTTTGACTATATATATATATATATATATATATATATATATATATATATATATTGGAAATACGATGAGGAAATTAATTCCACAATATGTGAAGAAAATATTTTCTAAAAATATAACAAGCACAGGATGTTTCGATCAGAGTAAACAATTTTATGTGTCAATACTTAAGTATTTCAGTATTAAACCATCATCAGAACACTGTTACAGAATTTTGTGAGACAAAATGAAAAATGTTAAGGGTATAGTGAATGTGGGAATATGATGTTATTAACCGTTAATTTTTATATGATGACGTTATCATTGCATGCGAAAAAATGGAAAATGAAGATCATAGGATGACGCATGCAGAACTTGAATAGGCGGATATTAATATATAGAAAATAAGAAGATTAATCGATTGAACGTTTAATAAATATAACAAAACAATACATAAACATATATATCCATATATACCAGTTCCATATATAATCATACATATATATTATATATAATATATATATATATATATATATATATATATATATATGCATGACGTATCACGTTATATTGTTGTAACCGGGGTTTGCAATCTTAATTGTGTCCTCTGATCGTAACATCCTGTGTTCGTTATATTTTTTGAAAATATTTTCTTCATATATATATATATATATATATATATATATATCCGCATTGCAGTCTCGGAAGACTATATAATTATTGTGCCTCTGAAGTTACAGCGCCTCCTGTGACTGTGAAGTCCAATGTTCGAAAAACAGCCTCGAACACAGATGTCGCCTTTGAAAGCTGTCCCTGCAGATGTTGATGTACCGGTGCTTTGTTGCCATTGCTTTCTTCTGGATCTTGTAGGTTAATGGTGTTGCTCCATGGTGACTTCAGACATGATCAGTCCGCTACGGAGAGTCTACCCGTCACGATGGCAGTCCTGAGCCAATTTTCCAATTTGGAAGAGGTAATGCCAAAGCAATAATATATATATATATATATGTTGTGTGTGTGTGTGTGTGTGTGTGTGTGTGTGTTCAGAAGGAATGCGAATCGCTAACCTTTAGGTATAAAATAACCCTAGACGTTTTGATATGCCGTTAAAATCAGCCAACCAAGCAGAATGTGTTCATATAACTATAAACATATGCGCACAATTTAAAATATCTATAACGCATCTTTTACCTAAGAGATCGACAAAACTCGGAAACAGTCGGCAAAATTCGGCGGCTTGTACTAACCTAGAAAG
>CM042137.1:16644150-16669150 GCA_023376005.1 Doryteuthis pealeii
GTAATGGTTAGCTAGCTAGTCTCGCATATCAATTACTACTGAAAAGCGATTTCGATCATCGCTGAATTTTTTGACCCTCTGTTTTATACTTCTGACCCAAAAAATGACGAACGGTTTGGGTAAATTCGTACAGACAAGGGTTCTGTCATTTCCAAAACCTAATGAGGCGATAGTAAAGAGAAAACTTTTTAAAAAGTAGTCGTCGTGGCGGCCTAATGTCGGTATCAGCCATACAGCGAGGGAGTCTACCCCCTTTTCAATAGCGCTAGACCAAGGAGATTATTTTAGCGTCTGAGGTGGAGCACCACATCTACCATCAGCCCCTTACTTTACCGCACAGATCCCTGTGCTACTCATACGCTGAGTTGGCGAGGGCCAGTATCGAACTAGGGACCTTGTGGTTTTTAGCCGAACGCTCTACCGACTGAGAAAAAGTAACCTTCTAAAACTGGTTTAGTTTATTTGTTTAATGGCATATCAATGTTCGTCGGTTATTTAATGCCAAATCAATCCTTGTAGAATAACATCAGTGGTACTATTTAATCCAGAGCTGGGGGATGAGGGTGTTCGTACATTTCTCATGGGTATTAGTCCGAAGGTAAACATTATAGCACGACTGGAATTCGAACCCGCTCACTACGATCTCACACTGTAAAAACTACCAGAATTATTCCTATATGTATATATATAGGCGTCATGGGCCGGGTTAGCTCAGTCGGTAGAGCGTTCGGCTAGAAACCACAAGGTTCCTAGTTCGATACCGGCCCTCGCCAACTCAGCGTATGAGTAGCACAGGGATCTGTGCGGTAATGTAAGGAACTAATGGTAGGTGTGGTGTTCCACCTCTGATGCTAAAATAATCTCCTTGGTCTAGCCCTAGTGAAAAGGGGATAGACTCCCTCGTTGTCTGGCTGATACCGACGACTTTACTTACTTTTACTACTACTGAAAAGCGAGTTCGATCCACGCTGGATGCCTCATACTTGTGACCTTATGTCATATCTTACTCGTGTCGAACGGGTTAATACCTTCATATCTGGCATTTAGCTATTTAAAAAAATAGTATGTTACTGGATGTTGTAAGTAATTCAATTTTTAAAATCTTTTTTTTTTTAATGTTTAAAAAAAATACTTGATTATCTCTAATAATAAATGCGAATGTCAGTGTATCACAGTTTTCAACTTTACTCCTTGGGACTGGAGCCCAACATATCATACCATTTTGGAATCACGACGACTCTGGACACACTAAAAAAATATCCAGACCGAACTGGAACCGCAATCGTGACATTTTGAAATCCCAAGTTTTAATTACGGTGATTGTTTTCGGTGATTTTTAACGCGATTTTTTACGATGAATTTTTTGTACGATAAAAATAGTTATAACTTGGATATAAAATAATTATTCAAGTTTAATAGAATGTAAAATGAGCTCAACATATGAAGTGTCATTGTTAAGCCGAGAGTCCAATCAAGACCTTAATTGCCACCGGATAGGCGGCTTTTAAGTTAGTATATAATAGATTATAATTGGAACAGAAATTGATTAAATAAATTAATGTGAATCTTAAAAATTCAGTTTTGAATTTTCTTTTTTAAACCCTTTAAAGTCTGATAATTTATTACTTTCTTACAATGAACTTTCTGGCTAGAATCCAAGGAATTTAATTGAAAATTTAAAAGAATTGTTACTCATTGCGGTACCAAGGCTAAAGCGATCTAACGGTGGGAGGAGAAATGGATTCATGCCTTTAGCAAGGCAATAAACGCGAGGTGAAACGAAAACAGGCTTGTCTCGTCAAGCTTTGAAGTCTGGTCACCGAGTTCATTCCTTATGACGCAATAAACGCCCCCTTCAAGATTCTAGTGTAAATGTTTCGAAATAAATAATAGATACATTTTGCCTTTGGCTTTCGGTGCTCCCGGCTCTTCAAGACTCTGTCTATGCGACACATTGAGATTTCATGTGAGAATTTCAGTTGCTGTTTTATGTATTGCTCAACTTAAGTTGAAGAGATTTCGTGTTGCATACTGTCTTGTAAGAGCAATGCAAATTCTTTCCTTGTATAAATAAAAATGTAAAATATGAGGTAAAAGTGTGTGAGGTACCCGAGGAAAATCAAAAGCGCTATACAATCAAGTAATCTTCCATAGAATCATATGTATATATACAGAGATGATGATAGGTACGCGTCTTGCGTTCCTGGCACACAAAAAACATAAAAGGACGCAGTAAAATAGTATCCATGCGTCCCAGTGTTTTTCATTTTTATTTCCACATCATTTCATACTAACTGTAAATACATTTCAATAGTTACCTTGAAACGAATTACACAGGATAGGTTACAAGGTAGGAGTTAGACGGCTTTAGTTGGGACCCATAGATTTTCCCAGGGACTTATTCAAAGCAAATATGTGTGTCCCAAGACGCACTAAATCAAAAATCTATCAGCATCAACATATATATATATATAATATATATATATATATATATATATATTTATATTTTTGCTTGAAGGCAATTACAATGCGCATATCACATAAATAAAGTTGAAACAGTCTGTACGATGTTCTACACACCGAGTAATTCTTTGCGAAAATCCATGTCATAATTATCTTCTATAATTATCGAATTTTATGTGATATGAGCATTGTAATTGCCTTCAAACAAAAATATGAATATTAATATATACTTTATCCAACAATGCTTCTAAAATAAACAAACAACCAAAAATCTTATATATATATATATATATATATATATATATATATATATATATATATGTAATATCAGGTTTTGATTTATTTGTATATCAAATTGTGGGTTATTTAATGTCAAAACCTCCCTTTAGAAGAAGAATAGTGGTATTATTCAACCTTTGCTGAGGGATAAGGGGATTTCTACATTTACCAAATTATAAATACGAAAATGAATTTACTGTATTTCTCTGAGAATAAGACAGGGTTTATATTAATTTTCACTCCGAAATATAACACAAAGCTTTATTTTCGGTAGATGTCGAGTTTTTGCATCTCATGGTGTGATTGTGAAGAATGCTTATTTCTTTCGTCTGTCTGCCGCTCTCAAGCTTACAATAAATTCACCCTGAAAAAATATCGCTCTAGAACTTATTTTGCAGGTAGGTCTTATTTTCTGGTAATAGCGAAAATGAAATTAGAACTCGCTTACTACGATGTCGCAGACAAGCACGTTAGCCACTACGTAATATCAGGTTTTAAAGGAGAGCTTGACAGAAGGAGCACATCAGACAAGTTATTATCTGAGAGTCGCAAACGCAGCGTTCTTTTGGCATGATTTATTTCAGAGAACAACGGTTCATAGCAGTAGGTAGTACCAAACATGAGAATCTTCCAGATGGAAACACGTGGAGAATTGAAGAAGGAAGTGGCAAACAAGAAAGTTTGACTTCAGATCTTTTGAACAGTGAAGATCAATGAGTTAAAATCTACAGTTCTAATGGTAATTCTTCACAGTCAGCATCAAACAGTGAAGAGAAAATTTTAAAAGTTGGGCAATATGATTTCCTGTCAGCAAAACGACTGGCAAACTCAAAAGCAGAAGTCACCGATAAATTATAGACAGCTAGTGATGTCGATATCTTCAGAAAAACGAAATATTCAAAAGGATGAATTTATTAATAGATAGAAAGATAGTCAAAATTAAAATGTTTCAGTTTTTTCATAAGACCTTCATCAGGACATACATAAAACAAACTTTCGTGAAAAATATTCAATGATAAGAATTGTGTTCCAATAAAGCAAATAATTATTTATAATAAATATACTTAAATCATTTCTCTGAATTTTTGAGATGAGGCTTGATGATTAGTATTATCTGCGTTATTCGGACTATTGGGACAATAGTTGTTATTTGTACAACGTTTCGGCCGATATGCCCTCCGGCCTTCTTCAGGTATTTCTTTTCGAACTCGGGAACCTTCTTTTCGAACTCGGGAACTTTCTTGTCGTAATCGGGAGCCAGGTTCAAAGTTCCCTGATGACTCCCGATTACGACAAGAAAGTTCCCGAGTTCGAAAAGAAGGTTCCAGAGTCCGAAAAGAAGGTTCCCGAGTTCGAGAAGGTTCTCGAGTCCGACAAGAAATACCTGAAGAAGGCCGAAACGTTGTACAAATAACAATGAAGATGAGGACAATAGTCCGAATAAGGCAGATAATACTTAGATCATGTTTTTAAAAATTCTCATTTTTGCTTGTACGCTAGATTATCTTTTTTTTTCATTTATATAACAATCTTGGATCATTTTTTGTGAAGTTGTTAGGATGTAGAGTGTCTGTGAGTGGTGTACGGTGCCTCTACTGCTTACATGTCGAGTGGTCGGTCAATGTCTCTACTGCCCTTGTGGATAAAGGCCAGGGCTCGACATTAACGCCGTCCTGTCGTCCCGGGGACGATAAAAATTACACCCGGAACGATCAATTCGTCATCCGGACAGTTTTTTGGGGACGGTAAAAAATTTTCCTAAAAGTTAGTACTACATTCCAATAATGGCCGTCCACTGATTGCCCGAATGCTGACCTCAAAATGAGGCTACGGCACCGCAGGTCTATTCTCAAAGCCATGTAATAAATAATGGTGGAGGGAGATAGTTTAAAAGGAACGAAATTATGTAGTACTAACCCTACTCAGGGTAACTTAAAGTAAAAAAAAAGTATTTTTTAGCTCAAAACATACTAGGAAATGGATTTTCTGTCCAAATATCCAGAATTATCACTGCTTCAGCTTTTCTTAATGTTTTATTACATGTTATTATGCTACTGATGACTGACAAGTATAGATGATGCTAATGAATTAAACAAAAATATTTTGATTTCGGGATGGTCCAACCCCATTCGGGACGGTTGATAATTTTTGTTCGGACAGTCATGAAAAAAGTTAGTGCGGGCCTGATAAAGGTAGACTGACTTCAGATTTTAATTCCCGTTTATAAGTCACCTCAGAATTGGTGCTTTTCCTTTTGACGGTAACGACCCTCCTGGAAATTCCATGCGTGGACGTATGTGTAAGCACCACTCATGACATGCCTTATCCAATCAAATTCTAGAGATTGTTTTTTTAAAAAGACGATTACAAGGAAAGTCAAACAGGTTGGTCTTCTTCAGATGAAATGGTCATATAGAGAATTTTGAGGTGAAGGACCGCAAGGATGGGTTTCAGTGGCCGAATGTGGCCCACGGGTCACAGAATGGGGTCAGTGCTTAAATGGTCAACTTGCGTACACGATATGGTTATACATTCAAATCTGGAGCGTCACATAGTAGTATAATGATTACCAAACTAGTCTCGCAGATCCTGTACTAGTTATGAGCGAGTTCGATTTAGGTGGATTTCCCACACTTGTGACCGTAACCCGTGGTGAACGGGTCGGATTTGTTTTGTTTTGTTTTGTTTTACGGCATATCAATCTCAGTGCGTCATTGACACAATTCTTAATGGATACTCAATCTTTTTATAAACTCATGTTTTTCGATTTAATCCATAGATGGGACCCTAATAGGTACTACCACTCTGGTTCAGAGTGGACCATGGAGCAATGGTGATGAAGGGTGCTCCACATTCCCCAAACCTCCAAAACTGGAACCTCACCATCATATAGAGTTTAACGTCATTCCCAGTACACGAAGACCCTCAGCTACCACCTTCTAGCAATCATATAGGTGCTAGGGTTTGACATGACCACCCGATTGATCGAAGGAGGCCTCTCCGAACGCCCGTCTAGCCCAAGCAAGGATGAAAGTGGAGTGTTGCATATCATGGACTGCTCATCCTTAAGGATCACGGGTCGCCACCCACGGCCAGCATTGGGGGAGTTTTACCCCTCTGCAGAGGTGCAGTCGGTGTATTCTAACGCCCAACTGACAGGTCGGTTCTTCAGATGAGACTGTCATTAGGGAAATTTTAGGTGAATGACCGCAAGGATGGGCCTCGGCGGCCACGGGTCACAGAGTGGGGCCCCTGCCATAAATGATCATTTGGGCACTAGATATACTCATACATTCAAATCTAGAGCGTCACATAGTGCTATAATGATTACTAGACTAGTCTCGCAGATCCTGCACTAGTTATTAGTGAGTTCGATTCAGGTTGGATTTCCCATACTTGCGACCCGTGTGTCAATATTACCCATAGTGAACGGGTTAGATAAAAAATCGTGGTATAGTGTTTAGTAAGCTAGTTTTTCATATCTATTAGTACTGAATAGCGAGTCTAATCCTCGCCAGATGCTCCATACTTGAGACCTTCTGTCACACACCATCCGTGGCAAACGGGTTGTGTAAAAAAGGGCGCACACCGTCCCGCCTACTTCTAAACTCACATATACAGTAATTGTATACCAGTATTTATTGTTTTTATGTATACTATATTGTTTTTATGTTTATTCCTGTGTGTCGCAAACACACCTCACTAATGGTGATGTCGCAGTTTATAAGCATGAAGATTTTATGCAGTTTAGTTGCTAGCGAATGGATTGGGTAAAAACCTACCTTAATCCAAGCGTCATTCATTTCATCCATCTTGTACGGTTTTGTAGTTACCCCTCGCACGCCCCCCCCCAAAAAAAAAAAACCCAGATGAAATAAATTAGCGCGCAATCAACCGAGCACAATGCATTTGAACTTGTTCTGCTCGGAGCTGAAGTCAGCAGAATATCTGGCGTGGAAAAAAAACTGCGTGGGTGGACGATGAAGGGGTGGGGTGATGCATGGTGTGCCGACGGTGACCTGCAATGCGGAGAGAGAAAGAGAGAAGTGCAGGTTTTAGGAAATGTTCGCAGTACCGCCTTATCTTTTCACCGCACCCAACAAGCAGCCGAAATCTCTAAATCAGTTGAGTTGACCACGAGCCAAGGGGAGATAAAATGCGCACCACACACAAAAGATTGGTGATTAGCAAAAGTAAAGGTTCGAGTCGAACCGTACACTACTGATGAAAAACCCCCCCCAAAAAAAAAATCAAACGCGTATCTAGTACAAGGTAGAAGACGTGAAGCGTTCTATTTATTCACCAAGGCTGGCACAAGGTCACAGTAGTGAGCTCCTTGAGAGATTTCCTTTTGATTATGGATCAACAACGGTTCTTTTGCCCTCCGCCACTACCTCGGCAGAGACAAAAACATTTTTCCTTTAATATAAAACCTAGAACTAATAAAAAATTATTTGATATGACTTAACTATTTCCGACTACTGTCTTAAGTGAGTACACATAACGTTGAGGGATGATCATAAGTTTTACTTCGAGAAGGCTAAAAAGACTAGTCTTCTCTAGTATTCAACATATTATCGATAATACATATGTATGAATGCAACTATTCTCTTCCACCAGCTATGGGTAAATAACAAGAGACTGGTCATTTAACCTTACTCTGATAACCAGTCTAGTAGAAGGAAAACTGAATTCAAACCAGTTTACACTGTTTAAGAATTGACTTTATTTTGCATCCTACTCGTACCGAATAATTTGGGTAAACACATACTTGGTTTTCTCACTTTGTAATTGTAAAATGCTATGTATTTACGAATCCCCTCCACACGAAGAGGATGCGATATAAGGTCAATTTTCAAGCGGAGTTTAACAGGTTTGAAATTCTAGCCTCGTCAAGGATTTGAACTCGTGTCACTGTGTCAATTTCCAACAATGATAAACATTACACAACAAGCACCTGCATATATCGTCTCACGTTGTATAATGGTGTGTAAACTAGGCTGGTTAATTGTTTGGTTTTACGTCATACTAACCCTTTTCGGGTTATTTGATGTTGGATCAAGTAATTTCGATAAAAACGGACCCAGGTTGCTGTTGTCACCCAATTAAGTTCTGATAAGCTCATTGCTGCTTAACTTTGGTGATCAAGCCGGAACAGGGATTTACTTATCCGTAATGAATGAACTAGGATACCAGACCATTTTTAATGGATTTGATCTTAACCATGTGCTCCATAATTCTGGCCTTTTGCCAAACTAAACTAAGCTTATTGACCATGTTTTACTTTGTGTCTACTTGGTGGATTAAGAGACGGACTACGCATTCTGTTGCAGTGAAAGGATTTGTTAAAATCGATTCCATCAGTTTGTTATGGACGGATAGTCATTTAGCAATTGTCCTATATACAATAATTACAGACTTCTTTTTTCTTTTTTTTTCTTTTTTGTAAATTGGAATTGTGATGAATAGACTTAATTTTAGTTTTCCATTTCCCAGAGTCAATTAGCAGGAATTCTAAATAATCTCGTATCGATTTTATTTACTTGGGTAGAAATAAAGTTACCAAAGTTCCTGAAAGTAAAATAATGAGAATTTAACAAAGCTTTATCTCAGTATTCTATGACGTCACTAACAAAGAAATTAATTATCAGCATCAAATAAAACAGACAGAACACGTGACCATATAAAATGTGAACTGATGTTACATAGCCCTTTTCTTCTCTTCTTATTTTTAATATATATTTATCTCCTTCTTAGCTGGTTAGCTCGTCTATCGTTTATCTGAGTATCAAGGCTGGTTCTCTGTTCTTTATGGTCTGGGACTACTTGGGTTTTTAAATAATTTTTGGACTTTCCGTTGCTGTTTTTTGTAACGAACAGAAAACTTGATATTGTTTTTTAGACGTCTTTATTCATTCAACCAAAGTAAGAACAACATGCTTTGAGAAATGGCCGTCGGACATCAGACGCTATTTGTGTCTGTTCCGTTCAGTCACCCAGCCAAAACTGATTTTCGATAAATCTTTTTGTTTTTCTTACACTTCGCTCTGTCCAATCAAAGACCAATTGCAAGGTTAGTAAAAGGTTAAGTCATGTCAATTATTTATACGTCTTTTTTCCAGGCTTCAGAATTACCGGTGTTTTTTTTTTAAATTTTCTACACTATCGTACATAATTCATAGATACCTATCAATTATGAAACCTCATCATTGCACGCCTAATTTGAGCTAATGTCACTGTCCTCAGAATTGCATTACCAGGTTTCTTCCTGGTACCTTACTTTTTGGGGATGTCCTACGTGGCGTAGTGGCTTACGTGCCGGACTGCAACACCTTAGTAAGCGAGTTAGAATTCTAGTCGCACTATTACATTCACTTATGGACTAATACACTTGGGAAAAGTATGAACAGGCTCACCCCATCACCAGGATTAAATAGTACCATTGGTATTCTTCTACAAAGATGACTTTGGTACTAAATAAACACGCGATGGTTAATTTTCCATTAAACAAAAGAACCAAACCAACCCTACTTATGTAGAGTGTCTTGGACATGAATAGCTTGGCAGAGCCCACCCCTCCCAAGGATATAACTCGTTTAGATTCCGAGTTTTCTTTTCCCAAGAGGGGTTGACGTGCCAAAGTCAAAATCCAAGTCTGTCCTACAATTTACCCATTTGGAGGGAAAAAGTTGTATTCATATATTTTCCCTCTGTATGGCGTCCCATCAGGATGCAATGGTTAGCAAGGTAGTCTTACAGATCCATTACTACTGAGTAGCGATTTCAATCCTAGTTCGATGCCTCATACTTGCGACCTTGTGTTACATTTTACCGGAGGTGAATGGGTTGGGTAGATAATTACTTTTCCCAAATATATTAGCGCTAAATACCTAGTTCAGGATTTGAAATCGGTACCAATAAGACTTTCTATGGCGATTGCCATTACGCAACAAGCGCCTCTGTTAACTGATAACCTGCTCAAAAAACGAATCCTCCCTTTTTATCCATATGTGTCTAATCTACGCTAATCAAACCGTTCCCAAATACAGATATTCCTGCGGAATATAAGAAACGTTTCTATTCTCGAAATTAATAACACAGAGAATTTTTGTATAATAGAAAACTCATGTTGTATTTAATAAAGAGAGAGAGAGAGAGAGAGAGTATCTAGAATTTCAAAAACCTAGATACTCTAGAAGCGACCCTATTTATGCGACCATATTACAAAGGGGAAATGATCGGTCACTTGAAGAGATTTATTTTTACCATGTAACCCGATACTTCCTTAGGGCATCTCATGTAATTTAATCCACCTCCTTAGTATTTTCCCACTTGTAATATAGCGTTTTGTTTTTGGTGGAATACGGAACCAGGGATTGAACTCACGACATCTATGTAGAATCTACGTAGATTTTATAACTTCCTAACATGAGTATAGCCAAAGTTTCACGTAATTATACCCCCACCTGGAATTAAGATTCCACAAAAATCGAAAAAGGTGTATGAAATTTAACGTAATTTTTGCTCTATTATGAAAAGGAAGGATTAAAATAAAATCACATGGAAGATTATTTGTTTTGTGGCCATAAAAACAGGATCAATTTATAAATCAAAATCTGTATCTGCCAAAATGTCGCATTTTTGCCAGTTCATTTCTCTCTTGAAGATGTACTTTTTTCAATGTGATTTATTTCATTGTTATAATTTAGAAATTCATTTGTATATGTAAATATAGGCTCTGTTCTTAAGGAGAAAAATTAAAATACGAGACAATTTTATAAATTTTATAAATGTCTAAAGAAACTGGAGAGGTGCTGTCGTACCATAATGCCATATCTACTTTTAACACGTTCGATCATTAAGAGTATCTTGTAACACATTTCCTGTATAATACGCACGCTAGGGATTTACATAGTTTCATTCACTTTCAGTATTAAAATCAGTAGACAAAAATAAACAAAGTTTGTCATTTTTAAAATGCTCACTGATATGACAGCTGTCAAAATATGATAAATAAATAAAGATATTTAAACTGAAACAAAACTTAGCGCCCCTAATGCTAACAAAAAATACAGAAAGTTTTGGTCAATATTAAGAAATGATCTATAATTCTATATTAGTAAAAAAAATATAATACGTATATATGTATGAATAGAAATTTTTAGAAAAAACAAAAAATGTTATTAGTTTGCTGACAGATCTGTTTCGACCTTTTAATAAAGCGGTCTTTTTCAAAGCAACTATATATATATATATATATATATATATATATATATATATATATATATATATCATTAATAATGACAATAATATTACATGTAAATATAAACGTTTATATTTAGCATCTGATTGTCCTAATTCTCTGCAGTATACACTTGAACTTATGTAGGGCATCTGATGTAGTTTAATAGTTAGCAAGCTCATCTCGTAGATCCATTACTACTGAATAGCGGGTTCGATCGCCACTGGATGCCCCATGCTTGATGTGTTTGTGTCACATCCTACCCGTAGACCACGGATTGGATAAATACCCACACAAACATATGTCGTTAGGAAATATAGCTGAAAATATAAATCAGATTGTTGGTCTGTTTTTTTTTTTGTTTAATGATATATCAACCTTCGAGGTTTATCCTGTTAGAAGAACAGTACTCGTACTATACAATATGATGAGGGGTTTCATAATTTTGCCAAGGGTATTATTCAGAAAGGGAACGTAATGGCACGACTAGAGTTTGAACTCGCTTACTACGATGTCACAATCCGGTTTGTTAGCCACTATGTCATGGGGACTACTTTAAACAAGTTGTTGAAAATAATATTTTGTTTTTATAACAAACAAGAGGAGATAACTTTAACGTTCTCGTAAACAAAAGAAACGAAACAATCATTACTTAAATCTAGATAAAACTCATATATTCAAAGTACAAAAATCTATGCGCTAATTTTTAGAATACACGCTATCTGACAGTACGATCATTGGCATGTCAACCTATTTTAGCCAGATTGATATTAAGACAATATAGAATATTAATAAACAAATACAATTAGTATCTGAACGACAACACTACTTTTATTATTCAATTATAATCTTCACTGCCCTTTTGGCTGGGCAGTAGAATACACCGACGGCTCCTCTGCAGAGAGGTAAAATCACCCAATGGGGTTACCAGGCGACCTATGGTACTTAGGGATAGAACCCTGATGGTGAGCAGTCCATGACATGCTACACTCTCCTTTGGCTCTTACTCAGGCTAAACAAGCAGTTTTAGAGACCCCCTCCTATCAATCAGCTGGTCACGTCAAACACTAGCACATATACGATTGTCACGACTCTATTGTACTTATGGCGGCCCTACCCCATTTCATCATATATGTGCTAGAAGACGGTGGCTGAGTATCTTAGTGTCATGCGTATGACGTTAAACTGCATTTAATGGTGAAATTCTAATTTTGGAGCTCTAGAGTGTGTAGTAATCCTTTATCGTCATTAATTCCATGTCTACGCTAATCCGAAGTGGTAGAAACTTTTAGGGTACCCTCAATGGTTAAAATAAAAAAATAATTTTGAAAAAATGTAAGAAATTGAGTTTAAAATATTCTGAATATCCATCAATAGAATAAAACATCTTCGGCATGAAATAACCCAACAAGATTTGACATGTCGTAAAATGCAACAAACCAAACCAAACTTATAATCTTCAGATATACTTTACAGTATCATTATTGACTCACAAACTATGATATTTTTGAATGATAACGCTACATAACACGAATTTGGTTCCCGGATAGTATTTTTTCATTTGTAACAAAATAAGTATTAAGCAAAATGGAATATCAATAAAAAAAAGATTAAAATACACTGAATAACTTCAATGTTTTCTTCGCTATATAATAATCTTCAGTAATATCATATAGTGTTTTAGTGTATCACAAAGTCTACAACAATTGGATAATATTCTTCAATTATAGCATTATTAATGAATAACAAACTATATATAATTTTCAATAGTAATCTTCAATTATATTTGTAGTATTATTAATGAATCACAAACTATATTACTTTTAATAATAATCTTCAGTTATATTTTATAATATTATTAAAGAACCACATTCTACATCATTGTCAATAATAATCTTCAGTTATATTTATAGTAGGTATTTACGCAACCCGGTCACCACGGGTAGGATGTGACACAAGGTCACAAGAATGGAGCATCCAGCGATGATCGAACTTATTAATGGATCTGAAAATCTAGCTTGCTAAAAAATTAATTGGTTATACCTATAGCATTATTAATGAATCTTAAACTATATTATTTTCAATAATAATAATTACTTACATATTGTAATGATACTAATCACAAAACGTTTTTCTAAATTCAAAATCTAAATGATTCCAACCAATCGGCGTTCAGCGTCTGTTCTCCTGACATCATTTTAAAAACAGTTTTGTATTTTCTCATAAACTGTACAAGCGAATCATGTTATAAGAATAGATTGTTAATTCCAACAACATGAATTTGCTTTCTCATTCATATATCTTAAACACATTATCGGATATCATTTTCCATATTATGTATCACATGTGGCTATGCATACACGCATGCGCAAATATGTATTATCTGTGAAAAATGTTGTTTAAACTGAGCTGGAATTTATCGTGTTATTTTTATCAGGTAACAGTCTCCTAGGGAAATATGAATTGAATTTAGTCTCGTTATTATCTTTAATTTTCAAAATGATTGGTTGATCGTTTCATAATAAAAATTCCAATATTTTTTTTCGACTAATGGATGTCATAATGAGTTGTTAATATCTCTTCCTTCGTCATCCAGCTATTATCAAAACGAAATAAAGATAAAAATCATTTCAAGTCACGTCCAAATACGATTAATGTGTCACATTGAATAACTGGTACTGTCAAATTGTAACAGTTTTCTGGCGGCTAACATTCGAACATAATGATTTTTTTTTAAATCACCCTAAACATCTTTCTTCGCAGCAAACCTTCTTGAGGATAATTCTGCACTGAGAATGACCAAAACTACAGACTCGCGCCAGGACATTTTTGGAAAATGTTAATAATTTATTTTAAGAGCCGTTTCGTTCCGAAATTTAATCTTCAACATTTCAGAAAATGGAAGCCTAAACACACACACACACACACACACACACACACACATACACACATACACACACCGTTATCATTTGAATCTTATTGATTCATCTGGCAATTTGTCACTAGTTCAGAAATTGCCGTTGGCTTATTTGAAAGTCCTGATCGAGTTCTTTAATGGTGAACAATATTCCAACTCTACACTCTGTCTATCATTAGCGACATTTTCTTTTTGTCTCGAACCATTATTAGACTCTCTCCGGGATTTCTAATCCTCTCTTAGAGTGGAACCGGTTGCTCTGCAGCACAATTGAATAACTAACTAAACAAACAAACAAATAAATAAATATATAAATAAAAATGCCGGGGAAAAGTAAACGCAAGTAACTTTAATTGGGGTTCGTGATTTTCCTTTCAAATTGTCTCTTAGTTCGCGTGTGCACTTCTGTATATTTAAAAGACTAGAAATTCGGAAGAATCTTTGGCGCAATAGGCTAATTTATTTCATTCGGAGGCTATTATTTAATGGCAGACATTTTCTCCTTGTTCTGGTGCATCGTTCAATAATATTAAAAAACACAAAAACAAAAACAAAAACAAAAAACCAAGAACTTTTCTCAAAACTAAATCTAAATACCAAAGTAATGAGGAAATATATTTCTAATAGGAAAGTATTGAAATATCATTAATACGAAAACTTGTTTCTTAATGGCAGAGCAAATAGATTTATAAAAGGGGTTCCCAAACTATGTGCCGGGGCACACTGGTGGAGTGTGAGATGTAGTTTTGTGTGCAGCGATAAAAAGTATACTAACACAAAAGAAATAACTGTTGTACAGCAATTAATAAATATGGAATAAAAATCATTTTTCCAGAATTAAACGCAGACGACTACCATTGGGTGTAGAAATATTTTCATGAATATTTTAACAGATGTTCGTTTGAAATTATGTGAAGAAGAATAAGACTAAAAATATCAATATATTGAATACACCGATATATAATTATCATCGCTGGAGGTGCGGGGTGTAATGGTTATAATCAATGGAAAGGAACTCGGCGCCCGAGTTCAAATCCTGGACAAGGCTATTTGCATTTCACATAGCGCTAATGCCCTTGGAAAATATATGCATCCAAATATTTCCCTCCCGCTATAGGAAAATAGTAGGACAGACTTGCTTTTTAAACTAGATTAGGCAACCAGTCTAGGAGAAGGAACATTCTTAATTTAAATCTGGTAAGCTCCGCTCAAAAAATTGACCTTGTGTTACATCCTACTCGTGCAAAGAGGGTGGTATATATATATATATATATATATATATATATATATATATATATATATATATATATATATATATATATATATATATATATATATATTGGTAATTTTTCCGAGATAAAATAAAGGAAAATAAAGTGCTCAATTAGAAATGTAAAAGCTTACATATGTGTTTTTTTGTTTATATTATTTTCCGGCAAAAAAAAAATCAGTTTTTTTGTAAACAATCAAAGGGAGAGAACTTTGTGAGCCTTAATTTTGAATTTATCAACGTCTATAAATGTAACCGTAAAATTGCTGTTGTTTACAAATATATAATCATAAAAGTTGTTTACAAATACTAGCAAATATATGCACCCTCCGGGTGCAAGTAGTTAAGTTTTAATATAATAAAATATCATATTAAATTAGAAAGGCTAATGAAACTGAATAAGAATGTAGATAAAAAGATTTGGAACAGGGGGGTATGATTGAAAAATAGAACAACTTTGAAACTATTCCATTATTTTCCCTTACTCCCGTCTTTCATTGTTAAATTTTCCTAATTAAACTGTTTAGTTAAAATAGGAAGTAAAGAATAATATTAGTTATTTCTTCTTGTTAAGGGATTTCTTTTAATATTTATTGAAGAGATTTTTGCTCATATTCATTAAGATAAAACCAAAAAATTAGAAATCAATAATACTAAGCACATATTTATTAAAATCAAATTTATAATATCAATATGCAAATTAACTTTCCCATTCACACTACAAACCGCTATTTTGTTGTTATATAATTACAATTGCATATTGTTAGTATGTAGATATGTCAACAGTATTAATAATCTAAAAACAATTTTATTAATAATTGAGGTTTAAATGAAAATAAAATCATGGAGTATGTGACGTAAATAACAAAGGGAATTGTTACTTGAGTAGTAATATAGTTTCGGTTACAGACAGAAAAACACACAATCTCCATTATAATAAGATATAACCGTATTGCAGACACATCAGAGGGATTAAATGGTATCCTGACGAGGGCAAAGACTGAAACCTTTGGTAGATGCTCACTAAAACCTTTGTATAAACAGTTATATTTAATATATATATATATATATATATAATATATATATATATCATAATCAAGTCATGTTAGCAGCACGGATTCCCTTTCTCGACACTCGCTACTTGAATGTATTCCTCACAGCATCAAGTATCTGCACAGAGCTGATAGATGTAATCTTTTACAAGCCGACCCACAGTGGTGTGTCCATGTGTAGGTGTTCACATGTTAGCAGCACGGATTCCCATGAACCTTTCTCGACACTCGCTACTTGAATGTCTTCCGCACAACATCAAGTATCTGCGCAGAGCTGATGGGTGTAATCTTTTACAAACCGACCCACAGTGATGTGTCCATGTGTAGGTGTCGACTGGAGATAGTCACTTATAAGTTGGTCCTTGCTTCTCCAGCATTTTCCATCATGTCTTTTTTGTCTTACTTGGATGGTTTGTGTGATAGGATATGAGCGGCCTTACAGCTGCTTTTTGTGGGGTACTGATTCCAGGATTCATTGAAGACAACGTGCAACATCCTTGTGTAGTTCCCAATCTAGCCTTTTCTCCAACCGTTTCATTAAAGTTCAAATCATCCAGCCATGCAGTAGTACTGATACGGCTACACCTTGTGAGAATACCAGATTTATTTAATCAGAGCAGTCAGATTTCATAAGAACAATCATCTGCTCATTGTTCATGCATTTTCTATGCGAATAGTGACATTGTTTCCTGTAGATGTGATATTGCTACCTAGGTATTTGAAATGGTCTACTAATTTCAGAGGTTTAGCATCTTAGACAGTTGTAGAAAATAAAACAGAAAATCCTGGACGTGGCTGTTTGCATTTCAGCTAGAGCTAATATCTATTCTACCACCAGCTATAGGTAAATAATAGGACAGACTAGACCTTGGTATGTCAACCAGTCTAGAAGAAGGAAAACTCTGAAATCCAACCGAAGGGACCCTGTTCACGTTAGTCGAAAATCTACTTAGAGAACTCCCCCTCCTTCTGTGGAAGAATTGATGCTATTTCCTATTTTATTCAAATGCTGTGGGATGTAAATGATTTCTACGCATATTACTAATAGCAGCTAACGTGTTACGTCCAAGCATATAACTCAAAAGGCGTTTTTGATGTTGTCGAATATGGCCAATTCTGGCACATGCCCATATAATTTTTTTTTCAAAGATTGTTTTTGCGCCGGTTTGTTTGATGTAAGCATGCCTGACCTCAAATGATCGTTCAAAATTTGGCTCAGGCTCTGACCTGGTTTGTAGCACTAATTGCTGCCACTAAAGGCAGATTGATGACACATGTAGCAACGAAGATACAACCTTAAATGTGCCTCGTCTCACACTCTCATTCACACATTCGTTAAGAAGGTGTAACTAAATCATATCTGATAACCTCTGTATTTTATAATATTTCTATAGCTTTCTCTTTCATGGTTCTTTTTTATTTTGTTCTTAACTTAGATTAAAAGAAAATTGTTTTTTAAATCGTTTTATCTTTTTATTTCTACATTCAAAATATGCTTTTCTTTTTCGGCTTTATTTATTTATTTATTGCTGTTTCAGTCTAATCACATTTATATATCTATCTATCTATCTATCTATCTATCTATCTATCTATCTGTTTGCTATCTATCTATCTATCTATCTATCTATCTATCTATCTATCTATCTATCTATCTATCTATCTATCTGTTTGCATTATCTATCTATCTATCTATCTATCTATCTATCTATCTATCTATTATCTATCTATCTATCTATCTATCTATCTATCTATCTATCTATCTGAATATCCAAATTAGCTATCTATCTATTTATATATCTATCTAATAAGTATCTATCTACTTAAATATCTATCTATCTATCCATTTATCCATCTGTCTATATATCTATCTATTTGCATTATCTATCTATATATCTATCTGTCTGTATTTCTGTCTGTCTGTCTGTTCCCATTATCTATCTATCTATCTATCTATCTCTGAATATTCAAATTATCTATCTATCTATCTATCTATCTATCTATCTATCTAAATATCTAAATATCTATTTACTTAAATATCTATCTATCTATCTGTCTATTCATCTATCTATCTATCTATCTATCTATCTATCTATCTATCTATCTATCTATCTATCTGTATGCCTGTCAGTGTCTTTTCATATATATTTCTGTTTCTATCTAATCACATTTATGTATTTATTTCAGTAACCTTTTCCCTTTTTTTTCTATTTTAAGTTGTCCTTATATTTTCTTTCTTTCTTTTTTCTTTTATTTCAGATTGTTATCATCCCTTCGTCTAAAACCATTTAGCTTTTTATCGTTATGTTTATAATGATATTATTCCTTCCTTTTTTACGTATATCTGTCCATCCATATCTATCTATCTATCTATCTATCTATCTATATCAGTCTGTTCATATCTATCTATCTATCTATCTATCTATTCACATATTTTACTAAGTATATTTATATTTCTCTCTATTCAAATTTTCTATGTATTCGTTCTTTCAAATTTTATTCTTCTTTTCTTTTATTTATTGTTCATGTGACTCTGCTCATTCATATCTATCTATCTATCTATCTATCTATTTATCTAACTATCTTAGTTTGTTCATATCATCTATCTATCAATATCAGTCTGTTCATATTTATCTATCTATCTATCTCAGTCTGTTCATATCTATCTATCTATCTATCTCAGTCTTTTCATATCATCTATCAATATCAGTATGTTCATATCTATCTATCTATCTATCTCAGTCTGTTCATATCATCTATCTATCAATATCAGTCTGTTCATATCTATCTATCTATCTATCTATCTATCTATCTATCTATATCTCAGTCTTTTCATATCATCTATCAATATCAGTATGTTCATATCTATCTATCTATCTATCAATCTATCTATCTATCTCAGTCTGTTCATATCATCTATCTATCAATATCAGTCTGTTCATATCTATCTATCTATCTATCTATCTATCTATCTATCTCAGTCTTTTCATATCATCTATCAATACCAGTCTGTTCATATCTATCTATCTATCTATCTATCTATCTATCTCAGTCTGTTCATATCATCTATCAATATCAGTATGTTCATATCTATCTATCTATCTATCTATCTATCTATCTATCTCAGTCTGTTCATATCATCTATCTATCAATATCAGTCTGTTCATATCTATCTATCTATTTATCTCAGTCTGTTCATATCATCTATCTATCAATATCAGTATATTCATATCTATCTATCTATCTATCTATCTATCTATCTGTCTGTTCATATCATCTATCTATCAATATCAGTCATATCTATCTATCTATCTATCTATCTATCTATCTATCAGTCTGTTCATATCTCTATCTATCAATATCAGTATGTTCATATCTATCTATCTATCTATCAATATCAGTCTGTTCATATCTATGTATCTATCTATCTATCTCAGTCTGTTCATATCATCTATCTATCTATCTATCTATCTATCTATCGTGTTAGTTCCTTCCTCTCTTCATCACTTGCAACGTTGTTTATTTTCTCTCTTTGTTTTTCTGAAATTCTTTGTCTTCTCCGTTCCCATTTAATCTACATTTCGTTTGATAGTTTTGTTGTTAGCCTTTTTATGTCTCTTCATTTTACTCTTTACACACATTTATTTCACAGATTTTTCTTTATTTCTTTCTTTCTCTCCTTATCCGTCATTCACTTTGATGCAGTAAAGATGTCAATGAAATTTGGAACATTGAAAACACCATTAAATTTTAAGCCAGATAAAAAGACTTCTGTTTTGACCTAAAACAAATAACTCGATGACACCAAGTCTGGGAAAAATGCAACGCGAGGAAGAATTTCTAATTGGAACTTTATTATGGCGTTTCACGTCGAACCAACGTGTAAACGGAATCGATGGTTGAATTTTACGGCATGTTAAACCTTGTTGGGTTATTTTATACCGAATTTGTTTTGTTTTAATCATTCTTGTCGGATAATCATTTCTTAAACTCAGATTTTTAAAACAAATTTAAAAAACATCTTGATATATTTAACTCATAGATGGGACTATAACATTTTACCAATCCAGGTCAGAGTCGATCTAGCAATAATGGCGATGAATATGCACTCCACACACCCCATATTTCCAATATTGTAACTTCCTATATATATATATATATATATATATATATATATATATATATATATATATATATTAATGTGTATGGTTGGCACTAGTATACTAGAAAAATTAATAGTAATCCAACGTACAGTGTTATTAGAAGAGTGCTCAATATCTGTGATAGAGCGTTGATAGTTCAATGAGAAATCAAAACAAATAAAAGTTTTTGCTTTTATTTATTTAATTACGGGAGCGGTATTACAACCAGCGGTTTCTTGCTGAAAGCATTCATCGGGTAATACGAAAAGTTCCTTTAAAAAAGTTCCTTTAAAAATGACAGAAATTGTGAAATTGTGAAATTTACACAATTTCTGTCATTTTTAAAGGAACTTTTCGTATTACCCGATGAATGCTTTCAGCAAGAAACCGCTGGTTGTAATACCGTTCCCGTAATTAAAATAAAAGCAAAAACTTTTATTGTTTTGATTTCTTTGAACTATATATATATATTATATATATATATATATATATATATATATATATATATGAGAAGTAAACACACAAAAAATGTGGTTTGATATGGCCTTAGCCGACAATTTTTATAAGAATATGTGCTTAATTGAAGTCATACCTAATTTTGAAAATTAATTAATTGATAATTAATGAATTAGGCGGGCATATCTGGTCAAATGTAAAGCTACACAAATCGAGAAAAAGTCAATCTCTGTAGCCGAAATGTACATACAAAGATTGACTTTTTCTTGTTTGTTTACTTCTCATACACACACACATATATATATATATATATATATATATATATAGGAAGTTGCAATATTGGAGATAAGCACATATTCTCGCATATTCTTTTTTTTTCGCTTTCTCTTCTTTTCAACACTGACTATGTGTTGCCCTTCTCCTCCCCCCTAACACCATTAACATAAGAACCCTCCCAAACAGGCCATAAGCCGTATCAGAAAAATAAGACAGTTGGACTTTGGCTGTCCTTAGATATCACTTCAGTAAGTCACTCACAGTCCGGTATAAAGTGAACTTGAAAGTTACGGCAATGAAAGGATCCTCAACACTAGCTAGTTCCTCAGAACTAGAACCTCACCACAAGGTGTAATTTAGTGAAAACCCTTTTTTCTTGCTATGGATACAGTCAGCGTATTTTAAGCCCCACCGACAAAGTGGAATGCTGATTGGGTTGAGCCATCTTATAAAAGAACTTTCTAGGTATCACTTCAAGATTATTATAGTCTATCACCGCGTGTTTTCGTTTTTTTTTTTCTGCAAGTCAAATTCAGATTTTTTTAACACTTCGCAAATCATTCACAACACGTACTGCTTTCAACCAAAACCATTTCCATAGTCTTCATCAATTATCTTCTTGGCTTTTGCTACTATCGGGTCCGACTTGTAAAGAAAAAGAAGAAGAAGAAAAAAACATGTTGTTTGGATCGTGTGACTTGTCCGCTGCTACTTTTCTTTTTCTTTCTTTCTTTTGTTTTCTTTCGTTTTATTTATTTATTTATTTATTTTTGTTCTCAAAAGAAGATGAATGAGCACTGAATACAGAACACTTAAAACCGGTTTTCAACTGAATTTTCAGTCTCCAGGTTTTCAAAAAAGAGGGTACTGGAATCTTTTGCACATACCTAATATCTATTCTACCCCTCCCTTTTCTTCCCTTAAATAATTTCTAGCATTTACGTGATTCTTTCTTTCTCTCATTCTGTTCCACCTTTTATCTGAATTTAGATCCTTGTAATAGAAAATATTTTCTTATTCAAGTGTCTTATTACGTCAGTAATTCCGTGTGGCTCACAGCTATAAAAAAAAAGAAAAGAAAGAAGAATTATTTAAAAAAGATTCAGATATTGGAATTCTTCAGAAGGTGCACGTTCTGTGGAATTCTTTACTTACGCACGACACGTGGTAAACCAATTCCATGTTCTCAACAACAACAACAACAACACACAACAGCAGCAACAACAACAACAACAACAACAGGATGCAATCATAGTCCAAATTTCTGGACTAGTTGAAGAGAGAGAGAGAGAGAGAGAGAGAGAGAGAGAGAGAGAGAGAGAGAGAGAGAGAGAGAGAGAGAGAGAGAGAGATATGGGGATGGTTGGGAGAAAGGAAAAGGCAGAGAGAAGAAAACAAACAAAAAAATAATAACAAAAGAAAAAAAAAAGAAAGATAAAGAAGAAAAACGCTGATCGTTATCTTCAGTAGCGTACCAATTTAGCTCTAATCTGATCCAAGATGTCTATTAAACCTGCAATCGGCTTGTCTTCACAAAATATGGTTCCTCCATTAAAAATGTTTCGGCAGCATAATGATATGCTAAGAGTAGGCAAAACGCTTGATATTGTTATTTTTTTGCGGCAAAGAAATAAAACATCCTTTCAAGGAAACGATACATCTACGCTTGTAAGTATATATATATATATATATATATATATATATATATATATATATATATATATATATGTATGTATGTGTATGTGTATGTGTATGTATGTATGTATGTATATGTATATGTATATATGAATTGAGTGTACTCCTTGCAAGGAAATGATATATCCATGCTTGCTAACACACACACACACACACACATATATACACATATATATACATATCTACATATCTACATATATATATATATACATATATATGATGCGTGGGATACTTTCAAGGAAATGATATATTCCTGCTTATATGTATACACATACAGAAACACACAGACATGTACACACATATAAATAGTGTGTGTTACTTTCAATAAGAGGATATATCCTTACTTGTAAATACAAATATATACATATACAACTATATATATATATATATATATATATTATATATATATATATATATATATATATAGTGTGTGTGTGTGTGTATGTGTGTTTGTGTGTGTGTGTGTGTGTGTGTTTGTTGTGTGTATTTTGCTGTGTGTCTAAATAGAATAAAGCTTAAAGAAAGATGATTTTTCAAACTCTTATATATGAATTTAGTCTTGTTATTTTTTGTTATTTTTCCTAATTCCCGTTTATGTTTAATTCCAAACGTCTTGCTCTCTCTGACTCTTCTTTTATTTCATTCTTAGTTTTCTCTTTCTTTTCTTACTTTCATCAATTTATTTCTTTTCATTAAACATTTTCACTTTCATGTTTACTTTTGTTTCTGGTTTTTAGATTAGTTGATTTCCCCCCTCTCTTCTTTATAACTTTCACTTACTTCATCGCTTTCTTTCATTAGTCGTTTCCTCTTTTTTCCTTAAGTACATTTCCTTCTTTTCTATTTCGTTTTAGTTTTTATCCTATCTTCATTATCTATACTAGTACAAAATAAAAAACACCCTCCGGGCGATGTAAAAATAAATTTTGAAACATATTGCCTGAGGGGTGGGAGTAAAAAATTCAATGTCAGCGAGTTTGTACCCTAAGTAAGTAAAATCATCAAATTCATTAAAGGATTAAAAAATAAAACAATTTGAAATGTAAACTTTAAATATGTATTAGAATAAAACAAACTATATAGATATATAATACCAGTCATGTATTTATTAAAACTTGTTTTAAAAAACAATGAGGACTGTCTAATGTTACATGTTCAAATTTTGAGTGTATTTATTCAATGTTATGACGATGACGATTTTGGGTAATGTGACGTAAGCAGTGACGTAATTTTTGTTACAGAAAAAACCGGAAGCGAATCTCTATTATTAATAGAGATTATGTTGTATATTTTTCTTGTAATAATCGTCCTTTATCATTTATTGTATTTTCTTTATTTCTCTCTTTCTCAAGGAACTCAATTTTACGTACAATCATTCTCTTTAACACTTCTTGCTTTTTGTTATTTACTAAGCTATGCTTAGTCTGGTACATAGGTTTCAATGGGTTTATAGTAGCTGTTGTTCCTTAGAGGTCACCTATTTTAGTACTGAACAGGCTAATCGTTGCTTAACTTCGGTTATCTAACGAGAACTTGTGCTTTAAGAGTAGGTCACTTTTCTTCCCTCATTCTTTCTTTCTTTCTTTCAATTATTACGTTTACTATTATGCACTCTTTCTTTCCTTCAATCATTTATTAATACATACTTACTATATTTATTGTTAACTTGTTTTCATTCCTTAATCGATCTTTTTTTCTTTCTTTCATAAAATCGCCTAATAATTTTAATAACAATCTTACACTTTTAGTTTTCCTTTCTTTCTTTCATTCATTCATTTTATTTTCATTCATTTTATTTTCATTCTTTCTTAAAATCCCCCAATTCTTTTAATAACTATTTTACACTTTTACTTTTATTATCTTTCCTTTATTCATTTTATTTCCTTTCTTGTTTTCTTTCATAAAATCAATTAATTACTTTTACTTAATATCTTCCACGTTTCCATTCTTTTCATTAATCAATTTATTTATTTTATATTCATTCATTCATTTATTTATTTTCATTCATCGTTTCCTTCAGTTATCATATTTTATTGACTCACTTTTTTGTCTTTTTTTCTTTCTTTTAATTACCTTATAACTTTTATTATCTTTCACTTTTATGTCCCTTTCATTCTTTATTTTTTCTTTCCTCTTTTTCTTTAATTATTATATTTTATTATTTTTCACTCATTCTTCTTTCTTTCTTTCTTTCTTTCTTTCTTTCTTTCT
>CM042137.1:16674150-16676650 GCA_023376005.1 Doryteuthis pealeii
GTAAAAATTCACCGACAACCATTTTTGACTTTTTCCCAGAAGTGTGGCACGGGACCGAATCCTGATGCCATATATATGGCCTACCATTGGCTACCCTTGTTATCCAGGGATTGAATACAGTGTTGAATTCAACCTGATACCCTCTCTGAAAAAAATGCGGAGGCATCACAGCACACTCAGAGGACACACATCCGAAAACCATCACAGTTTGGGGAAATTTAGTCTGCATGTCATGAGGAGTGTCCTTTGGATGGTATGCAAGCCATCTGTTATTCTGCGTATTGAACTTGGCAAAAGTTTTTCTTATCGGAAAAAAAACCCAGATTTTTTGTGGTTCAGCAGAATATTTCACTTTGCTCAGAGGTTTCTCAGACGATTTTCACTGGCCTTTTCTGGGAGCAGTTGACCTCTGTGACGCTTGTATGAGTAGGAGCGAAGGTCTTTATTGAGTGCAAGCTTCGTGGTAGAGGTTGAAACATTCAATTCACGTGACAAAGATCGAATTCCAATGCCAGGGTTCTCCAACACATTTTTCTGCAGATTTTTGAGGAATTCTGCTGTACGAACGCAATCCGATCGTCTGTTATGCTGCTTTTTCCTAGCCACAGCCTCGTAGTCTCCATTGCAATTCTCCAGTTCAAGCCTAATTGTTTTTACAGTGTTCAGGGAACATTAGGCAGCAACCATAATCTCCGTATTTTGATGGCCGGCGCAGATCATCATGATATAAGTTATTTTCTTCCATAATTCAGGTGGGTTCCAGACATCCATTTTATTTGTCATCACGTATATGAACGAAGAAGGGTCCACGCTTTTAAATGATGCATAGTGTGCGTCAATACCTCCAACCTACGGAAAAATAACCAAATATAAATATGTCAAATTTATCCCGAACACCCTGTATATATTCGGTTCCATAAACCGACTTAATAAGTATGTATCGATTAATTTTCAAAATTTATTATCCTTATCGTTGAGTTTAACCCATAACTACCCCCTCTGTGACCCCGTCTCTTTCTCCTTCCCTCTCTCAATATATATATATATATATATATATATATATATATATATATCTTGAAGGCTGTGGTTATATCAGTACTGCTGTATGGCTGAACCTCCTGGACCCTAACAAAACGTCTTGAGAATAAGCTAGATGGGACCTGCACAAGAATGTTGCGTACAATCCTGAACAAATCGTGGAAGCAGCACACCATAACGAAGCAACTATATGGTCACCTGCCCCCATCTCACAAACCATCCAGGTGAGATGGATTAGACATGCAGGACACTGCTGGGGAAGCGGGGACGAGCTCATAAGCGACGTTCTCATGTGGAAGCCAACACATGGACATGCTAACGTAGGACGCCCAGTAAGGACCTACATTGACCAACTATGCGAGGATTCTGGATGCTGAGTAGAGGACATCCCAGGGGCAATGAGTGATAGGGAAGATTGGCGAGAGATTGTCATGGATATCCGTGCTGCTTGCGTGACATGATGATGATGATGATGATATATATATATGTGTGTGTGTGTGTGTGTGTGTGTGTGTGTGTGTGCGTGCGTATGTTTCTGTGTGTGTAATTATGAATACATCACAAGATGTTTGTATATAAAATAAAGAATTAACGTGCTCTGTCAAAATGAAGTAATTTTCAGCACAATTTTCAAGTGAATTGTAATCTATTTGTTGCCGTGGACCTCATTTAAAAACATATTCTAATTATATTTATAAGGGAGTTGATTACGAAATTCTAATTAGAATAATTTCCTTTTTCTTGGATAGAAGCATCAATATCCTCATGGATAACTCTTAAAACTGGAACCTTATATGTTCACGATTTGTCTTGTAAAAGGTAATTCAAAATAAATGCCATGATGAAAACTCGAAACGTCCAGTGTTATTGAGTGCCAACTTTGGTTAAGTTTAGTTTGATTTAACTATTATAATGGGATACCAACCTTCGCCCGGAAGAAGTTTCCGTGGTGTAGTCTCCGTGGCAAAAGTAGCTAACATACTGGAGGAAAAATAGTTGGTTTTATCCCCTTCCTAAAGGTAGGGAGTCCCATCGTGGTGTAATGATTAGCAAAATCCATTACAACTGAATAGTGATTACCATCCTCGCTGGATGCCCCATACTTGAGAATTTGTGTCACACCTTAACCGTGGAGAACGGCTTGGGTAAATACCTCCTTTTCCCAGGGGTTTTAGTGCAATTTAAATTCAAGCAACATCATTTAGAAGGAGGTATTTACCCAACCCCTCCGCCACAGACTGGTTGTGACACAAAGTTGGAAGTACGGACATAGGGCGAGGGTCGAACTCACTATTTATTTGTAATGGATATGTGAGATTAGCGTGTTAACTCTTACCACATCCAAGAAAATTACAGAAACTTAATTAAGCAGAAGAGTTTCAGATCACAATAATAACTGGACTTTATTGGAAAGAATGATTTCTGATGTGAATAGATAGTGAACTTTGAAATATCTCCACAT
>CM042137.1:16681650-16706650 GCA_023376005.1 Doryteuthis pealeii
ATATATATATATATATATATATATATATATATATATATATATATATATATATATATATATATATATATATATATATATATATATATATATAATATATATATATATATATATATATATATATATATATATATATATATATATATATATATATATATGTTATATGTGTATATGTGTGTGTGTGTGTGTGTGTAAGTTGAAAAATGGAAATGTGTCCGATAATATGTTGAAAGCATAAATAATAAAGGAAAAAAATGTTGAATGAAAGATTAGTTTAATGAATTACCAACACGTGTTTCAGCCTGGTGTTCGTTCATGTACACATTGAATTGTATTTATTATTATTTAAAACATGAAATAAATAATAATAATAATAATAATAATAATAATAATAAAATAATAATAATAATAATAATAATAATATAGAAAATTTTCAAAATTCAAGTATACAAAAAAAAAAAAACGGCCTGTAAAATGTTTGATATTTGAAGTTAAAACGGTCAGAATACAGAAAATTTTGAAGCGTTCGAACAAATATTTTTGGGAAACACTTTTGAGACGCTTACGGGTGGAGAAATAGAGTAATGTTTGGTGACAGTTACGGTTAGAGAACAAAAAAAAACATTCGGTGAACAGTGATATTTGAAAAAAAGTGAAATTTTTTAAAATTTTGTAAATAATATCATTGACTTGGGCAAGAAAAGTTAAGTTTCTGTTGAAAATATAATCAACTTCGCCCCAATAAAATTTTTCAACACCTGCCTAAGCTATTTGCTCACTAAAAAAACATGTGACAGCAAGTCACTTTATATATCCAGATTTCTTTTATTTTACCCCCTAACGAAAAATATTAACATACATTATTTATTTTTTATAAACAGAAAAATTATAACAATAATCACTAAGATTATAAAAAAACAAAAAACAAATAAATAAATTACTAATATAGATACACTTATTCACTAATTAAAAAAAAAGCAAATTTAATTATATATTAAAATCACAAAAATATTTCAAACAAAATATTTTTTCGAACACTTCAAAATTCTCTGTATTCTGACCGTTTTAACTTCAAATATCAAACATTTTACCCTGAAGAAAGCCATTTTCCTTGTATACTTAAATATTTTATTATTATTATTATTATTATTATTATTATTATTATTATTATTATTATTATTATTATTATTATTTTTATTTCATATTTAAATAATAATAAATTGAGTACAATGTGTATATGAACGAACTCAGGGCCGAAACACCTGTTGGTAATTCATTAAACTAATTTTATCCATTCAACAATTTTCTTTCCTTTATTTATTTATCCTTTCAACACACACACACACACACACACACACATATAACATAATATATATATATATATATATATATATATATATATATATATATATATTAGTGAGCCTTTTCCAATCATAGTTCTATTTTCATCACCTCTTTCTCTTTCTGTCTCTGTCTCCTTTCTCTCCATTTTCCTGGGTCTTTGCGTGCTAACTAAGATTGTAGCGAGTAGGCTTCTTCCGATTGTAGTCAGTAATCAAGGTCTTATAAAATCTAATTTACCAAGTAATGATTTTCAGGATAATTAGGTATTTCTGACTGGAAACATAAGCAATACCCAATCTTAGTCCACTTTAACTACAGGTAATTGACACGCAAATTGTATACCGTTCATGTCACTGAGTGTTTTCTGTAAAGACGACGTCAGATGAACTGATATATAATCTATTTTGAAATTACACTATTTTACATATCAAGTAAACAAATGCTACTTTTAAGGATCTAATGGAAAAAAAGATAAATCAATTAGGAGATGATTCCTCTAAGCTACTACCATGCTTGGTCCTTAAGTTAATAATAATAATGATAATAATAAGAATAGAATTTTTGGTGACAAAGATGACACCATTAACCATGTATTAAGGGCCGGGTTAGCTCAATCGCTAGAGCGTTCGGCTAGAAACCATAAGGTTCCTAGTTCGATACAGGCCCCGCCAACTCAGCGTATGGGTAGCACAGGAATCTGTGCGGTAAAGTAAGGAGCTGATGTTATGTGTGGCGCTCTACCTCAGATACCAAAACAATCTCCTTGGTCTAGCGCTATTGAAAAGGGGATAAATGTCCTTCGCTGATTGGCTGATACCGACTTTAGGCCACCCCGACAACTTAAAGAAAAGAGAATGAAGCAAACTAGCACAATGAGAACATAAAACTAGACACGACTGGGTTGGAAAGGTGATCCACTGGGTATTATACAAACAACTAATTTTCCCAAAAGTAATAGTCCGAAAGTGAACGTAAGAGGGCGACTGGAGTTTGAACTCGCTTACTACAATGTCGCAGCCCAGCACGTTAGCCACTGCAGCACAGGGACCCTATCCTAAGATGTAGTGAAGAAATCAATGAAATACGGTAACATTATTAAACTTTATTATCTTAAATTCAGAGAGAGCATATCATGGGTGGAAAAACGATAAACGTAAAGACAACGTCAAAATGAACAGTTAAATGTTTTGAAAAAGAAAGTTTCTGTCTTGTATTTTTCTTTAAGAAAGGCTATTGTAAACATTGCATATTTGTTCATAACGACTAATTGGACTATTTAAGTTAAACTCACCAGGGAAAGGTAACTAGCAGACACGTCGAAACAAATGCATAAAATATAATGATGATAATTCTTTAAAAAAAAAAAACTATTAAAATATAGATCTCCTTTAAGTCTCCATTATTCATTTTGTATATCTCTTGTTTTATTCGGTTTGACAGCCGGAAACTAAACCCCCTCCTGCTAGATATATTAGTCTGAGGTAAGGTAAAAGGAAAAGTGGACAAAAAATAATGACTCAATCAAGTAGAAATAGGAGATAATATTTCGTTCTTCTTTACGCGAAAACTTCATCAGTCTAACTTTATTCAAAACAAAGTACGTTCATTTGTATTTATAGAAGAAAGTGAGTTTGTGGTGAAATTGAGGGAAGGGAAGTTAGAGAAGATTTGGTTGAATAGAGAATAACTATCATATAAAGTGGAGGGGGGAGAAGTCAGAGGATAGTAGTTTGTAAAGGGAAGATGGGATGAGGAGGTTGCTGTGTGCTTGTTGGGAAAGGGGGTGAAGGGTGAAGTGGGTTAAAACTCTTGGTTAGGAGAGAGTTATGGATTTATTCCATGGAGATGATAATGGAAAAAGATGCAGAGTTGAGAAGGGTGGCACAAAATTAGGGCGTCAGTTTTATGGTGGGTGTGGATATCTCTTACATTGATTTTGAAGGTTTTTATGACAAAAGAAGTTATTCAATAGTCATTATAAAGTAGAAGGTATGCCAAAACTTATATTCGAGGATGAGCTGAAAAATTAATAGGCTGAAGATCATAGTGATGACGTTATATATATATGTCGGATCAAAGCACTGCAACACCGATGGAAGAAGTGTATGGACCACATTGGGAACTATGTTGAAAGATAACCTCATTTGTTTACATTCCATGTGTGTATTATGTTCAACCTAGGAATTTTTCAGACGACCTTCATATTTTAGTATTCGCAGCAGAAATTTCTCCCTACTGAAAAATGAAAATTATTGATTACCCCATGAATATATAAGCAGCTACATTTCTTTAAAACACACCTACACACACACACACACACACACACACACACACACACATACACAGACACACACATATATATATATATATATAATTGCAAATACAAATAATATATTTAAAGGTCACTATAGAATGAATAGTTTAAAAGTGATAAATAATTTGGACTACAAGTAGTAGAGTCGATTTAATTTCATTATATGAATAATCTCGAAACGTTTTTTAGCATCCTTTATGAAACACACGCGTAAACATTTATCCATCTTTATATATATATATATACTGGCGATTTCGTACATGGATAAATTAGAACAACGAGCACTAACCATCTGCTCATCATGCATTTTCTTCACCAGGTATATTGACAATATACTTATGTTGACAACATCCAAAGAAGAAGCCAATGACATAGCCGAGAAATTCCATAGTATAGATAACCACATTCAATTCCAAATAGAACATCCAGATAACACTAGTTCCCTAGCACTCCTAGACTTTAGAATAAAAATATCACCCGCAGGCAAAATTTACACTAGCTTTTATAAAAAAAACACCACTAAGGATCTCTTCGTACACTTCAAGTCAGCAATTCCACTCAGTTCCAAGAGAAGTTACATTACAAATGAAATTAACAGAATACACAATAGATGTAGTGAAGAAACAGACAGAATCACACACACAGCACAATTTATGAACACCCTAAAAAACAATGGCTACCCAACTTCATTCATACGCCATTTAAATAATAAAAAAAAACACGGGCACTACACACATCTCTAACACCTGTTTCCTGAAACTACCACATTTCAGCGAAACAATCACAAATGAAATACGCAAGGCTATTCATAAAAAGGGACTAGATATCCAACTAGCACACTCTGGATCCTCACTACACCAGCATCTAACAAAAAAACATAAGAATGATATTACAACATGCACACTAGCCAACTGCCCAATAAAATACCCTAACATATGTCACAAAACCTATACAGTTTACCGTTTAACTTGCTCCAAATGCGTTAATTTCTATATAGTAAGTACAATTAGACCCCTCCACATTAGAATCAAAGAATATATCCACACACGTGCATCCTCATTCCACAAACATTTAATCAAATGCAAAAATAAAGACAATAGTTTTTCCGTTAAGATAGAGACAGTAATACGAAACATTGGTAATCTCAGAATTATAGAAAGTTTATTAATAGCCAAATTAGGTCCTAGTATAAACAATAGATTAGAGCTAAACACTGAATACATAATTAATTAAAATACACTCTCCTCACAGTACATAGTACATAGTATGTACATTTCATTATACATATATCAAATGAATATTACATAAATGTATAAATAGATGAAAATGAAAAAAAAAAAAAAATTGAAATTGAAATTGAATGAACGGCTATGTCCATCACATCACGGTTTTGCGCGTGACGTTTTAAAAAAAAAGAACACCACGAGACCCGTGTTTATAACATAAAATAAAATAACGACCAAAAAAAAACAAAACAAAAAAAACGCGTCCATTTCCGAAAATCGTCTCTGAAGATAAAGTTTTAATTTGAAATCGATAAGACAGAAAATAACATCTTTTTGTTTTTATTTTTTACTTGCATTGTAATTGCTTTCAAATTAATACATTATAATATATAAAATAATAAAATTCGAAGGCAATACAATGCGTAAAAAATAAAGACAAAAAGATGTTTTTGTCTTTATTTTTATAATAAAATAATAAAAAATAATAATAAAATTCGAAGGTAATACAATGCGTAAAAAATAAAGACAAAAACATATTTTTGTCTTTATTTTTTACGCATTGTATTGCCTTCGAATTTTATCATTTTATAACATACTTAACAATGCTTCAAGCAAATTACCAATTACTTTTATTATAATATATATATATATATATATATATATATATATACGGAACACTAATTCATAGAACATATTAACGGTCAATCATATATTCGTTTATCAATCTATCTGGTTTGGTTCGGTTTCTTTGTTTAAATGTATATCAACCTTCATGGGTTATTCAATATAGTGTTATGAAAACCGTAGCTAGGAAATGAGCAGTTTATACCTTTTTCAATGGTATTAGTTTGAAAATGAAAGTAATATCAAGGCTGGAGTTCGAACCCGTTTACTTAGATATATTAGTTGGACACGTGACCTATTACGCCACCAGGACACCTCTTCCTCATCTCTATCTATTTCAGTTTATTCATCACTCATTCTGTCCCCCCTCTCTCTCTCTCTCTCTCTCTCTCTCTCTATATATATATATATATATATATATAGAGAGAGAGAGAGAGAGAAAGAGAGAGAGAGAGAGAGAGGGGAGGAGAGAAAGGTAGAGGGGAGAGATAGATAGATAAATCGATATAAGGAGTAATAATGTAGAATATGGTTACTGGCAAATAATTCACTAGTCTAAGAACTATTGAGCAGTCATCGTAGCAGTGTGGCTGTGTGACACTCAGTGAGAACCCATTTAATCGGCGATTTAGTTTATGTCACTAGCTTGTTATTTCCATACTATCTATTACGTTTAATGTAACGGTTATCGCTGTAAGAAACGCTTGAAATCGTGTAACGTTCCCGGTTTAAACGAGAATGGCATTAGTCAATTGGCGCCGGCTGATACCATAAGCCAGTGTGAGAAGGGGTGGGCTTCTAAACTAGTGAATTCATTTCGAGCTTCCTGTCCAACAAACTGGATCTATTACCGGTGTATTTCACAATAAATGTCGCTGTTTAAAAGTTGTATCTTAAAGGTACATACCTTACTTTATACGGTTCTCTATTTGACTCTAGGGGATACGAAAGGTAATTACCTCTTGTATCTGTTAATATCAACTGGGTGACGTGGCGTGATCAACGTGGTATATAGAAAAAGTTGCGCCAAATTCAAAATATTTTAGCTCTTTCTATCCATGTCAATCAACTCGCAATCTGAGTTAAAAACCTAGACGAACCTGTTTGTGTTTATATCGCTCTAAAGCAGTAGGGAAAGGCGTTAATCCATCAAGCTTTGGGTAAATAGTAGGGCAGATTGGGTTATTTAGCCTTAGTACGGCAACCAATCTAAGAGAAGGAAAAGTGAATTAAAATCAGCTCTACCGACCAAAATAGATAATCTCGTGTCACATCCTTTCAGTGGAAAAGTGGTTGGGTAAATAAAATATTTTGTTGGAATATTTTTGCAGTATTTATTTTTTAAGTATATTAATTGTATTCCTTTATTTATAAAGTATTTTCCCTACTATTGGTATTATTCAAAATTATATATATATATATATATATATATATATATAATATATAATATTATATATATGGGAGAATATGTGCTTAATTGAAGTCGAACCTAATTTTTGAAAGTTAATTCCTTAATAATTAGTTAGGCGGGATTTAACTATTTTAAATGTAAGGCTAAACAAATCGAGAAAAATCAATCTCTGTATGTACATTTCGGCCTACAGAGATTGATTTTTCTCGATTTGTTTAGCCTTACATTTAAAATAGTTAAATCCCGCCTAACTAATTATTAAGGAATTAACTTTCAAAAATTAGGTTCGACTTCAATTAAGCACATATTCTCCCAAATATTGTGGGCTGAAAATAGCAACCAACAAGAACCTAGAAATAAAAGTCAACATGGCGACCTGGAGAGATAGAAAAGGCTATACGACCAGATGGCCACGAAAAAGAAAGAAAGTAATGCAAATATGCATCTCATCTCTGTGATACCCTGTCTCTCTCTCTCTCTCTCTCTCTCTCTCTCTCTCTCTCTCTCTCTCTGTCTCTGTCTGTCTCTCTCTCTCTCTCTAACACAAAAGAACACTTGTGTATATACCCAACAACATAAGGGTAGATAACAAAATCTATTGTCATAAACACCTTCAAAACTAATGTGAGAGTACAGATAAATGAATGTAGCAGAAGAATATATATTTTCCAACTGTCAAACTGAATAAAACGAGATATACAAACTGAATAAAAGCAACTTAGCGAAACTGTTCCTAATATTTCTTTTTAAAGAATTATTGTCATTATATTCTATACATTTGTTTCGACGTGTCTGTTATTTACTTTCCCAGGTGATTTTAAATTAGTCCAATTAGTGTAAAATATTTCTCATTACTTCTAAAGTCTTACTTCTTTGCTTAAATTCTTCTAGATTCTGTTGGGCCGTATCGGAATTTTCTGTATTCGTCGTACCGGGATGTTGTCTATCTTTCTCATGTTCTGAGTTCCATTTCTGTTCTTGTTATATCAGAAACACGGATACATATTCTGTGTACACATATTTTATTAATTTCCTCCGAAGCCAATTAACCACTAGCGAGCGGGAAAATCAGCACAGGACACAAAATGCCTCTGCCCACAAGGACTCTCTCTAAATCTTACTTTCCCAGTTTCACCGGTTACGTGACCTAAGCTAATCAGAGGCTATTATTATGTAACATTAGTCCGAATAAACAAATATACAATCTTTAAGGGGCCTTTTAGAGCATAGGAACCCAGTGCATGAGTAGCACAGCTTGGATCTTTGCAGTAAAGTTGGGAGCTGATGACAGATGGGGTGCTCTACCTCAGACACAAAGCAATCTCCCTGGTCTAGTGCTAGTGAAGAGAGAATACACTCCCTCGCTATCTAGCTGATACCAACAACATATTACTCCGCCGATTTTACTTACTTCACATTACACCATCTTAAATCTGGTGGTAATGTTCCAATTTTGGAGATCTGGGGAGTGTGGCGTACCCCTTCATTGTCATTACTCCCTGGTCCACCTTCACCTTTTAGGGTCCCATCTATGGGTTAAACTGATAAAAAGGAATTTAAAAACGTGTTTTAAAAATGAGGATTAAAAAATTGAATACAAATCAACTATCATTAAAACAGAAACAAAAAAACCAAAACTTCCGCATAAATTAACCCAAGGGTTGACATGCCGTAAATTCCAACCAACCCATCAGTCAACCCACCGGCTAACCAACCAACCAACCAAACGATCTTTGACAAATTAATGTATAAATTTCACATCACCGTAGTTTTATCTGGTCCATGGGTTAAATAACTGGACCGATTCGGTTCTGTAGCTTTCAGTGACAAGCAGTTTAGGAGAACAACAGCTTTGAATTGGAATTTCTGTTGTTTATTTGACTGAATTATTTTAGATTAGGCTTGATATGAACTATTTTTATATTTCGGACTGTTATCTTCAACTTTATCGTGATATATAAATACACAACGTTTTGTCATTGTACCCTCCAATCTTCTGCAGCAGCGCACATGTTGGGCTTAAGTAGACCAAGTATAGAGATGATTGAAAAGGCAAATTAGATTTTTTTTAAAAATAAATAACTTTAAAAATTTGAAATTATTGGGAGAATACTGATATCATTGGATTTTACGCTTCGTTTCCCAAGGAACGCCAATAAGCAATTTGTTTTTAATGACCGTGACGCTTCTCGGATGAATGGGCGTTACTAATTGAATGAGATCTTCGTAAGTTCTTCAACGCCTTGTTTGCTCAACAGTCAAACTCCAACTAATTTCCCTGGTTAAACCATTGCTATGCTAAGACGGGCTAGGTATACTGGAAGAAGGCCGGAGGGTAGAACGACCGAAACATTTTGTTTCTACAGTTTTGCGATGATATCTATTCATTAGAAAAGCTTTCAGAGTAAATACATTTCTGCAGATAAAATGGGTGTCGCCCCTAAAGCAATCGTGTGTCAATTTTATTCTGGCAACACTTGCGACGGCCCTCATGTCAAGTTTTATCATCTCTTGCTTTTCCCTTAGGAAAACTTTGTTGGCGTTGCGAGCATAAACTTTTTTGCAGATACAACATTCTATCGTTTATACACCCTTGCTCAAGTCAACGCTCCGGAGAGGAAGCAGAGTTTTTTAGACACTGATCCCTGGTCTCGCGAGACTAAATGCTGTTTCAGAATTTTAGCCAAACTAATTAAATTAATTAGGGTTTACAAATTAAATTAGCTTACCACATGGACGCAGTACACAAACAAGCAAACACACGCTCGTGGGCGCTCGTGCGCGTGCATGCCTAGTCAACTCAAACACTAGAATATGTAGACTGCACCTCTGTAGAGGCGTGAAATATCCTCAATGGGGCCACCTGTTGGCTGTGGGTGGTAACCCGGGATGCTTATGGACGGAATCCTGGTGGCCGAGCCGTCCGTGACATGCAACACCTTCTTTGGCCCTTACTTAGACCCGGCGTGTGGCACTCTCCGATCACGTCAAGCTGGTTACGTCAAGCCCTCGCACCTATATGAATATCCCGACCCTATTGCGCTTATGGTAAACCTCCAAGCACTATTACAACATATATGTACAAGAAGGAGGTGGTTAGTGGTTTAGTGAACTGGGTATGCCGTTAAACAGCATCTGACTCGGAGGGATAGTAAATGTTAGGGTCCCATCTATAGATCGAAATATGAGTTTGAAATTCTTTTTTCAAAAATTGATGAAGGAATAAAATAAAACGGCTTCGGTATGATATAACCCAAGGGTTGACATGCCATAAAATCCAAGCGACAAACCAACCAACCGACCAGACACACACACACACACACACACAAACACACACAATAACTCATCTACAGAAAGTGATTTAAATATACTTTTAGTAAAGGCATGGACTCCTAGCAATAGCATAATCTTTACAGATCATTGCCGTCCCTCACAATCCATAACTCCACCACCAGAACCCTTCCTTGCATGAGCCCTCAAATGACTCATCAAACCTGCTGCAGATCCACAAAGTTTGATGCAAATATGACATTAAAAGGACTTCCTTCCCGTTGAATAAGATGATTCAGATGAATCAGATGAATCGAATGATAAGATTTGATACTTATGCACCACCATATGTCTCTTAAGACCAGAAGCCGACTTACAGACCTTGCCACAGATAGCACAAGACACATTGTTTGTTCCTGGAATTTGCATGGATTGACCCTGGTGAGATTTCCTATGATTGACATATCCAGCCTTAGAAAGCAAAATTCGACCACATGTCTGACATTTCCAAACCTCCGTGTTTTCTCCAATATGACAGTTGTAACCCTTTCGAAGTTGACGCTTTAGGTTTTCATGCACGATTCTTTCACTCTCAAAACTGGTACAACCATCATCCACATGAACTCTCCAGTCAGTTCTCTCCAGTGCCAGCTTTTCTCAGTTGTCAGGATTTATTTTTATGGACTCCTCTAGACATATCATCAATCATATGGAAATATGATCTCTCTGATAAGACAAAGCGATACATCTTTCATTCGGTAGCCATGTCAGTACTACTGTATAGCTGCTCAATTTGGACACTAACGAAACGTCTAGATAAAAAGCTACATGGGAACTACAAAAGAATGTTGTGTGCTGTCTTGAAGAAAGTCTGGAAGCAATATCGTACAAAATAGCAGATGGACAACCACTTACCTTCTATCATACCAACCATGCAAGTAAAAAAAAACAAGACACGCTGAATACTGCTAGAGATGAATGACGAACTCATAAGTGACGTTCTCCTGTAGACAAAAACACATTTACACATCAATGTAGACCAATTTATGGATACTGGATACCGTGTGAAAGACCTGCCAGGAACGAAGACCAATAGGGCCAGGTGGAGAGAGAGAGAGAGAGAGAGAGAGAGAGAGAGAGAGAGAGAGAGAGAGAGAGAGAGAGAGAGTCGTTGTTATTTGTGTTGTTCTCGCGAATGGATGATGGTGATGATATATATTCATATTGACAGGTTATTTGCATTTTACATAGCACTCACAAGGGGCCTGTTAGCTCAGTCGGTAGAGCGTTCGGCTAGAAACCACAAGGTTCCTAGTTCGATACCGGCCTCGCCAACTCAGCGTATGAGTAGCACAGGATCTGTGTGGTAAAGTAAGGAGCTGATGGTAGGTGTGGCGCTCTCAGATGCTAAACAATCTACTTGGTCTAGCGCTATTAAAAGGGGATAGACTCCCTCGCTGACTGGCTGATACCGACTTTAGGCCGCCCCGACGACTTTACTTACTTACATAGCACTCACACACCTGGGAAAAGTGTGAATCCA
The DNA here is from genome assembly GCA_023376005.1 of Doryteuthis pealeii. Lineage (NCBI taxonomy): Eukaryota > Metazoa > Mollusca > Cephalopoda > Myopsida > Loliginidae > Doryteuthis > Doryteuthis pealeii. The sequence goes on from CM042137.1 coordinate 16,693,380, forward strand.
TCTGTTCTCCCCTCAGCTATGGTAAAATGGTAGGGTAGACGAGTTCTTTAGCCTTGGCTAGGAATCCCCTTCAGAGACAGGAATACTATATATAAACCAACACCTTCGCGCGTGGCACAATGTCAATTTCTCAAGCCGAGTTTAACATGTTTTAAATCAGATGCCGATCGCCCACAGAGGATTAAACTTTGTACAGTAATAATTATATGCAAAATCAGGCTGGTATTAACTCTCGTGTCAAATTAAACATTAACCATAGATGTCGCAATTGAATTGATTGATTGGTGCCTAGTCTCTCATGAAGGAATGGCTTCCACCATTGTGCATTTGTCGATTGTTCACTTTTTTAAAATATCAAATTTTCCATCTATGTGAAAGTTATGTGTTAGTATACTGAATACTGATGGCAAAAATTAGATATTTTACTAGCACCATTGTTTGAGGAAATAGCATCAAAGATCGTCTGTTACAGTTTAATTAATGAATAAATAGATGTTTGGTAAATGAAAACTTATAGACTACTAAAAGTAGAGGAATCATATGTAAAATGGGGGGGGGGTGATATTTTATTATGAAATAAAATATAAAATAAAGGGGATACGAAGGCCTTTTCGACCGGAACTTTTTCAAGTATTTACACCGGTTGACAATTAAAAGTCAGAATGTAAAGAAATTGATAAGAACAAATGGGGTAAACCAGAGAGAATTAATGAGGTAAAAAGCAGCATATCATATGTGTCGGTGATGATGGAGGGGGGGGCACATTTTCAATTTGAATTTGGCACAGGAATGCTCTTGGTGGCTGCAGGCTCTCCATAGCGGACTGTTTATGTCTGAAGCGACCCTGGCACAGCACCATGAAGCCAAGAATTCCGGAAGAAGCGGTGACAACAAAACACCGGCGCATCAACATCTTCAGAGACAGCCTTTACATGTGGTCGAAAATGTTTTTCGAACATTGGACTTCACAGTCACAGGAGGCGCTGTAACTTCAGGGGCACAAGAACTATATAGTCTTCCGAGACTGAAATGCTACTCTCTTCTTCGCTACTCTCAATCGTGTACATTAGTACTGTGGTTTTCATGGTACCAAATATCTCTCTGTTATATACTGGCTTCTTCACGTTGCTAAATCGTGTATCTGCATACGTAGCGGGTATCGTCACTAACCCTAGACGATATATATAGTGGTTGCTTAATGAAATCTACAACACATGGTATAGTAGGAATTTTGACTTTATTTCTTCTCGGCTGTACGTGGTGGGCGGCGGGCATTGACAATGACTTGACCGAAGGTTGACGATGACTGGCCCTACTGTTGCGATGGTGGCGATAGTGAGGTGGGGTGGCTAGGTGACGCCTCGCAGCCTGCGGCTGTGACCGTGAGCGACCGTCACGCTCACTTGTTCCCTGTTCGCGTCTTCTCCTGACTGTTCAACTGACGACTCGACTCTCTGGCTTTTGTATTGACGACCGCCTACGCATCTTTATCTTTTGATCTGATAACTATTTCCGAACTTATTGTTACCGATCCTTCTTTTGTTCGCTTTACCGGGAAAAAGTCCTTTGTCATTTTTGTCGTCTTTTCTTCGCTTTGTTTAATTTAACCAGAAATTCATATTTCCGTTTGTACAATATCCAACAGAACAACAGTCCTAGAACTCTAAAAGAGACAGAGTGAACTAGAGATTAGAGGAGGAATCATGACCAGATCACTGTTTGGTTTGATTTGGTTTGTTTTGTTTTACGGCATATCAACCTCAGTGGGTCATTTAATGCCGATAAAGTTTTGAAATAAATCAATTCTTAATGGATAATACAATTTTTTAATAAATACATTTTTCTATTTAAACCATAGATGGGACCCTAACAGGTACTACCACTCCGGGTCAGAGTGGCAGCAATGGTGATGAAGGGGGGCTCCACATTCCCCAAACCTCCAAAACTGGAACCTCACCATCAGATAGAGTTTAACGTCATTCCCAGGACATGTAAACCCGCAGACACCGCCTTCTAGCACCCATATGATAAAAAGGGGTTGGGCCTTGTCATAAAGGCAATAGGGTTGGGAAAATCATATAGGTGCTAGGGCTAGACGTGACCAGCCGATTGATTGGAGGGGGCCTCTTCGACCGCCCGTCTAGCCCAAGATAGGGCCAAGGTGGAGTATTGCATGTCATGAACTGCTCATCCATCTGGGCTCTATCCTTAAGCATCACGGGTCGCCACCCACGGCCAACAGGTGGCCCGTTGGGGGAGTCTTACCCCTCTGCAGAGGTGCAGTCGGTGCATTCTAACGCCTCAGCCGATAGGGCAGCCGGTTGCATTTTCTGTACAGATCACTATTATAATCAACTTGGAGTCCTAGTGATCCGAGAATACTTGCTGTCTCTTAGTCCTCTGTGAAAAATGACCAGCTAGAATTGATGTGAAAAGCTCGGAAGGAGAAAAATAAGAAATCATGTAATTGAATGTTCCGAATTATCCGATTTTAAAAAGACATGCCGTAAAGCATTCGTAACGGTAGAGGCCGGTATAATGCCTTCATTATCTCCTCTTAATGCAATGGTAATGTAAAATTAGAAATGATTCTCCCCAGCGTGTTAGGTGATTGGGCGTATGACGTCATTTTGATTTGAATATATTCTTCGCACCGAAGCCGCTCCCAGAATGCAATGCTTTAGGTGCTTTTCGATCGCAGTGCGGTCCGTGGAGATATTGAAATTTTCTATCTCTCCTTTCGCACAGAGTCACCCTAATTTCTGTAGCTGAAAAACGTTAAAGAAGGGTAATTCATATCAGGGACAAGGGAAATCGCTTTTTCTTTGCTATCACTATGAGAGTTGGGGTGCATATCACATCTGCATCCAAATCTAGCAACCCTATTGGAATAAAAGATGTAATTTCTTACCTAAAGCTGCTGCAGCCATTGCAATGCACATCCTGTTTACTGGTTGTTGAAAAGGTTTGCGGTATACAAAACGTGGAACAGGTTGAAATTGTGAAAGGCATGAGGCGAATTCTACCTACTCTCACATTCTGCCTCTCTATCTCCCATTTCTCTCTCTCTCTCTCTCTCTCTCTCTCTCTCTCTCTTATTCTTTCTCCCTACCCTCTCTCTCTCTCTCTCTCTTTACTAAGAATAAATGCGAATATCAGTGTATCAATTCTCACATTTTTTCACCTTTGCCCCTACAGACCGTAGCCTTGCATATAATACCATTTTAGAATTAGGCCGATTCCGTGAGCAGATTTAAAACATTCCGGGACAAATCTGGACCCGCAATCCTGAAATTTTAGATTCCTACGTTTTAATTACTGGGATTGTTTTCGGCTAGTTTATAAGTGATTTTTGCGACGATTTTTTCACATTTTTTCAACTTAATCCTAGAGGCTGTAGCCCAACATATCATACCATGTTGGAATCAGACTGATGCCGTGAGCAGATTAAAAGCATTCAGGGTCGAAACCGAACACAAAATCCTGAAGTTTTAATTACTGTGATAATTTTCGGCGATTTTTTAAGTGATTTTTTACGACAATTCTTTTGTACAATGTATGAAGAGTACTTTTTGGACCAAAGTCTCAATCAATAGTTGTTTGCAGGAACTAGCTTAATTGCCGCCCGATATGGTGGCTTTTAAGCTACCATGTCTTGAAATAATTTCTCATTAATAGCAAACAAAAACGACTAATATATTTGATTTGGTTTGGTTGTTTAATGGCATATCAACCTTTTTGGGTTATTTAATGTCAAAGCTATTGTTGAGAAAATTTGAGATATAAGGTGTGTGCTAGATCGTCGCTCCTACTTATAGACTAGGCCAGAATCATGTGATCTAACTCTTGGCCAATCACTGGCAGTACTCTGTGGTTGATACAATACTTAACCCCGACCCTACTGGTCATAATTACATTGACATTCTTTGACGACGGACATAGGATTAAAACACTGGACCTTTACCAATACGCAGGATAGGACTTATACGTTCACCAAAGGATTCCATAACACAGGACTTTCTTTAAGCTCTTTTCAACTGGCCAAGGATGGCATTTAAAAACTTTACAGCTTTCCTTGTCGAAGAACAGTAGTGGTACTATTTAACCAATAATTGTAGCGATTAGGGTGTTCTTACCATTCGCAACGATATTAGTCAGTAAGTGAACGTAGTAGTGCGAGTTTTAACTCACTTATTACAATGTTGTCATTGTGCCAAAGGGATATCCCAGAATGACTGTTAAAGAAGTGTGTAAACCCAAGCATTAGTTGTGTAGTCAATCTGTTTCTGGTTAAACAATCACTCATTAAGTTATACAAAAACCTTGTATTAGCACGAAAGGCAAAAGCTGAGGTAACTAGCGAAATCGAAACCATTGCAGTAATAATTGTTTGTAAGGTTAGAACGTAAATCACTGCTCCAATGCAAGGCGTAATAAAGACAGCTATGTTAGCTGGATACCTTGTTTGGTTAAATAGTGTCCGGCTAAAATTACGTATGCACTTTTTATATCACTTATTAATTACCACTGAATAGCAGTACCTATCACTCGAAGCGCTTATAACGAAAATGTTACAACGAACATTTGTGCATGTTAACACCCATATACTAATAACACAATAATAATACCTTTTGAAAAGGTGTCAGATGAAATATCAACAGTGTTATCCCAATTACTAAATTCCTAGTAAGCCATCTAAACAATAATGATTACAAAGACTAGTCAATCTAAATGACAAACTAAACGGAAATCTATTAAAACAACTAAATAAACATACAAAAATAATGAATTAACTTTAGTAGAGTAAATGAATTAACAAATCACAAAAGTAATACAATATAGCTAGATAAATGATCTCAGACCAAAATAATCTTATTATAATGGAGATTGTGTGTTTTTCTGTCTGTAACCGAAACTATATTACTACTCAAGTCACAATTCTCTTAGTTATTGACATCACATTCTCCATGATTTTATTTTTATCTAAACCTCAATTATTTATAAAATTGTCTTACATTATTAATACTGTTAACTATGTCTACATACTGACAACATGCAATTATATTTATATATACAACAAAATAGCGGTTTACAGTGTGAACGGGAAGGCTAATTTGCATATTAATATTAAAAAATCGAATTTAATAAATATGTGCTTAGTATTATTGATTTCTAACTGTTTGGTTTTATTTTAATGAATATAAGCAAAAATCTCTTTAATGAATCTTAAATGAAATCCATTAACAAGATAAAATAACTGTCATTTTATTCTTTACTTCCTCTTATAAGTAAATACTTAAATTAAAAAACAAACAATGAAAGACGAGAGTGGTGGAAGGGTAAGTTTCAGTTGTTCCATTTTTTATTATACTCCCTCTGTTTCAAATCTTTTATTATACTCCCTCTGTTTCAAATCTTTTTATCTGTATTCTTATTTAGTTTCATTAGCCTTTCTAATTTAATACAATATTTTATTACCTTAAAACTTAAATACTTGCACCCGGAGGGTGCATATATTTGCTAGTAATAATAATAATAATAATAATAATAATAATAATAATAAATGACCGCTTCTGAGAGAGAGAGAGAGAGAGAGAGAGAGAGAGAGAGAGAGAGAGAGAGAGAGAAAGAAAGCAAAGAGAGAGAGAGAGAGAGAAAGAAGAAAGAGAGAAGAGAGAAAGAAAGAAAACGAGAGAGGAAGAGAGAAAGAAAAAGAGATAGAGAAAGAAAGAAGAGAGGGAGCGAGTGTGGGAAAGGTGATCCACTGGGAACTGTGCAAGAAATTCAATTTTCCCCATACAACCAAATAGTATATGCACAAACCTAAACCTGTCCTAGAGAATGAGACGCACAAAATTCTTTGGGATTTCGAGGTACAGACGGATCATCTAATCCCGACCAGGAGACCGGACCTGGTATTAATAGACAAGAAAGAGAGAACCTGCCATCTCGTGGATTTTGCTGTCCCAGCCGATCACCGAGTAAAAATGAAGGAAAGTAAAAAGATAACAAATACTTCGACACTGCCAGAGAACTGAAGAAACTGGGGAACATTAAGGTGAAGGTCGTACCAATTGTAATTGGTGCCCTTGGAACGATCCCCAAAGCACTAGAAAAAATTTGGGCGAACTGGAAATCCAAACTATGGCACTGTTGGGATCGGCTAGAATACTCAGAAGAGTCCTGGAGACCTGAGGAAACTTGCTGTCACTCAGCCTCCAGTGAACCACCAGCTACGGCAGGTGTAAAAAAACATAATAATAATAATAATAATAATAATAACTGGACAAACTATAACGACAAACTATATCCAAGCAAAAATTGATAAGACCCAACAAATAGTAAATGTTGACTATGCGGTAATAGAGATGAGACCGTAAAGCATGTACTATGCGAATGTAGCAAACTAGCATAACGAGAGTACAAAATTAGACACGACTGGGTTGGGAAGGTGATTCACTGGAAATTATGCCAAATTAAATTTTGACCATACAACAAAATGGTATATGCATAAACCAGAATCTGTTCTTGAGAACGAAACGCATAACATTTTCTGGGACTTTGAAATAAAAACGGATCACCTCATCCCAGCAAGAAGACCAGACCTAGTGTTGATTAACAAAAAAGGAAGAACTTGTCAACTGATGGATTTTGCAGTTCCAGTAGATCACAGGGTGAAGCTGAAGGAAAACGAAAAGATGGACAAATACCTGGACCTTGCCAGAGAACTGAAAAGATTATGGAATATGAATGTCAAAATGATACCAATTGTAGTTGGTGCACTTGGAACGGTCCCAAAAGGATTGGAAAAGGGTTTGGAAAGTCTGGAAATCAAAGGAAGGATTGATGCCATTCAGAACACTGCACTGCTGCAATCTGCTAGAATACTCAGAAGAGTCCTGGAGACCTGAGGAGACTTGCTGTCACTCAGACTCCAGTGAAAGACCATCAGCTAACACTGATGTGAAAACTCAAAAAACAAAAAAAAAAAAATAACTGTATATCACGGGAGATGAAAAGAAAACAACAGAACTGCAAGACCTTTAACACCCTTCCATGAATTCCCCACTAACCGTACAATCATGCTCCCCTCCAAATATATAAAGGCACACCAACCACATGGGAAACTCTTGGAGTGAAGATTGCCTAGACGAGAAACTGACAGTCACTAAATATCGTAAACTTTATGACTACGATATTCATTTATCATATACATATGTTTTATTATCGATATTGAGTACTTTGTATACTATTAAAATACCATGCTCCACAAATAAACGCATTCCCTTCTTCATTTCTTCACTCCATACCGAACATCCAACCCTCCCCTCTTTATTTTGCTTCGCCTCACATCTTATCACTCAGTACACCCCCTCATCTTCTGCCCGATCCAAATTTACCTTTGCAGCATAAAAGAAGACTGCTGTGCCGAATTTGTCTTCAGAATAATTTTGACAAAGCTTCGAAAAATACCGAGACGAAATATCATTTGAATTCAGTTGTTGTGTTGTTTTATCCGCATTTATCTCTATTTTCAATCACATTTTTTCGGATTTACTCAATCCTTTAGCCCCAATATATATATATATATATATATATATATACTTTGGCTAGTATTTCATTAATGAGGCATCATACGTACACGCACACACAGACACACACACACAAACACACACACATATATATGTCTGTATGTATGTTTTAACCCATATTTACCAATAACACAATGTGTATGTTTATATAAACATATACACATTGTGTTATTTGTAAATAGGGGTTAAAAACATACACACACACACACATCCACACACACATATATATATATATATGTGTGTGTGTGTGTTTGTTTGTGTGTGTTTGTTTATGTGTGTATGTGCGTGTGTGTGTGTGTGTGTGTACGTTTGATGCTTCATTAATGAAATACTAGCCAAAGATTCAAAAGATTTGACGATAAAAACATCTTTCTTATCCTAACAACTGGTTTTCAGCGTATCCTTGGGAGTAGCGACAAATGTTTTCCTGCATTTTACGCATTGTTAAATTTATAGCACATTTACAGAGTAATCCGTATATATATATATATATATATATATATAGCGTGTAGAAGTTTAGAAGAACGACTGAAAGAAAGAAAATAAAAATAAACAATGAATGATCAAAATTCTGACTGTCGGAAAAAATAAGCCGCCTTCGTCAGAATAATAAATAATGGAAAATGATGAATACTTACTTGTAGAGCCGGCTTAGTGAACCGAATCAACGGCAGAAGTTAACTACCCAGGTTTTACCGAAAGGAACTTCAGGATAATTCTGACAGGAATAGCTTAGTATAAACAGATATATGTGAAGAGAAAAAATGGAAGTGAATCCGATAGTATGTAATATAGTGAAATATTTGAAAAAAACACAGGTTCATAAAATGAGTGATGTTAATTTCGCCAACACTGCAATGTTTCAATCTGTTTCAGTAGATCTTCATCAGGGGCTTTGTTAATTTGAGGAAAAATAAATTTATCACAGAGAATAAGGAGACTGTGAGAGTCTGTTGATGGTCAATCTATTTAAAAAAAATGTTGAATAAAAAAACTAGCGTTCATTCAACATAGAACCCAGGTGGCTGAGCAGTCCATGACATGCAACACTCCACTTTGGCCATTACATAGGCTAGACGGACGGTCGGAGAGGCCCCCACTAATCAATCGACTGGTCATGTCAAGCCCTACTACCTATATGAATATCCCAACTCTATTGCTCTCATGGCAATCCCCAACCCTTCTTATTATATGGGTGCTAGAAGGCGGTTGCTGAGGATCTTCATGTCCTGGGAATTACGTTAAACTCTATCTGATGGTGAGGTTCTAGTTCTGGACGTCTGGGGAATGTTGAGCACTCTTCATAACCATTCCTTGCAGGTCCACTCTGACCCAGAGTGGTAGTACATGTTATGGTCCCATCTATGGGTTTAATAGAAAAAATGTTTATAAAAATTGTTTAAAACTTTCTACCAAACTATCGCATATAACATACTTTGACTATCCTCTTAACCTAACTTAAACTGATTTCCAATTCACTTAGCAAGAAAAAACTGCAAAATCAGACCTAATGTCAAAATCAATAAAAATCCTTGAAAAAAAAATAATAAAGTTGACCATCCATCATAACCTACCGTTTGGCATAAAATTAAGCTGGGTTGACATGCCGTTAAATTCAGCCAATCAATCAATCTCTCTCTTTCTCTCCCCTCTCTCGCTCGCCATATATATATATATATATATATATATATATATATATATATATATATATATATATATATATAGGGTCATCCACAGACACGTATTTCGACTTTTCAAGTCTCTTCAGTGTGCCTAGACATTTTGTAAGCTACCTACAGCTGGTCGGGTGGGTGTCAGTCCGGCGCCTTAACCATTAGGCTATCTTCACTTACAGAATGGGAAGGGGATTTTAACTGTTTTTAATACACACATCTCTTTGTGATAGATAGATAGATAGAAGGATATGATAACACATAATGCTGTTAAAATATTCATAGCTAATATTGAACAATATTTCGATTTATAAAAATCATCTTCAGAGCTTGTTTTTAAACCAGACTCCTCAAGAGAGAAGCTGCAAATAATTTGAATTCAAAACGAAAACATTGATGTTCCAAAAAGCGTACAAGTCATGCGATCGTTTCTTCATTAGCACATCCACAACACGTTTCTCTGTCAACAACATAATGTATATCTTAGTGTAACAGTTTTTGAAAGAAGACATATTTCAAATTCGAAAATAGACAAATTCACTTTTTCAAAAAGGAAGAGTTTTAACCCGTTTATTGTTAGCCTGCATTCTTTTTATAATATAAAAAATATGAATGGTGTAAGGGTTTATTGGGATAATGTGAAATTTAAATTTGTTAGGAAGTATATGTCAGAAATGGTTATGTGAAGGGGATTTTATAATTTCTGAGTACAAGTGTCGTTAAATAAAGGGATATATTAAAAAAGCCTTGTCTTGGGGGATGGTTTGATGTGTGAGAATAATGCAATATATATATATATATATATATATATATATATATATATATATATATACGGGAAGAAATTTGCGTATGAAAGATGGGGAGAAATCGAATTCACGGTACGGCTGTTATTGGTTGAAGTAAAGTAAAATTCTTTAAGTTATAGAGTAATGTAATTCTCCGTGTAAAACCTGAACGATACTTTTATAGGGTTTGTATTTGCACTGAACGTTATTTCTGAATAATTTAAATTCTCAATATATCGTTGTAAAATATTAAAGGCTAATTAAAATAATTTACTCCTTCCTTCCTAAATAGATGCATCAACGTCAGCCTGAATCGCTGTGACACCGAGAAGCAAAAGAATTTACGGGTCACCTCGTATATATATATATATATATATATATATATATATATATATATATTATATATGTGTGTGTGTGTGAGTGTGTGTCTGTGCGTGTGTATCCCAACCCCTCGGTATGATTAGGATGTGACACATGGTTAATTTAAGCGGAGTTTAATAGGACAAAATTCCGATTTTTCTTTTTCTTAGACCAGTTGCCAAACCAAAGTAAAATAGCTCTGTCTGCCCTACTATTTACCCATAACAGGAGAAAAATAGTTGGATGAATACCTTTCCCAAGGCTATTAGCGTGATGTAAACTGGAAACGGCTTCATCTAGTATTTGAACTCGTCTCGCCGAATTAATTTTCGATAACCATTACCTGACACACACACAAATACACACATGTACTCTCTCTCTCTCACACTCACCCACACCCACATACACACATACATATATATATATATATATGTATATATATATATATGTGTGTGTGTGTGTGTGTGTGTAAAACACTTTTGGTTTAATTTTTGTGATGAGGTTTATGTGTATTATTTTAATTTTTCGGACAGTTGTCTTCATCTTTATTGTTGTTGATGAGACAACAGTCTGAAAAATTAAAATAGTACTTTTGGTTTTGTTTGGTTTGTTTAATGGAATATCAGCATTCGGGGGTTATTTAATGCCAAAGAACAGTAGTCGTACGTTTTTGCCCATACAAGGGAGGATGAATGGTTTCATACTTTTTCCCAAGGGTTTTAGTTCGAAACTTTACGCCATAATGCAACTGCATTTCGAGCTCGCTTACTATGATGTCGTAGCCCAGCACGCTAGCAACTACGCCACGTGGGTCTCCAACATTTTCTGTCAAATTTTCTGATGATTTAACATATATCTTATTATAATGGAGATTGTGTGTTTTTCTGTCTGTTACCGAAACTATATTACTACTCAAGTCACAATTCCCTTAATTATTTAGGTCAAATTCTCCATGATTTCATTCTTTTAAACCTTCAATTATTAATAAAATTGTTTTACATTATTAATACTGTTGGCCATATCTACGTACTAATAACATGCAATTGTATTTATATATACAAAATTAGCGGTTTACAGTTTGAACGAGAAGGCTAATTTGCATATTGATATTTAAAATTTTATTTTAATAAATATGTGCTTGGTATTATTGATTTCTAATTGTTTGGTTTTATCTTAAGAAATATAAACAAAAATCTCGTGGATAAATCTTAAAATAAATGTATTTACAAGAAGAAATAACTGTAATATTATCCTTTACTTCCTATTTTAACTAAATAGTTAAATTAGGAAAATTTACCAATGAAAGAGGGGAGTAATGGAAAATGATGGAATAGTTAGTTTCAAAGTTGTTCTATTTTTCGATTATACCCCCTCTGTTGCAGATCTTTTTATCTGCATTCTTAGTCAGTTTCATTAGACTTTCTAATTTAATATGATATTTTATCATATCAAAACTTAAATACTTGCCTACTATTAGAAAAGAGACGAAGACGAAATAAGAGATAGTAAAAGTTTTTAAAAAAGTGATGAACACAAAACGGTTTGTCGGGAATTTGACCGGGGCGTGACCCCCCGAATGGAGAATTGAAAGCCAACCGGAAGTTTCGGGTGTTGACCGGAACCGGAAGTCACGTGGTCACGAGGAACGACGAAGAAAAATACCTGCCTCTTTTTGCTTTCCGAGGCCTAGGGGACGGACGGGCCTCTGGTCCCTACTGTGGGATTACAGTAATTTAACAGTGTCCTCTCTCTCTCTCTCTTTCTCTCTGCCTTTCCTCTCCGACACAACCCACGAGACGAGCCCTGGAAATAAAAAGCTAAGCAGCTTGTGACGGTATATTTCTCGCGTTGTACTTTTTTATCGACAAGATGACCGCCACGTACCGAACACCTTTTTAGTGTCGTGAATTTGGAGGCACGTTGACAAGACCCGATATACAACAAATATCGCTATTAGAACGTTAGATATATCTGTTTTGGTTCCGTGAATATATCGCCACGTTACATTAGGCCTACGCCTAATATAATGTTTTTTTTTATTCGATTCAATCTCATATACGAGAAAGAGTAAAGAATTATCTTCATTTTCATACCTTTTTTTATTGTAAAACTGCGTTGTGTAGATGCATGCTTACATTTTCCACGGTTGATTTTGATCACGTAATCTTTTTTTGTTGTCTTTACAATGCAAAATGGCTGCTTGATTAGTAGTATGAACCAAGTAACTGACCCAATTTCTCTGCTTAGAAGGAGAGCCAGGGGCTGAAATGCATCGGACGCTTTTTAACATATTACGGGTTCAGTGTAGTACCACGTAGAAATGTGATAGAGTTGATAGAGAAGTTTTAAAGTGGTCGAACAAGCGTGACGAACGAAGAAGGAACAGGACGCCCGTCAATCTCAACCAATGATGAGAATATTTAGCAAACTCGATGTAGTGAGAGAAGAGACTTACCTCTTGCAAAATGGGCAGGGACTTGCTTTGCGTGCAAGTCTACCCTGCCTGACACATCGGAACTGAACGGGTGAACGAGGAGTGGGTGTAGGCAGGCATGCAACATCGAAAAGTTAGAGAGGTGAAGGAAAGGCCTATTTATAGAAGCGCCTGATGCATTATGGGTAGAGGTTGGAGATAAAACGACTTCTTCTCTGAGAAGGAGGGGAGAAAAAAATGGTCATTCAGTCGATAGACTAGAGCGAGCAACGACGTAAATCAAACGAGGAACGAAGGAGAGGTGGAACAGAAAACGGAGGAGTGGAGGAACTGGGAGAGGAGGAGAACAGAACTGTGAAGGTCACAAGAGAGAGTCGCTGGTTTAGAGAGTAAAGTAATTCCTATTGTTAGTTAAAGCTTAATAATA
>CM042137.1:16711650-16721650 GCA_023376005.1 Doryteuthis pealeii
TTGGTCATATTCCATGAGTGAATCTTGGTAAGCCCATGAACTTATCAGCCGATCTTCATATGTTATTCTTGATGCTTGATTTTAATCCATGATCGCTGGATAATAATCAATTACAAGGAATATAAATAAAGCGTCGCGCTTCAATACTTCCAACTTCCAAAAATGTTAAGGTGCATACTTAAATGCATAGGACATGTATTTTTCAAGCAAAAATCCCAGGGTGTTATCATTTCTAACGACACATACATTAAATGGACATACAAAAAATTTTCGATCTTTAATTATAATTAATTAACTAAGGATGTTCAGTTCGGTATTGTATTTGTCAGTAAAAAGAAAAACTCATAACAGATAAGATGCAATACATGTTTTTTTTTTAAAGATGAAAATTATGGCTTCATAAAATATTCCTTAAATAAACTAGGTTGAATTATAAAAATAAATAATGATATATTTTTTTCAACAATGCTGAAGAAAATATTATGGAATAACTATTTTTGTGGACTGATCTTATAATTTGAACCCCTAAAACAAATACAAGTAGAAGCCTAGATATGCAAATTCCTCTATACTTAAAAGACAATTCTCTGCAGATATGCTGTAAGAAACGTCTTTTTAACAGAGATTCTGTTAATATTTGTTTTAGGAATGCAAATTGCAAGATCTTTTCACAAGATTAGCTTATTCCATAATATTTTCCTCTGCTTAACTTGGAAAATGCCATTAATATAAGGGATTTAATCTAGTTTGTGTAAGGAATTTATTTTATGAAGCCAGAATATTCATTATTTAAAGAAAAATTGATTTGCGTCTCATCTGTTATTAGTTTATTTACTGCTAAATAAAAAAAACCTAAAAGTGTGCTAATTCCATATTTTTTACCTGCGTTAATACATGAAATACGATTTAGAGTAAAATAGGATATACTTTTGTCACACCGTAATAGATGCGGGGGAGTTTGACCATCAAAATATTACCTAGAATTTAGTTTTATTGGAAATCTCATCAATTTATAATTGTTAGTATCGCATACTAATTTCTGCAGAGTAACGAGTTAGATTACACTGGTTTACAAAAAATATTGTTTGTCTGAGGCAATAATGTGAATAGGTGTTTTTTTTTTATTAATTTGGGTGTGCTGAATTCAAATTTATAAACAGTTTTGCTCGATCACCTCTAGTTTTTCTGTCTTAAATAGTCTCATTTTAGTATATACAGAGTATATACGTGCTTATTTCAACAGTTGCAGCAGCTTATTACAGATAAAACAGGATAGATAAAGAACATTGACGGAATAAATATACTTGGATGACACAATGTACACAATTCATAGTACCGCAGACAGTTAGAAGTGTGTTTTCTTAGATGATCTGCTGACTGCCAGTGCACTACTGGCCAGTGCACCACTGGCTGTTGATTGAGACATGTTGGTTACGCTTAACTGCCAAAATCCGTCTAGATGTATAGCTATATATATATATATATATATATATATATATATATATATAATGTAATGTATATATATATATATATATATATATATATATATATATAATGTAATGCTATCACTTACATTTATTGCATAATAACTAAAAAAGAAGACATAAATCACACAATATTAGAAATTAACCCTGAATGCATATACGCCTTTATGTACAGTATGTGTACAAAATGTGCAGTATGCATATCTAAAAAAAACTAGAGGTGATGAGTACAAACGGGTTTCAAATCTGAATTCAGCACACTCAAATTAGTTTAAAACAGCTATTTTCGTGCTTGCCTCAATTTCTTTATAAACCACTGTTATCCCAAGTTGCTGTAGACACGAGTCTTTGTAATAAATTTACTCTACACTTAGCTTCACATACGATCAAATGTTTAAAGCGCTTAATCAACGATGTTAAGCGGCAATGAAGCCGTCCAGTACTTAGATGAGTGACCACATAGGAGAAGCATGTAACGTAAGCAGCCTAAGACTTATGTGTCAGACTTAGCAAAAGTTAGTAAATAATTTCGGTTATGTCTCCTTGTTTCAGAAGATGTTCCAGATCTGCTGTTTTCATACTGGCTCAGAAGTACCTCTTACTAGTTATAGTGACATAAGCTGTTTAAATTCTTTCAAACGTTCATGTAGCGCATCGTATACTGGGTGGGTCCTGACAGATTGCTAGGTTAATTTCATACTTCCATCCGGCTACAGTGACCGGTATTTCATCTCAGATAAAATATTTTACAAGGAAGAGACACGTACGTACAGCCAACAAGAAAGTTTGTCAGAAAAAATCTTTCGGCTTCTATTTTGAAATTGTACTGTACTAATTCTGTACTTACTGTCGAAGGAAATGGACAGAGCGATACGATTTCAAATTCTGGACGGGTCGATTTGCTTTTTACATAGTGCTAATAACATTGGTAAAGGTATAAATCCACCTATTCTCCCTATGGGTAAATAGTAAAGCGGACTGGTCTCTTTAATCTTGGTCTAGGAGAAGTAAAGTTCTGAATTCAAACCGCACTTGAGAAATTTGCTTCGTATCACATTCTGCTCATGCACAGGGGTTGGTATATATATATATATATATATATATATATATATATATATATATATATATATATATATATATATATATATATATATATATATGATGGATGGATGGACTCTCCCGTCGATTTGGACGTATGAGGTTCCGACAACTTCTTTCATTTAACCCTGTGTGTCAATCGCAGGTGACATTTCAGCCCTGCCAATGATTTGCAAAGAAGTCCACAGATGGAACAAGAGTGTGGATTATTAGAATGTATTGCTGGGACACTAGCCAATGCTCTAGTCCTTTCCCTAGCTTGACGCAGCTTGGTGACCTCCGATGCTGCAAAATTCTTGATACGATTGTAACACAAAGTCCTCCACGTTTTACGATCGAGTGCTGTGCTCTCAAAAGTAGCGTGATCTATATTTGCAGCTGATAGGTTACTTTTCAACTTGTCCTTAAACCTATATATATATATATATATATATATATATATATATATATATATATATATTAGTCTGTATTTCACCTCAGATGCAATATTTTACAAGGAAGAGATACGCACGTACATCCACATTGAAATGTCGGATCAAATCTTTTAGAATTGAGCCGCACTACTCGCTGTATTTACGCGCCATTTGCCATTCATCACAAAGGACCAATTTTTATGCGAAGTGGAGGTGACTTTTAGCCAAAGTTTACCTTTTCTCATCCCGGTTTCTGCATCAAAGCAGCAAATTTGCACAGCTATTTATTATGTACTTAGAGAAGTTATGCATTCAACTATTGTCCTTCCGAGAAAACAAATGTAAAATATGAATATATGAATATGGATATATAAAATAGAATAACATTGCGTATAAATTAAATTAAAATAAAATGAATAAATAAAACGATTAAAAATAATTGTCAAAAATAGGTAAATAACTAGATTAATTAAATAATTAACCTTTCGTATATAAATTATAAAGAGAAAGAAAAGTTATCTATCTAGAAAGTGTCACTTTTGAGATTTCAATTTCCATAGCTGTTGCGATACAGTTAATTAGTTTAACAATGATGATAATTATGTTATCATTTTGATTCTCATCGTTATTCTACAATCATTTTTTTTAAATCAACTTATCCCTTCTTCCTATTTATCTAATTAATATTCGCACTGATATCGTTCTTGCCATGGTTGGGCTCTTTAACTTTGATTAGACAACCAGTCTTAGAGAAGGAAATTTCTGAATTCAAACCTGTTAAACTCCGCTTAAGGAATTGTCCTTGTGTTATGTAGCGAAATTGAAGGGTAGAACTGTGGATGAGCGGATTCCCAGCACCCACAAACAAAGCACGTCCGGATATGTTTGGCCTGTGCGAGGGGGGGAGTGTGGCGAGTGACCACGGATATTTGAACTCGCTACCTCCTCGTCGCTGAAATGCTGTTGACAGTAACCCAGACGTAATCAGTATTGACGCATACTCAAAATTTTGGTGAATATTGAAGTTCTAAACGGGCAATGCCAGACCAGAGTAAGAAGCCCGGATGTACATATTAACTCCGTATTTAAGAGCCTGTTCTCCCGAACCGAGAGAGAACGATAGTAGGAGTTTTGATGTTAAGAAGAGAGTAGTACTTTTGTGATAGATTGTTGCAGACTGAGGACTTTATCAGTTGGGAGAATATATACGTCGGACTTGAATGTGCCCACCTCCGAGTTTACTTTCATCATTATATTTCGTTTGTTAGATGTTACATTCTGATTTGGCTGAGGGGTTGGTAAACACATACATACTAAGTAGGTATTTACCCAACCCGTTCACTACAAATAGGATGTGACAATAGGTCAAAAGTATACGGTATTCAGCGATGATCGAACTCGCTATTCAGTAATAATAGATTTGCTGGGTTACCTTGCTAACCTGTACACTACGATGCGACGCACTGACTGTTTGAGTGTGTGCTGTATAAATTTCTTTCAAATTTAGATTACCTTAACACCTAGAAAAATATTAGAATTTTTTAAATATCTGTAATAGCTTAAGTAGGGATGGAAAACTAAGTTGGTGGTCTGTTTTTTGAAATAGACTAATTTAACCCTCTCCAGGTCGGCTCCAGTTTAAGCTTAAGTTAATAAAGAAGTATTGAATGTCTACTGAATGTAATCGTCAGTAATTATTTCTCGTGATCTAAATCATTGAGTAAATAAATTATTAATGTGTCTCATTTCTACGAACATGTAAACTTTATAGACTTTATAGACAAAAGTAGTTTTTGTAGATAAGCAAGCTTTTACACTGTTTCCCCGCGTTCAATACGGTGTGTAATGTTTATTGTCGTAGGAAAGGACATACAAAGATGGTTTCAGATCCTGGACATGATGGTCTGCATTTCACATAGCTCAAAACCCTTGAGAAACGTACGAATCTAACTATTCTATCTCCAGATATGGGTAAATAATATGGCAGCCTGGCTTTTTAATCTTGGTTACGCAACCACACAAGGAGATGGAAAACACTGAATTCAAATCAAAGCGTCTCGCTTCACGTTACACAACACTTTTTTCGGAGCCCATCTTCCCCTTCTCCTCCTATTTAGAATGTGAGTTGTGAAAATTTAAGTGGGCGAGCAATTAAGCAAAAATATGTACTGTATCAAACAAAGTCATTTGTTTGCCAAAAATGTCTTGATTTGGCATTAACTGACTCGAGAAGAGTGGATATGTCGTAAAAAAGCCTAACCAATGTTTTTCCGCAAACACACACACACACACACACACACACACACAGAGAGAGAGACACACGCATATATATATATATATATATATATATATATATATATATATATATATATATATATGGGAGTAAATATGGAAATAAATCCGACAATATTAAGAAATTTGAAAAACGAAGTGTTACAAAATAAGATGAATTTATTTATTTAAAACTTTATTAACATCAGAGTAAATCCTTATTTGAAATGAAATTCGTTGGAAAAAGCGGAGAGTTTTTAAATGTTCGAAAAATTACTTTAAAAAAAAATTCACGTTCAGACGTGACTGAGGTCGATGAAGGTCGAATTTTCTTTGTGTGCGGAACATTTCTACATTTTTTTCTATTATTATTATTTCGTTTCATTTGGTTATTCAAAAATAATAATAGTTTGAATAATGTACACATGGATAACTCCTGACGAAACACGTTTAAGTAAAATTGATTAAAATATCCTATATTATCCATTCTATACTTTCTTTCCTTTAATCATTTTTTCAACATACCGTCGACTCACTTCCAGTTTCATTTTACACACACACACACACACATACACACACACACACACACACACACACACACATATATATATATATATATATATATATATAATGTGTGTGTATGTTTTGTAAAGGACACAGTATAACAGAGTAGAATTTACGGGCATGCACATTTTAGGCTTAATATTTGTCTGGCGGCAAAGATCTATTCGGAGAGAACAGTGTTTTGCAGTTGAATTGATTGCAACATGCACTGGAATATTTTGAGTATCCGCTCCTTTATGTTGTATGAGATCTGTCATTTTCCAATGACAATATTCGTTCATGTATACAACGTGCAAACATGTAAGAGACGAATTTAATCAGAAATTTGCCCAGTCTTTGCTTTCTAAGAAGTCAACAGCATTGCATTTGGTTGATACGTTTCATGAAACTGGGAGTGCACAAGATCGGAAGAGCTCAGTCCGGCTGGTCAGGCTGCGTTGTCGTTGATGCGTCTGAGTATGGAGCTTGAATACACACAACGTGTTAAGAAAGTCCAAATAGTTTATATACAAGTTATCAAAAAGCCTGCGAATCCTTTTTGAAAGGCCATATCTGGTTATTAGTTGTAACTCGAATATCAGAGTTAGAGAAATAAAACAAAGAATCACAACGAATATTAAGGATAATGAAAACGGTTTACTAAGCAAATATACAAGGTGAACAGAATGATTAGCAATTGCTAGGTTGAATTAGCAATTCACATGAGATCTCGTTTCTCTCTTCCGAAGTTTCGTACGACACTATTTATAGGAAAAACGGACGGTTCGATTCTCATCATTTAGGTATTATATGACAGTATTATACAAGAAAAGGACCGGGTTAGCTCAGTCGGTAGAGCGTTCGGCTAGAAACCACAAGGTTCCTAGTTCGATACCGGTCCTAACCAACTCAGCGTATGAATAGCCCAGGGAACTGTGCGGTAAAGTAAGGAGCTGATGGTAGGTGTGGCGTTTCACCTCAGACGCCAAAAACAATCTCCTTAATCTAGCACTGTTGAAAAGGCGACAGACTCCCTCGCTGACAGGCTGATACCGACTTTAGGCCGCCCGCCGACTTTTTGATTATACAAGAAGAACTAGTTAAGTTCAGTCGGTAGAGCATCCGTCTAGGACCCAAATGGTTTCAGGATTCATACCAGTCCTTACCATCAGTAGCACAGCTTGGATCTGGGAGGCAATGGTAGGTGTGGCGCTCTATCTGGGAAGAAAAAGCAATCTCCCTGGTCTAGAGCTAGTAAAATGGGGACTCTCTGGCTGTCTGTCCGAGACCAACAATACACCACTCCGCCTATTTACTTTACTAGGGTTATTATTATTAGTTACTTGAAACCATTTAACTGTGAGCAAACAAATTACTATTATTAAATAGTAATAATCAATTGTAACCATATAATTACTAGTATTAGTAGGAATACTTGAAACCATGAAAATGTGTGCAAATTATTTGTATTAGATAGGAATACTTGATATATAACTATATGCAAAGACTCTTAAGAAAAAAACCCGAGACTCAAAAACAATCATCTTGGACTTGTGTTAGTGAAAAGGAGTTGGTTGTCGGCTGATACCAACAATAGGTCACTCCGCCGACTTTACTTTTCTTTTATGCAATTTTTAAAAACATTTTTGCTCGTTTGGTAACGAGTCGTGAACTGAAGCTAGGTGTGTCGCTGTATCTCAGATTCAGAAACAATCTCCTAAGTTTAGTGCTAGTGAAAAGGAGTTAGACTCCCTAGCTGTCTGGCTGATATCGACAATACACAACTCCGCCTATTTACTTTACTAGGGTTATTATTATTAGTTACTTGAAACCATATAACTGTGTGCAAACAAATGATAATTATTGAATAGAAATGATTAATTGAAACCATATAATTATTAGTATTTGATAGGAATACTTGAAATCATAGAAATTTGTGCAAATTATTTGTATTAGACAGGATACTTGATATATAACTAAGTACAAAGACTCTTAAAAAAACTCAGGCTCAAAAACAATCACCTTGGTCTAGCGACAGTAAAAAGGGGATAGACCCCCTTGCTTTCCGTCTGATACCGAAAATACGCTTCTCCATTGACCTTACAACTAATAGTACACAAAAAAGATTTGAAATACTTGAGATGTTAACTATAAATTCAAAATAAAAAAAGAAATTTTAAATTCCCTTTCAACTGATATTTTACAAAGAAACTTTTGCGATTAAATGTAACAAACAAAATATATATTGAATTAAAGGTTGAAAAATCGTAAATTGAAATTTATTTTGGAAAGTATTGGTCGAATGAAATCTTAAGTTTCCTTTTTTATATAAATAATGTATGGTATCCCTTATAAAAATAATTTACTCTATTTGCTGTTGCAGTCCTTTCCTCTAGTTGTTCACTTGCACTTTCACTTTTTCCGTTCACACACTGAAAAAATTACATCGAACTCTCACTACAATTACCTGTATCACTACGGAAGAACACCACATGGAATGTTCTTAAACACCAAGCATATATATCTATCTATTTTTTTTCTCTCTCTCTCTCTCTCTCTCTCTCTCTCAATATATATATATATATATATATATATATATATATATATATAGCAATAGCATAATCTTTACAGATCATTGCCGTCCCTCACAATCCCATAACCCACCACCAGAACCCTTCCTTGCATGAGCCCTTAAGTGACTCATCAAACCTGCTGCAGATCCACAAAGTTTGATGCAAATATGACATTGAAAGGACTTCCTTCCGTTGAATAAGATGATTCAGATAAAATTTGATGCTTATGCCCCACCATATGTCTCTTAAGACCAGAAGCTGACTTACAGACCTTGCCACAGATAGCACAAGACACATTGTTCCTGGAATTTGACCCTGGTGAAATTTCCTATGATTGACATAGCCAGCCTTAGAAAGCAAAATCCGACCACATGTCTGACATTTCCAACCCTCCATATTCTCTCCAATATGACAGGTGTAACCCTTTCGAAGTTGACGCTTTAGGTTTTCATGCACGATTCTTTCGCTTCAAAACTGGTACAACCATCATCCACATGAACTCTCCAGTCAGTTCTCTCCAGTGCCAGCTTTTACCAGTTGTCAGGATTTATTTTTATTTTTACAACGTTGTTTTTTTAAGCAACCCTTATACCTCTTCCTATGCTTATGCTGTGGCCTTTTGCCATCACGCAGCTGACCGTAAAATTGTTACTTTGGCAATCTAGCATTACTCATACGCACATTACCTGCCCAACGCATTTGAGCCGTTATGATAAGAGTTTCAATGCTTGAGCATCCTGCCCTTGCAAGGACTTCTGTGTTAAGTGTGTTAGAATTCCACTTGATGTTTAGAATGCGAATCAAACATTTCTGATGAAAGTGTTCAAGAATTTTTAAATGTCTTCTAAACAATGTCCATGTTTCCGAGGATTACAATAAAACACTCAACACGCAGGACCTATAAACATTCAATTTTGTTTCATGGGTAATGCCGGTACTAGACCATAACCGTTTTTCGAGCGTTCCATATATATAAATATATATATATATATACATATAAATATATATATTAATATATATATATATATATATATATATATATATATATATATATATATATATATATATATATATATATAGAGAGAGAGAGAGAGAGAGAGATAAATAGATAGAATGTAGTGATCTGTAACTCTTTATTTATCAGTTGTCGAGTGGAGAAAACTTTTCTCAATAGATATTAAAATATACATTTCGTTACGACGTCTTTTATAACTTGTTTTAAACAAGTTCTATTGTCAAAAATCACCTTCTAACTAAACGCGAGAGACAATAATTAATGTACACGTTCTACATTCTTTTGGGCCATGTCGATACTCACTGTGACAATATTATCAGTGGGGGTTGTATTTTCTAGCTGTCAAATCAAATGAAACAAGAAAAAAAAAAAAAAGAAGAAAAAGAATGAATGAACCAGACTTACCAATTTTCAATGGTGTTTTTGAAATTATAAGAATTATTTTTATTTGTTTCTACGTGTTCCCTACCTTTCCCCGGCGAGTTAAATAGTCAAATTAGCCAAAATGAACAACATATACAATGGTTACAAGACCACTCAAAAAAAAAAGAAAAAAGAAAAGAAAAAAAAAAGAAAAAAAAAAAAAAAGAATAAAGAAATAAA
>CM042137.1:16726650-16739150 GCA_023376005.1 Doryteuthis pealeii
TGCGAACGCAACCATGCCATAGAAAAGTTCGTATAGGGAGTTTAAAAAAGAAATAGCACCAAACCAACGAACACATTAATTATGGTAACCACAACAGGAAGTCTCATAACCCCCAGGCATAAAATAGCCCTAGACTTGTGGATATGCCGTTAAAATCAATCAGACAAGCATGAAACGATGGGGAGAAGGTGCTTATTTGCAATTTTGTCTTCCGAAATGCTTAAAAATTGATTACATTACAGATGCTATTTCTGAAAAAAAAAAAAAAAAAAAATTTTTTTAAAAAGGAACGAAATATTCAGAAAACATTATTTTATTGCTTAAATATTAATTCAAAACGTTTCCATTAACATTATACTTATAAAGTTTTAAAGTTTTAAAATAAGATTTTTTAAACGTGTTATTTTTTTCTTGTTATTTTTTTCTTTCTTGTAGCTTTTTTACTGGAAAATACGACGCAGAGGACAGGCCAAAATCGAAACATGCATTAACGCCTACTATAATATATATTATAAGAAAATTGGGATTTGCCATGACGCCAATCGGGTTGGGACAATCATATAGATTCTAGGGCTTGACATAACCAGCTGATTGATCGTAGTGGGCCTCTCCGACCACCCGTCAGATTCTTCCCTGGAACATTTGAAATAGGGAACTAACTCACCCATAAATGTTTTTCAATAACATGTGAGCTTGAATGTCATTTAGTGGCTGATTTGTCTTTCTAATTGGAGTCACACGTTGTTCCACAATGCATTCATATTTCCATCTTCCCTTGTCACACACTCTTTATTAATTATTTCTATTCATTTACCATATATCATTACAAACAGATAATTGTAACGCTTTGTTGATTATTTACTAATTAGACATTGTTTTAGATAAATGGTAAGTAAGAAAAGATGATTATTATAAAATCAAGGGAGATAGCAAACTAGACCCGCACGCCATCTTGTGACGATTATTATCAATGGGTAACCATAATTATACCCCTAAAGCAGAATTAGTCAAGCTTACACGAGATAAACGAGCTGTATTTACGGATATTAATTACGGGTTGTGAAATGGTGATTATTAGAAATAAATAGCGTGGAATCGCTTTCATTAAGGTTTCAGATAATCATTAGAATTCAAATGATATTTTATTTATTTTTCAAGTTTATTCACTTTGGATTACGGCCTTGTTTACACCAAGCGTGACGTACGGAAAACTTTTCGTTCATCAAAGCTGAAAATAAACTAAGTAACAGGAAAATCAAAAAAAGTTAGGGTTGGCTTTGATGTTACGTTTAAAGCTGACAAACATTTTTTTATATTAAGGCGTGCGTCGCTATGTAATGGTTAGTAACCTATTGTCTTCTTATTGAATAGCGTGTTGGATCCTCGTGGGATGCCCAAAATCCTATCCGTGTTAAACAGCTTAGGTTAATATTTATACTAACCCAGCGTCCAGAAGCTTCGGCTTATGAACTGTGTTGCAGATTGACTGTTTGTTTTGCGCGGGAAGTCGAAAAGACAAAGGAAAATTGAACTGAGAAGACAATGTCTAAAGGTAGACAGAGGGTCTGGTGTAACAAAGGACTCATCTGGACAAACGCGAATTTGAACAAAGAGAAAGGACTTCCGGTCAAGGAACAAAATGATGTGTGGGCGGTCGTCACTACTTAAGCGGTCATCGAGGAGACCCGAGGAGACGGCGAAGAAAGCACAAGGTGTCTGACCGTCGACACGGTCGAGCGGGCAGTGATGCTCGCCCACCCCGTTCACCCCCCGATCGCCAGCCTGCAACATTCGTAGCGCCGTTGTTCAGCTCGTCCACCCACACACACTCGCCACGAGGTGAAAGAAATAAACGTTAAAAGTCTTACTACTACATATGTCTACGTGTGAATCCTTATACTCCATTACTAACACATACGACCCAGCAACAGTATATAACATATGCGATGTTGTGGCCTGAGTCGAGGCTATGCAACAACTGGTTAGTAAGGTAAAATTAATTGCGTGGCCCCGTTCATCTTACCAGTATGATTTGTGTGACAGGAGGTTGTTGGCCCTACCGTTGCTTTTAGTGAAGGGCTGCTTCCAGGACTTATTCAAATAATTGTGTAGTTCCCATCTTTCTTTCTCTCCAAGAGTTTCGTTATTTCTAGCCGAACATTATACGATCGAAACGGTTATAATTAATCATTATTTATTACCAAACTCTACAGCCTTTTAATTCATACATATTTCATATACAGTACTTCAATGTTGTCTTCTTGGATGGTTATAGGTTTTCTACTTACTGAGTAAATACATTCGACAACACAAGAGCTTGGATTGCCACATATTGATATTTTTTTGTCACAGTTTCAAGAGTGCAAAATGTGATAATACTTGATAATGTCACTTCTAATCATAATGTTCCGTAGACAATAAAATCCCGATATCTCTTATAAAAAATGTTAGCTTGTACTTATTTATTGGCAACCCTGTAGAAATCATTTATAATAATCTGACAATCCGTTTGGGTTTCAGTTGTTCTATCTAGAAAGAAGTGAATGGGGTTAATCAATATTCCGTAGTTATCGCATTTATATCAAGGATTTAGCTGATTGAAAATGACGTTCAGTGCACACACAGTATCACACACACTAACACACACACTAACACACACATAACCCACCAGACGATCATTCAATAACCATAAATACAAGAAAACTGATTCGGAGACGTGGGTATGAACAACATTTAAAAGATTATTCACAGAGGTTATTGCTGGTAAATTTGTTACTCACTAGGTGCGCTGTTGTTGTAGCTTTGTTCCATACTCAGCCAAAGTTATTAAATGTGAACAAATAGAAAAAAATACAACATTGAAGAAAGGATAGTAGTAATGAAGTATGAAAATAGATAAATAAATAAAGAAAGAAAGAAAGAAAGAAAGAAAGGAAGGAAGGAAGGAAGGAAGTAGGAAGGAAGGAAGATTAATTAAAGTTAAGTAAACTTGGTGGAAACCATTTTAAAAAGGTAACAAAGAATAGAATATGAATAAAAGAAAAAAGAAAGAAAGAAAAAAAAGAAGGAAGGAAAAAGAAGCACAAAGAAAGAAAGAAAGAATGGAATAATATATGAAGAATCCGAGGAAAATAGAAAATAAGAAAGAAAGAAATAAAGAAAGAAAGAAAGAAAGAAAGAAAGAAGGAAAGATGGAAAGAAAGAAGAAGGGAATGAATAAAGGAAGATTAATAAAAGCTAAATAAACGTGATGTAAAGAATTTAGTGAGGAAAAGTAATAAAGAATAAAATGAAAATAAGCGAAAGAAAGAAGGAAAAAAGGTTGGTTGGTTGGTTGGTTGGATTTTACGGCATGTCAACACTTTGGTTCTTTCATATCAAAGACATTTTTGTTTTATTCATTCTTATTGGGTATCTCGAATTTTTTAAATATTCAATTTTTCAAAACATGTTTTTAAACTCATTTTTTTAATATGTTTACCCCACAGATGGAACTCTAACAGGTATTACCATACGGGGTCGGAGTACACGGATTGGCGATTAAGGGGTATCACACTCCACAGAACTTCAGAATTGGAACCGCACCACTAGATACAATTTAACATCAGATAATGAAAGAAAGACAGGCTAATAAAAGCCAATTAAACACAGTCGAACTTAATCTCTCAAGCTATAGTAGGGAATTCTTTTCTCACCGAGTGCACCAATGCTGTGACCTTTTCCTCTACTATGGAGAAGTGAGTAAAAATCTAGAAATACGAAAAATAATTCGGATGCCAGTCTGGGAGCAGTTAATATGTCTTTTTTCTCATATGGTACTCTATTATTGTTGCCTTGTACCATACTAAGCCCAAATTAGTAACTTTCCAAGAATGTATAAAATGCAATTTGTACGCCTGTCGTTTAACAATAGTTAACACGCTAATCACGCATGTCCGTATTGGTATGTTTGTGCCACCATGGGATCTCTAAATCTGTGGCCCTGGGTCAAATTAAATCTCGTAAATATCTCCCAGGAACATGAGCTTGAGCTTGTTTTGGTGACTTCCATATAAAATACAGTTAATTTAATTTACTGGGGACATTTACTTAGGGACAGATGAAAAATATAAGGAAAAAAGTGGAAAACAATTCAAGAAACAGGTAAGAAAGTATGATAGAGAGAAATAAGACAAGAGAGAGAGGGGGGAGAGAGGGGGAGAGAGAGAGAGAGAAAGTGTGTGTGAGAAGAGAGAGTGAGAGAAAGAGAGAGAGAAAGTGTGTGTGTGTGTGAGAGAGAGAGATAGATAGAGACACACAGAGAGAGAGAGAGAGAGAGAGAGAGAGAGAGTGTGTGTGCGTGTGAGAGAGAGAGAGAGAGTTAGAGAGAGAAACAGAGAGTGAGAGAGAGTGAGAGCAAGTGAGAGAGAGAGTGAGAGAGAGAAAGTGTGTGAGAGAGGGAGAGAGAGAGTAAGAGAGAGTGAGAGAAAGTGTGAGAGAGAGTGAGAGAGATAAAGTAAGTGTGTGTATGAGAGAGAGAGAGTGTGAGAAAGGGAGAGAGAGAAAGTGTGTGTGTGAGAGAGAGACAGAAAGAGAAAGAGAAAGAGAAAGAGAGAGAAAGAAAGAGAGGTAAAGAGAGAGAGAATGAGAGAGAGAGAAAGTGTGTGCGAGAGAGAGAGAGAGAGAGAGAGAGAGAGAGAGAGAGAGAGAGAGAGAATAAGGCTGTGAGACAGGGAAAATGGCAAGAAGAAAGAGGGACTTCTGGCACAAAACCAGAGTAGCAACTCATAAAAAAGATGTAGTTTTTATCAGGGAAATAAACCAGTAAAACTTTGGGTAAATTATGCATAGAATTTTCTATTTTTCTTTTCCAAGTGACGACTGCATCAGTTACTCGTCACGGATAGTTTCGTTTTTTTCTGATTTCCACTGCACAGCATACTGATTACGTGCCGAAATTTGATCAAATAAATTTTAGCTACCCACCTAAAAAACAACAACAACGAAAACAGAGTTTAATACTCTTTTTCTTTCTTACCACCAGTCATATTTACTTTGTTCATGGTCAATACAAGTAAAGCAAAGCTGAGAATGGTGGAGTATCGGTAACGTCAGTGGGAAGCAATGAGAACGAAATTACAACCACGCAAATCTCATTCACATGTAGCTGTTGCTGAAATAGGATGACCATTGTCGTTTTGTTTCTCTTCGTTTGAGCCCCCGTGTAATTGTTCTTACATCGAAGTTCAATATGCAAAAAAGGTGCCTCATAGTTTTCCCAAGTACTTTCGTCCACGTGAATAATTTTACGGGGAATTGTTGTATTTTTATGGTGACAGGTTTATTAAGTTAGGAGGGTTTATTGTAGGTGGATGCTATAGTAACATAGTTATTAAAGTTGTTTAATATATAATAAAAACAAACAACAACTACAACAAATAATCACCGTGGTATTTAACCAAGGCTGATTATATATATATATATATATATGTGTGTGTGTGTGTGTGTGTGTGTGTGTGTGTGTGTGTGTGTGTGTGGTGCAGCCATACAGCAGCATTGATTATGGCTGTACCACCTGGACCCTGTCGAGGCGCCTTGAGAATAAGCTAGATGGGAGCTGCGTGCAGTCTTGAACAAATCGTGGAAACAGCACCCCACGAGGAAACAGCTGTATGGCCATATGCCCCCATCTCACAAACCATTCGAGTGAGACGGGTAAGGCATGCTGGACACTGCTGTGGAAGACAACACACGGACATGCTAATGTGGGCCGCCAACAAAAGACCTACATTGATCAACTATGTGAGGATACTGGATGCTGCGTAGAGGACCTCTCTGGAACAATGAATGATAGGGAATATTGGCGAGAGATTGTCATGGATATCCGTGCTAATTGCGCGACATGATGATGATGATATATATAGAAATATAGATATATAGATATAACGTTCCCATGTTTATAAATAAAAAGCGGTCAATATTGGTGATATAAAAGCTCATAGTTATTTGTACAGGAAATATAATTTACGTCTAATCCATTGAAAAGGAACATTACACAAGAACAGCATTTTATAGTACTCATCTTTAGGTGTCTATATTAATTTTCTGTACTTCTGAATACTAAATTTAATTATTGTTTTCATAGAATTAAATTATTAGACGGAAACACATTTTATCTATTTTCAAGATCGATCAAAGCGATTAAAAATTCAAATTCACGTTGCTATTAAGAAGATTGTCAATCTAAATTAGACTTCATGAACTAAAATTCCCTTAAGACTCTGCCATGTTTATCAATGAAAATTTTGTGCTTGTTCAAATACTTGTGTAGGTTACCCTATAAACAATACCGGTCATAAATATTTGGTATTTTAATCCTTTCGTTATTGCATTAGATTGCATGGACAATTATTTTCATAAGAATTAGGCGCATGATGTAATGTTTATCGTCATACGAAATGGACTTGACAATCCGAGTTCATATCCCGGACGAGGCTGTTTGCATTTGAATAAAGCTAATAATGTTGAGAAAGGTAAGCATCTGACTATTCACCTTCCAGCTATGATTAAATAGTATGGAGGACTGGGGTCTTTAAATTTGGCTCGGCAACCAGTCTATTAGATTGAAAACTCTAGATACAAACCAGTTAAGAGATTCACTATGTATCACATCCTACTCGTGGGGAGTAGCTGGTAAATATATATTATAAAGACTAGTACAAAATAAAAAACGACCTCCGGGTGATGTAAAAATAGATTTTTGAAACATATTGCCTGAGGGATGGGAGTAAAAAATTCAATGTCAGCGAGTTTGTACCCTAAGTAATTAAAACCATGAAATTCTTTAAAGGATTAAAAAATAAAACAATTTGAAATGTGAACTTTAAATATGTATTAAAATAAAACAAACTATATATAGATATATGATACCAGTCATGTATTTATTAAAACTTGGTTTAAAAAACATTGATGACTGTCTAATGTTGCATTTTCAAATTTTGAGTGTATTTATTCTGTTATGACGATTTTGGGTAATGTGACGTAAGCAGTGACGTATTTTTGTTACAGACAAAAACCGGAAGCGAATCTCCATTATTAATAGATTTGAGCATAGAGGATCGAAATTGTCCCGCTAGTTTGACAACTCTTTCAAATAGCAATTTTCGATGCTTTGTTGATTCATAAGATTTTAAAAGCATGTAAAAGAATTTTTTTTTTCATTTGACAGTTATAAAACATTTTCCGGAAATTTATCATTGACAATCCCAAAACATGATTCACTGCGTGCTGTTTGAAATAAAATTAATTTCTTCTTGCGTAGTGTTCTTATTTTTCAATCTGTGAAAATGTTTTCAATGTGAATAAACATTTCGATGCCATTGTTTAATAAATCCTACCTATGATATCATAATCTTCACAAGACAATTTGTTCATAAATATTCAGCAGCAACATGTAGGAGAAGATGAATTAAGCAAATATGGCGACAACTGCTCAGCTGCATAATTGAAAAGAAACGTCAGTGTCAATTCCTATCCGGTCGTTTAATGAAATGAAATGCATTATGCGTGTGCAAAATTTACAGTTTTGTTCTTCTTTACTTTCACTTTGGTTGTTACTGTTTATTCAGTTTCCAGTTTATTGAGTTATTAGCATGATTTCCATACATAGGACATGCCATTTTCATTACGTTTATATAAGAAACCTAACTGGAACCCACACTTATATATATATATATATTGTGCTGAATTGAAGTCGTAACGAAAAATCTAAGAAAGTCCGGTTGGTGTAGGGGTTACGGCTGTAGCTCTGCTCATAAGGCCTAACCGAAATGTACATACAGAGATTGATTTTTCTCGATTTTTTTAGCCTTACATTTGAATAGGTATGCCTGCCTAATTAATTAATTATCAATTAATTAACTTTCAAAAATTAGGTACGACTTCAATTAAGCACATATTCTTCCAAAGATTGTCGGCTAAAAAAGCCATATCAAAACACATCGTTTGTGTATTTACTTCCCATATATATATATATATATATATATATATATATATATATATATATATATATATATATATATATATTTTTTTCTCACATGTACTGTATTTAACTTCCCCCACACAGTCTTTATACCTTGACAAAGGGTGAATATTCACCCGAAATATCAGAATAAATCGAATCAGGGACAGAACAACAGCTGGATATTGAAACTCTGTTTTTTTTCTTCTGTTTTTGTTGTTGTTCGTTTCCATGCTTCATAATACCAAGAAACAACGTTCACAAGAACAAAGTTTATATAAAATGAATTTATATATAATATATATATATATATATATATATATATATATATATATATATCATCATCATCATCATCATCATGTCGCGCTTTCAACGCGGATATCCATGACAATCTCTGTCCATCCGTCCTTATCACTCATCATTCTCGGGAAGTCTTCTATGAAGCATCCTGCATCCGCACAGAGCTGATCAACGTACGTTTTTGCTGGTCGGACCACACTGGCGTGCCCATGTGCTGGCTTCCACAGCAGGACGTCACTCATGAGTTCGTCCTTGCTTCTCCAGCAGTGTCCTGCGTGTCTTGTCCGTCTTACTAGGATGGTTTGGGTGATATGTGGTAGGTGGCCGTACAGCTGTTTTCTCGTAGGGTGCTGTTTCCACGTCTTGTTCATGATCACCCACAGCATTCTTGTGCAGCTCCCATCTAGCTTAGTTAGGGTCCAGGCAGTGCGTATATATATATATATATATATATATATATATATATATATATATATATATATAACAATCGTGTGGGTTATAAATTTAACTAACGTGAATGTAAGAAAATATTGAAAAAATTAAAGGCTGTAGTGAATGAAGCACGATGAAAAATACGTACTAGGGTTCTAGAAACTTTTGCAAGTTCCATTGCTATTTCAATGCAATTATTTTATTTTCATATTATAACAGAAATTCTATAAATAGGACGTGTTATAAAATCGAGCTTACAAGTCTCCTTTAGCAGCTTTAAAAAAGATTTATTCCAAGATGTAACCATATCAGTACTACTGTATGCTTGAAATCATTTTATGGTAACATTTTTATTAAACTCATGCGCATTAATAATATCAGAAGAAATAATTTTCATGTTAGATTTTTCATTAGCTTCCTATGCATCAATAAATTAGAGGAAATAAGTTCAATGCTATTAATGAACTGATGGTTGACCCTCAGCCACAGACTTCTAGTACCCCTATGAGAAAAAGTGTTGGGTGTTTGCCATTAGGGAAATTTGAAGAATGCAGTCCGAACAATCATACTGGTGCTAGAGTGTGACATGACCAGACAAATAATCGGTTCGGGTCTCTTCGACTGCCCGTCTAGCCCAGGTAGGCCGAAATGGAGTGTTGTATATCATGTCACAGCTCAGTTATAACGATCTTGTTCTCGGGCATTACAAGTCACCATTCACGGTCATTGTGAGGGGTTTTACCCCTCTGCAAAGGTGCAGTCAGCGTATTGTATGGCTCGGATTGACAGGGTGTGATCCTGGAATAGCATTTACTATTAGTATACGTATTAAATACAATTAATTGATAATTAAAACTATTATAATAAAATATGTTGTACAACCACCGGATAAATGACATGGTGCGATTTGTAAATTGGCTTGCCCTGTTCCCACAAGATAGACCGATATTGATGAACAGCAAACACTCAGTCCACATCATAGTGTTTGATGGGGATCACTAATGATGGTGAGGTTATGTCAACATTAATCTTTTTCACATGTTCTCAGACTCATCCCAGAGACTTTCATCAGGGGCTAAGTCTGCACTGGATCGAGAGGATGACTACTGGAAGACCGTACATCTGGCAAGAGCATTTTGCGACATGCCAGACAAGCAGGATACCCCCAGGGTTGGCTGTGATAAAATTTCGCGCGATCACATCACCCCTAACTTCCCAGATTGCAATCCTATTGATTGTTATTTATGGGGCGATTTTGAAAGAGAGAATAACAAAACTCAGTGCAGCACCAAATATAAACTGAAGTAAAGAATAGACAGCAGCATTTACCAATTTCAACAAGGTGCCCGTTGGAAAATCTTGCAGGAGATTCGGAAGTCGCCCGGAGGCCGTAATTGAAGCCATGTCTTTGAATACATTTAAAATACATTCAATATATTTAGAATATAGTATTCAATAGGGCCGGTTTAGCTCAGTCGGTAGAGCGTTCGGCTAGAAATCACAAGGTTCCAGGTTCGATACCGGCCCTCGTCAACTTAGCGAGTAGCACAGGGATCTGTGCGGTAAAGTGAGGGGATGATGGTAAGTGTGGCGCTCCATCTCAGACAATAAAATAATCTCCTTGGTCTAGCGCTAGAGAAAAGGGGATAGACTCCCTAGCTGTCAGGCTGGAACCTCCTAGCTGGACTTGTTCAGAGTTAAATAATAGCGTCGATCCCAGCGGGATATCCCCCGAGGCAATACCTGCCCCCTTGTGGGTAGGGCTGGGTTTATTGCCCAGCGCCTGAGACGCCCCCTTGAGGGGGAATGCTGAAGGGATCGACGCAATTTTTGTTCTTTCCCACCCATGAGCTTCGGTTTATGGGTGGGCCCACATTAAAACGAGGCCTTGTGCCCAGCCCACACAAGTGGGGTATGAGGCAAATATCTCTAGCTCTCAGGCTGGTACCGACATTAGGCCGCGCCGACGAATTTACTTACTTACTTACTTTTATATCTAATCAAGTGAGATGTGAGTTATATCCATATTTATTGTATAATTACGACGACAATTTATCCATCGCATCCGTTGTATATTAAATCGGTGACAGAAAACTAATCTCACATTGTCACGAGGATTTCCAAATGATTTTAAACATAAAAATGAGAATTATATTTGATAGAAAATTAATTAATTTTGACCAAACAAAAGAAGCTAATTCTCTGTTCCAGACATTTCTACAGAAAGAAAATATCGTCTTCGTTAACTAAGCTGGTTCCACTCATATAACCATTTATAATTATGATGTGGATAAATAGAAGCATAAACAAATATTACTTGTGATTCCACAAATGTTACATTCTCAATGCGTCATCCATTGTTGAATAAGAAGTCTGCCTTTGTCTATTATTTTTGAAATAAGGAATATTGTATCATTATCCGCTGATATGAGAGCTTTTAATTAAGAAGGAAACGATATTAGGTTTAGGATTTAAGATTCCGCTACTTGATTAGCCCAATACTCTACGGAATTCTTCGATTTATAAATTTTCTTTAATTATTAGCTTGGGGACTATCCAAATATACAGCTTGCATAATTTGTAGTATGAGTCAAAAGTTTTGCAATGTTTCAAGCTATTTCTTATTTCAAGTATTCCAGCGTCTGTTCACATGAATGAGCTTATGGAAGTGTCGATTGATGATTCTTTGTGAAAGACAAAGTACTGGCTTGGCTGTTGTACAACCATTTCAAGCAAGGCCCTCCCTAAAATTCACAACAGAAAGTCTTGCTGACTTTAGTTTGTCTTCGAGATTGGCGTTACCTTCCTTGAAACGCTTAACCAGTTTTGTGCCATATGTTCCTGGGTCTTCAAAATCCATTTTGCCTCTGCCCTTGCCATACTTTTTTTACAGGGAGCGTAAAATGGCTCTAGTTGCAATGTTTCACTACTCATGATCAAAAGCATAAAATAAAGAATAAACAATTATTTTATATATATATATATATATATATATATATATATATATATATATATATATATCATTTGACAACATATAAAAACAATTATGAATTTTCAAATATAATTAGCGAAACATTTACCTATCTCTTTTCTCTAATATTTTTGGCATTATATATATATAAACACACACACACACACACACACACACACACAGACATACACACACATATATCTATCTGTTTTATGAAAATTGTGTTTAGCTTTTTCTTCAGCTTTTCTTGTCGAATGTGATATCGAAACTGTGGTTTTAAACAGTTTTAAAATTGTCATAAGACTTTCTCTATTTTTTCTGTATTCCAAGTAAGCTTACTTTCGACCATCTTCGGTAATTATCAAGGGCGTAGATATCCTGGAAAAAATATGACATAAGCAAACATTCAGTACGACTTACGGTCAACTTACGGTCAACTCACGTACCCCAGTCGATCACAAGATTGAAGCAGTGACGAGCCTCCCCATAACTTATACGCGGGGGGGGGGCGCCATTAAAACAGTATGTATTGCCAATAATTTGAAGGCTGTATGCAAGATTAACAAAAGCTTAGTAAATAGTAAGTCACATTGAAAGCTTCGTCCCACTGTGAGTGACAACAAGCCTCCTAAGTTCTCCAGGACTCTTCTGAGTATTCTGGCAGATTGCAGCAATGCAGTGTTCTGAATGGTTTCAATCCTTCCTCTGATTTCCAAACTTTCCAAACCCTTTTCTAATCCTTTTGGGACTGTTCCAAGTGCACCAACTACAATTGGTATCACTTTCACTTTCATATTC
>CM042137.1:16741650-16744150 GCA_023376005.1 Doryteuthis pealeii
AAGGGTCAGGTCAGTCCTCAGCGAGCAGCAGTGAGCGTACCTCGTCGTCTCACGTATCAACCACCCTTCATTGTAAACACTGCGTTCTCACCAGCCACCCGGCATTTTCATTGTGAACACTCATCGCCCTCACCACCACACACCAAAGAAAATAAAGACGGGTCCTATTTTTATATATAGCTGTCTGTGGTTTTATTGAAGTCCAGTAGTCGGCTATACAACAATAATAAAGAGTTTTTTTTTTCTTTTACAAAAGCCCCAATTATGAAATTGGAAAAGTCTGAATTTTTTCAGTATCTTTACGATCTACACGAAAAGATGCAATCAATCATTGAAATATGAATTCACATAATAAAAAGGAATAATGCTAAGGAGATATATATCCACTTCTTCGCTACGAGTAGGCTGTAACATAAGATACGAGTATTGGGCATCCAGCAATGGATGAAACTCGTCAAAGTGATAATGGATCTGCGAGACTAGCTTGGTAACCATGATATCCCGATTGACGCCTTAGAAAATGTTCCATGTATATTTTTGTATTATCTCATGAAGTTCATGCTCTGTTAAAATTTTTCGTGGAACATTGTAAAGATATTCTTTTAATTAAAGTTAGTGACACCTTAAAAGTTAATTGATTTTAAAGTTGCTGTTAATGCTCTGATTTCTACGAATGCTAAGTAATTAATGTCTGTCTTCAATTGAAGAATTAAGTTTAAACTTAATTAGTAAAGTTTAATTAAGTGTGAATAATTATTCTAGTAAACATATGACTAATTTTTCGTTAAAAATTAGAATTTAAATTCACTATGTTTATGATGGGTTGGTTGGTTGGTTGGTTGGTAGGTTTCTAGTATATCATCCCTTGTTTTATTATCTAATGCCAAAGTCAGATTAACTTCAGGATTCCCAATCTATACAGAACTGAACATGTTATCTTTTCAATCCTTTTAGATAAACACTCCATAAAAAAGTAAGTAGTCGGAGTGGACTATGTCGGTATCAGGTGGACAGTGAGATAGTGTTTACCCATTTCACTAGTGTTCGACCAAGGTTATAGTTTTGCGTCTGAGGTGTAGAAACCACACCTACCATCAGCTTAACACTTTACTGCACAGATCCAACTGTGATACTCATGCGTGATTGGCGAGTTTCGGTAACGAACCCAGAATCTTCTGCTTCCAAAGCGGATGGCCATATTTAATTGCAATATCAATGTTCTAAACCCAATTTGATTCAATAACTTTAAACGTTATCTCAAAACTGATCAATTTGAAAGAGAATAGGGACCGTAGCAGGATACCTCCATGGTTAGATGTGACATACTAATTCTTAAGCGTAACGTAAACTCTTCTTATGGTTCTTCTAATATCGTATTTCTGTCTTCCATTATTATTCTATCTTCCATAAGATCGGATCGAGGTTCTTCTACAGTGGTTCTGTTTTCTCTTTGCGACCCATCTTTGTTATCTATTTTAATCAAAGAAATCACAAAGAAACAATTTCTGGGGTATGCACTTTTATTATTCCTGATACAATCTTAACTCACCGCCGGGGAATCAGCACAATAGAAGAACACGTCTGTCCAACAGGGCTGTTGGCTTCAAATCCTGTCCAAGAGTCATATGGTCACGCGATTCTCTAAGACAATGAGAGCCCTGTTCCAGGTGAACTTGAGGTTAAGATCTGTCAATTTTAAATCTCAGTGATTTTCCAACTGTAATTGTCCAGTTATGGTTTATTTTAAAAACTAAATTAGACTTCCCAAACAAAATTGACAGGCTATGACTATCCATTATGTATCATTGTTATAAATGTGGAGTTGATAAGGGTAACAATAAAGACAAAAAACTGGTGAAGTTGACACAAGTGTATTGAACAGAGAAAGTAGAATTACAGAAGGAAAGTGAAGTTACGTCCGACAATACAGCTAGAACTGAATCATGTCGCTTACCTCAAGCTACAATTGTCGTTGCTACTTATAGTAGTAGTAGGATTATTCCATTGTGTAGATAGGTTATTCACCTATAAACAGTTATCATCACCATTCCAATGCCTATCTATTATGTATCACAGAGTGTGGCTAGCAGTAATGCCAACGAAGACGTAACTACACATTAAATAGTTACAAACATGAAGTATCACCACGGAAACAGTTTAGTGACATACCAGTATATTCTATATTATTTGTTACGGCTTTCGGCCCGCTGATTGTTGGTTAGTTCCTGTTATGCATGTCAGTCCTTGCTGGGTTATATAATGCCAAAGTCAGTCTTTTTTCAAGCAATATATAGGTTCAAGAAATTATGATAATCATTAGTAAAAAAAAAAGGTTTATAGCTGCAAATCAATTTTCTTAATACAAATAATTTGCAAAGAGATATATCGTTTCAAGTATCCTATCTTATACTATTAATTTGCATACTGTTAAATGGCTTCGAGTGTTTCCAGAAATTATATTGTTGCGAAGAAATGATCATTTATAATATTATAGCTTCAC
>CM042137.1:16748706-16751206 GCA_023376005.1 Doryteuthis pealeii
GATTTTATCTATCTTAACCTTCCTTACTTTCTTCATTCTTCCCATCTTCCAATCTTCCCTTTTCTTTCCTTTCTCCAATTCATCTCTTGATGTATTTACCTAACTCATCCTGTCACGCATACAGGAGGTGGCACAAGACAATTTCTTAAGCGGAAGTACCGTACTGTCTGCATTTAAATACATTTTACTTGTTATGTATTAGAAATACATTAACCGGAGAAATTGCGACTGGTTGTATTAATAGATTCATTATTACAATGAATACAAATAACAAAATGGCATCTCGCGTAAGGTAAAAATTCTCTGAGCGTAAAGAGTATTGTTAAAGTTACTTATCTTCTGAAGTGGTTGTCAGCACGTGGGTTACATCGGAGAATCCGAAAACAACCTTCGTGGGTAGAGAATCACTTCACATCACACTGACGCAATCTTCGTGTTGTTCTTTCTATACGTACTATTTGATACGTGAGGATTATTCGGTTACTTCCCTTTACAACAGTAAACTTTTCAACTAATTGGTCTAGAAGCATAATAATGTCATATAATTTTGTAAATACAAGACAAACCATTCAACGATGGTTATCTCTCTCTTTTGTTTATCTAATAAAAAAAAAGAAGAAAAACTGGAAAAAAGCTTCTCATTTCATTCACAGAACAAATAAGTTTGGGAAAGTTGCAAATGCTTTTAGGTCAGCATATTAGTTCTTTTTTTCTTCTTTTCTTTCCTTATCCACATGTTTAAAAGTAATCATGATTTGAAATGTGTTAAAGATCGAGCCGCCATTTTTAGATGCATTGATATGGTCCTTACTCTGAAAATGAAATTATACATAAATACACAAATGAATCTGAACTGACCTGCATAATCATTTACACACGTTATTTATATATATATATATATATATATATATATATATATATATATATTGGGAGAATATGTGCTTAATTGAAGTCGAACCTAATTTTATTAAAATTAATTAATTAATAATTAATTAGGCGGGATTTACCTATTTAAATTTAAGGATAAACAAATCGAGAAAAATCAATCTCTGTATGTACATTTCGGCCTATTAGGCCTGATCAGCAGAGCTATAGATACGAAGACCGCCCCGTGTGTGACTTGAAACCCGTCTGGTTCGACTTCAGTTAAGCACATATTCTCCCAAATATTGTCGGTGAAAATGGGCATATCACAAACATCGTATGTTTGTTTACTTCTCATATATATATATATATATATAATATATATTATATAAGGTGATAAATTTTACATATTTATATTTTCATTTTCAAGGGGCTGGGTTAGCTCAGTCGTTAGAGCGTTCGGTTAGAAACCACAAGGTTCCTAGTTTGATATCGGTCCTCGCCAACTCAGCGTATGAATAGCACAGAGATCTGTGCGGTAAAGTAAGGAGCTGATGGTAGGTGAGGCGCTCCACCTCAGATGCTAAATACAATCTCCTTGGTCTAGCGATATTGAAAAGGGGATAGACTCCCTCGCTGACTGGCTGATACCGACTTTAGGCCGACTTTTTGTTTTTACACATCATTTAAAAGCTTGGACGGTTCTTCATTCATATACGTGATGACAGATAGAATGGATGACTGGATGCCTCTTGAATCGTAGAAGAGAATAACTTGTATCATGATGATCTGCACCGGCCATCAAAATAAGGAGATTATGGTTGCTTTCCAATTCTCCCTGAACACTGTAAAAACAATCAGGCATGAACTGGAGAATTGCAATGGAGACTACGAGGCTCCGGTTAGAAGAAAGCAACATAGCAGACGATCTGATTGAGTTCGTATAGTATTTTTTCAGAGAGGGTATCAGGGTGAATTCAGATGCCTACGTGGAGTTGCTAAACACTGTTGTCAAGCTCTGGATAATAAGGGTAGCCAATGGTAGGCCATGTGTATTGCAGCAGGATTCGGTCCCCTGCCACACCCCAGGGAAAAGTCACAAATGGTTGACGGCGATTTTTTACGACTACACCAGTCCCAAAGTTTGGCCTCCGAACTCCCCAGATCTTAACCCCATGGATTATTAGGTATGGGGCGCTGTTGAGAAAGACACCAGTCGCCTTATCAGTACTACAAAAACCCAGTTAATCGACAGAATTAAGGTAGTTTTTGAGACCCTTCCCAGGAAAATGTATTATCAGCTTGCTCCATGTTATGGAACAGGATTGAGGCTGAGATCGACGCTAATGGGGGTTATTTTCAGTGAAACTTGTTGACAGTAGTGTAATTTCCGTGCCTGTTGAATTTCTTTACAATCCATTAAATTTTGTAGTTACCAAGCACTTTTTCTTTTTCCTTATGAAACTGTCAAATTTCTCTAAAACACCCTTTATTCATAGATAGATAGATAGATAAAGAGAGAGAGAAAGAGAAAGAGCGACAGAGACAGAGAGAGACAGAGTATGTCTGTGTGATTGAGAGAGAGAGAGAGAGAGAGAGAGAGAAAGAGAGAGAAAATGGTGTGTTCGTGCGTTGT
>CM042137.1:16753706-16761206 GCA_023376005.1 Doryteuthis pealeii
TAGCCACACTCTGTGATACATAATAGATAGGCATTGGAAATGGTGATGATAACTGTTATAGGTGATATAACCTATCTACACAATGGAATAATCCTACTACTACTATAAGTAGCAACGACAATTGTAGCTTGAGGTAAGCGACATGATTCAGTTCTAGACTGTATTGTCGGACGTAACTTCACTTTCCTTCTGTAAATTCTACTTTCTCTGTTCAATACACTTGTGTCAACTTTCACCAGTTTTTTGTCTTTATTTGTTACCCTTATCAACTCCACAATTATAACAATGATACATAATGGATAGTCATAGCCTGTCAATTTTGTTTGGAAGTCTAATTTAGTTTTTAAAATAAACCATAAACTGGACAATTACAGTTGGAAAATCACTGAGATTTAAATTGACAGATCTTAACCTCAAGTTCACCTGGAACAGGGCTCTCATTGTCTTAGAGAATCGCGTGACCATATGACTCTTGGGACAGGATTTGAAGCCAACAGCCCTGTTGGACAGACGTGTTCTTCTATTGTGCTGATTCCCCGCGGGTGAGTTAAGATTGTATCAGGAATAATAAAAGTGCATACCCCAGAAATTGTTTCTTTGTGATTTCTTGATTAAAATAGATAACAAAGATGGGTCGCAAAGAGAAACAGAAAACCACTGTAGAAGAACCTCGATCCGATCTTATGGAAGATAGAATAATAATGGAAGACAGAAATACGATATTAGAAGAACCATAAGAAGAGTTTACGTTACGCTTAAGATTAGTATGTCACATCTAACCCATGGAGGTAGTACCTGCTACGGTCCCTATTCTCTTTCAAATTGATCAGTTTTGAGATAACGTTTAAAGTTATTGAATCAAATTTGGGTTTAGAACATTGATATTGCAATTAAATATGGCCATCCGCTTTGGAAGCAGAATTCTGGGTTCGTTACCGAAACTCGCCAAATCAGCGCATGAGTATCACAGTTTGGATCTGTGCAGTAAAGTGTTAAGCTGATGGTAGGTGTGGTTCTACACCTCAGACGCAAAAACTATAACCTTGGTCGAACACTAGTGAAATGGGTAAACACTATCTCACTGTCCACCTGATACCGACATAGTCCACTCCGACTACTTTACTTTTTTATGGAGTGTTTATCTAAAAGGATTGAAAAGATACATGTCAGTTCTGTATAGGATTGGGAATCCTGAAAGTTAATCTGACTTTGGCATTAGAAATAAAACAAGGGATGATATACTATGAAACCTACCAACCAACCAACCAACCAACCATCATAAACATAGTGAATTTAAATTTCTAATTTTTTAACGAAAAATTAGTCATATGTTTTACTAGAATAATTATTCACACTTAATTAAACTTTACTAATTAAGTTTAAACTTAATTCTTCAATTTGAAGACAACATTAATTACTTAGCATTCGTAAGAATCAGAGCATTAACAGCAACTTTAAAATCAATTAATCTTTTAAGTGTCACTAACTTTAATTAAAAGAAATATCTTTACAATGTTCCACGAAAATTTTAACAGAGCATGAACTTCATGAGATAATACAAAAATATACATGGAACATTTCTAAGGCGTCAATCGGGATATCATGGTTACCAAGCTAGTCTCGCAGATCCATTACTACTTTGACGAGTTCTACCATTGCTGGATGCCCAATACTCGTGATCTTATGTTACAGCCTACTCGTAGCGAAGAAGTTGGATATATATCTCCTTAGCATTATTCCTTTT
Source organism: Doryteuthis pealeii (assembly GCA_023376005.1). Taxonomy (NCBI): domain Eukaryota; kingdom Metazoa; phylum Mollusca; class Cephalopoda; order Myopsida; family Loliginidae; genus Doryteuthis; species Doryteuthis pealeii. The sequence continues at coordinate 16,755,451 of CM042137.1, forward strand.
TATTATGTGAATTCATATTTCAATGATTGATTGCATCTTTTCCGTGTAGATTCGTAAAGATACTGAAAAATTCAGACTTTTCCAATTTCATAATTGGGGCTTTTGTAAAAGAAAAAAAAACTCTTTTTATTGTTGTATAGCCGACTACTGGACTTCAATAAAACCACAGACACGTATATATAAAAATAGGACCCGTCTTTATTTTCTTTGGTGTGTGGGTGGTGAGGGGCGATGAGTGTTCACAATGAAAATGCCGGGTGGCTGGTGAAGAACGCAGTGTTTACAATGAAGGTGGTTGATACGTGAGACGACGAGGTTACGCTCACTGCTGCTCGCTGAGGACTGACCTGACCCTTCATCCGCTCGCCTTTTTATACAATAAATATGCCCACGCATTTTTATTGTTTGATCTGATAACGGACATATATATTTCTTTGTCTTTCTCTTCGCCTCTTTACCGGAAGAGATGTCTTCCGTTTTCCCTTTTTTTCTTTTATCTATTTCTTCATCTTCTACCTGCTTCTTGACCGGAAGACCTCTCTTCCGTTCTCCCGTTTTTTAGATATATATTTTTATCTTTCTCTTTGTCTCTTTGCTGGAAGCTTCCTCTTCCATTGCTATGGTAATCCAATATTTTCATTTTTTGCATTTCTACTGAGAAAATCATTTCTTTAAAAAGACAACCTTTAATAATTTCAAATAACCTCATACTGGTAAAAACATTCTAATAGAATGTGGTGATTTTGCTGTTATTTGACATCGTTTTACATTACAAACAACATGAGAGATATATTTAACAATATCACTAGAAGATGAAATTTTGTCTTTCCTGGCAGAAATAAAATTACACCAAAAAGTATAACAATGAATTGGAACTTTGCCCTATGAACTCATTGTTGTGACTGAATTTATCAAATAAAACATTGAAAATCAAGAAAAGATTTATTACCTTTTGTACAGGAATCTATCAATAATGGATATTCGCTTCCGGTTTTTGTCTGTAACAAAAATTACGCCACTGCTTACGCCACATTACTCAAAATCGCGTCATAACATAGAATAAATACACTCAAAATTTGAACATGCAACATTAGATAGTCCTCATTGTTTTTTTAAAACAAGTTTTAATAAATACATGACTGGTTTTATATATCTATATAATAGTTTCTTTTATTTAATACATATTTAAAATTTACATTTCAAATTGTTTATTTTTTAATCGTTTAATAATTTGATGATATTTTACAAACTTAGGTACAAACTCGCTGACATTGAATTTTTTACTCCATCCCTCAGGCAATATGTTTTCAAAAATCTATTTTTACATCGCCCGAGGTGTTTTTATTTTTGTACTAGTATGAATAATAGAGTCATCGTGCAATTCTATAATCGTAGAACTAGCTACTCGATTAGTAGAGACTCGACTACAAATACCACTACATAACTTGACTACGAATAACCTCGCGTATTTGTATCTTTATATGTGTTCCGTTGGATGAGTCGGGGGAAATATATTCCCTTACATCACCTATTCCACAAAGCCATTCCCAATCCATTTAGCAACAAACAACTACAGACAACTTACTGTCAAATTCCAGAAAAATCCTTGTAAAATCCTTGTAAAAACATAATAAATCTGGCCATCTCCTAGAATTTACTGCTTGGCATAAAATGACCCTAGACGGGTTGACGAGCCGTTAAAATCAATCCATCAATTAATCATTCTCCGAGAGATCTATTGAAATTTATTTTTAGTGTAACAGTAATTGCCATTAAGAATGGAATCGATGACCCGAGTTCAAATCCGGAAAGAGGTTGTTTGCTTTTAATTCACTCTAATACACTTAAGAAATGCCTGAATCTATCAATTCTCTCCCCACCCTCAATTGAGTGTAAAAAGTAGCAAAGACTGAGTTATGGAACCTTCGCTAGGAGGTCAGTCTAGGAGAAAGAAAACAATGAATTCAAACAAGCTTCACTCCATCCAGAAATGCATCTTGTGTCAGATTCTAACCGTGGTGAAAGTATTCAGTAAATGCAAATATTTTGATTAAATTTTCTGTTTTGCTTCAAATCTTAGATTAAGAAATAGTTATTTAGGTTACAAAATGCCGGTGGGGTTGTCATGGTGACGTGGTTAGGAAATGCCGATTTTTATAATACTTTATTTATTTATGTTTTTAATTAACATCATTGAATTTAGTTTATTAGAAAATAATGACGTAATTAAGGAAATGAAGTGGGCAGCATTTTTCGATCCAAAATCCAATTTGAAAGAATTGAAACTGCTTTGCCCCAAAGAATAGCAAGGGAAAATCTTTTAAAACAGCTATTCACCCTTTAGGGGCTGATCCTTTTTTATTTCTTTTTTCTTCAAGTGGGAAAAAATGGAACTAAAAATGAAAGAAGATATTACTCAAAATTAATTTGAAAGAAATGAAAAATTTGACTTTATCTGTCTTTACTTGTTCAATTTGTTGCAAATCAAGAGCTACTGTGATATTCATGCATTTTTCTAAATACTTGAAAATAGTTAAAAATTGTCACACCTGCTCACCAATATTTTACGAAGTTTCAGCTTTGAGTGTTTAGATTTATTTTTCCAAATTAGTAGAAATTGTTGCAAAGGAAAATATTAAATATTTTATAGTGTTTTTTTTTTTTGTAAGATGGCTAATAATCAGTATGGCGAAAATTTCGGTACGTCAGCATCTCACTATTTCCTTAAGCATTTATAGAAAAAATTAATTGTAAGCTGTTACTTTTTTTCCTTTAAGAAAAGAACCTAAATTTATATATAAAACATTTTTATGAAGTTCTTAATTATAACTAAAATAAATCACATTAAAAAGAGGGTATCTTAAAGATAGAAAACAGTAAAAAGCTGTCGGGAAAAATATGAGGCGCTTATCCCGACGCAGGGGGGCGAGGGCAGTAGCTAGCTTTAGTGTGGGTAGCCACCAGACCAGGTAAATAAAGTGGTTGCGTAATTTAGTGGGCTTTGCAGCTAAGCACTTCAAAAACGCAACCCACTGTTACTCGTACTAGGTCAAATAGTTGAGGGGGAAGAAGAATGCGGAATGCACGCATAGCCAACTCGCTTTCAGCTTGTACTACTGTCTTGTTCTGTCCACCAGCCTTGCAGCCGGACTTTTAAGGCCTTGGTATAAACCACTACGGGGGAGGGGTGTCAGCTTTAAAAGAGGGAAATGGGACAACTCAGTCGGCGACCACCTAACCAAATCGCTACCAAGTTATAGAAAGAGAGGGGGGGAGAACATAATTCTCACAAAGCATAATCTTGGCAGTTAGGGGATATCAATTTTTAAAACTCTCACGTTTTAAAGACGGTAAAAAAATGATTTTTACATGTGATTTTTGGATCAGTCCTTTTCATAGTAGAACAAAATTACATTAAGTTTCACAGATTTTTCAGATTTAAAAAAAATGGTGGGGAGTAAAGAACACGTGAAATTATGGCTATACCTATTGATGATAATAATGATTATTTCTTTTTATCGTAAATATTAACTTTACTTATTTTGAACGATGAATATGGATGCAACTCATCTTAAATCTAACATTTTATATTATCTATGCACACACACACACACACACACACACACACCCCTTTCGGCTGAGCGTTAGAATGCACCGACTGCACCTCTGCAGAGGGGTAAGACTCCCCCAATGGGGCCACCTGTTGGCAGTGGGTGGCGACCCGTGATGCTTAAGGATAGAGCCCAGGTGGATGAGCAGTTCATGACATGCAATACTCCACTTTGGCCCTATCTTGGGCTAGACGGGCGGTCGGAGAGGCCCCCTCCAATCAATCGGCTGGTCACGCCAAGCCCTAGAACCTATATGATTTTCCCAACCCTATTGCCCTTATGGCAAGCCCCAACCCGTTTTTATCATATGGCTGCTAGAAGGCGATGGCTGCTGGTCTACATGTCCTGGGAATGACGTTAAACTCTATCTGATGGTGAGGTTCCAGTTTTGGAGGTTTGGGGAATGTGGAGCACCCCTTCATCACCATTGCTCCCTGGTCCACTCCGACCCGGAGTGGTAGTACCTGTTAGGCTCCCATCTATGGGTTAAATAGAAAAATGTATTTAAAAAAAATTGTATTATCCATTAAGAATTTATTTATTTCAAAACTTTATCGGTATTAAATGACCCACTGAGGTTGATATGCCGTAAAACAAAACAAACCAAACCAAACACATACACACAAAACAAAATTAAAAAAACAAAAACAAAAACAAAAACAGATACACATACACATACACAAATACAAATACACACACATCTACTTTTTGGTTGTGATTTGTGTTCAAGCCCAGAAAAGCGCCCACATTTTAAAAGCGAGTTTTTGAGGTCTGCAGATTCTCTCACATGGAACAAATGAATATTGTTAATACTTAAAGAAAATATTTAATGGGATTAGCCTCGTAGCTGAGATAATTGTAAACATTTCATCGGTGCCTGGAGTCAGGGTTCAAATCTAATCAAAATCTGTTTTTCTTTAAAAATTAGCAAAACAATCTATTTTCAATTTATTTTTAAATCTAGGATTGACAATCAGGGTTATTAATTTTTAACCTTTAATTTTTCTTTATCTAAATTTTGATTGCTTTTTAAAAATTTCAAATTGATAAATTTTTATCCGAAAATAAAGAGAAGCAATCAAGATGAATGAAGAAAAATACGATTTTATATTCGTTTCCAGAAAAATGATACTACTTTCTAAACAATTTAATTCATCTTTATGCAACATTAATAGGAAAATAACAATTGCAATGAAAGTCACAAACACATACGGGATTGAGAAATTTTTTCATTCTAAACTCTAGCAAAGTATCCTTAGCAGATTAGGTTTGGTTTCTTTTTTATATATCCGGGTTAAGGGATATATTATGAAGTTGGTATTTGGTATATTATCGCAGTAGTAGTTGGTGCGTCGAATAGCATTACGTCTTCCGAGCAGTCGTGGTGTAGTCTGGCGAGTAAGTTTAGGCTTGTAGGCTTAGGCTTAGGCGCCTGTACCAACACAGTATCGAATATTTATACATGACACTGTCCAGTCAGATTATAGTGATGGGGTACCAAGGTATTTACATATTCATTACATCACTTTTGTTACTGTTGGAACTTTTTTTGGATATAAGGCGTGTGCCAAATGGTCATTTCTAAATATAGACTCGCCGACTACCATGTGACCAGCCTTGTTGTCCAATCACTGGCAGTGCTCTGCTGCTGCTGTTGTTATTTATACTGGCTGATTATAATCTTAGCTCACTACTACTTGGATCTTCTTGGACGACGGACCTAAAGGATTCACCTAAAGGATTCTATACCACAGGACTTATTGACTTACCAAAGGATACTATATATAGTTATATATAACACGGAACTTACTTACATACTTATTTACTTTGTGTTCTTTCCAACTGACCAAGGATGGCGGCCAGATACTTAACAGTTACATACTCATACACATATACCCATGTTGAGTATATACACAAGAGTTCTTTTACTGGAGAGGGGAGAGAGATAGACACAGGTAGGCAGAGAGATGCATATGCATTTTGCATTACTTACTCCTTGGCCATTTGGTGATCTCTAGTCGTTTCTATTCTTTCTCTCCATGTTGAATTCTATTTCTAGATTCTTGTTGGCTGTTTGTCTGATGCATTCCTTCTCCTTGGTCAGTCTTTTTGCCAAGACATTCATCAATACATTCATAGGTAAAT
>CM042137.1:16766206-16769986 GCA_023376005.1 Doryteuthis pealeii
CAGAAGGAAGAGGGATAAATTAAGAAGGAGACAGTTAAGGATTAATGGGAGGAATGATACTGAGTAGGAAGTAAAGTCATAAAAGTAAAGGAATAATGTGAGGGAAATGAGAAAGGTATGAGTAGAAATAGAAAAAGAAAGAATATTTGTGCAAAAGATTATTAAAAATTGAAACAGAAGAACAGATAGAGAGAGGAGTATATATATATATATATTATATATATATATATATATATATATATATATATATATATATATATATATATATATATGAAGATAGGAGGTTGGAGTAAACCGACAGTTTGAGGTAAGGAAAAACGAAAAGTGGAAATATTATATATATATATAAATATATATATATATATATATATATATATAGAGAGAGAGAGAGAGAGAGAGAGAGAGAGAGAGTGAGAGAGAGAGAGAGAGAGTGAGAGAGAGAGAGAAAGGGGAGGGGTATATTGAGTGAGACGTTATAAAAGAAGGTGAGGAGGTAAAGTGAAGTAAGTCAAGAGAGAAATGTGATCAGAAATACAAATCGAAAAAGAGGTGAAAATTAGCGCGACAGATTATAAATGAAAAACAGATTAATAGATGGCAGAAGAAAGAGAGAGACAAAGACAGAGACAGAGACAGAGAGAGACAGAGAGACAGAGATAGAGACAGAAAGGCAGACAGACAAAGATGAGTGACAGTAAAAGCGAATAAAAGGAGAGTGTGAAAAGAACCTCATATGCGATGAAAAGAAAGAGTGAAAAAGAGAGAAAATTTTGCCTGGGTAGAAGAAGTAGTGTCTCTCCCTCTAAATAAAATGAATTAGTTTCCTTATTGAAATTGATACTCTTTTTATTTCAATGTAGAACATTAAAGATATATAGACGCCCAGACTGCTAATTAGAAGTCTAGACTTTCTTTAAACAAATCAGTACTAAATGAAAGAAAGACAGTGTCTGTTGACTTTTTTGTATATAAGGCGTGTGCTAGATCCTCGCCCATACTTATAGACTAGGCGAGATCATATGATCTATCCCTTGGCCAATCACTGGCAGTACTCTGAGGCTGATACAATACTTAACCCCCACACTACTGGTCATAATTACTGCAGCGCTCTTTGACGACCGACATAGGATTAACTCACTGGACATTTACAAATACGCAGGATAGGACTTCTACGATTACCAAAGTATCACCAAAGGATTCCATAACATAGGAATCTCTTCAAGCCCTATATTAACTGGCCAAGGATGGCACTTAAAAACTTTACAGTCTATATTTTTTAATTTGTTGAATTTCTCAAAACACAGTACTGAACAATGGCATCGAATTTCCTACTAAACAAACCTAATTCATAGCAACCTTTTCTTAAATACTAATGTACGAGAGTAAGTAAAAAAGTAATGCTATTTTATTTATTTCATGTTAATTATTTTTACAAAAACTAAAGTCTACATTGAGACCCTAACAATGCTCAGCGCAAGAATCCGACGAGTAAAACCCAACTTGCTAATCGACAATGTTCTCCTTCTACATGACAATGCTCGACCATACACAAGCATCAGAGCAAGGGAGGAGATCGCGTCATTCGGGTGGACAACTTTACCGCATCCTCCATACTAACCAGATTTACTGCCCTCAGAACATTATCTATATGTCCCCGTGAAAAAGGTTTTGAGAGGCAAACTTTATTCCAGTGAGGAGGAAGTGAAATCAGTAGTGAAGAAGTGGTTCAAAAAGCAGTCAACATAATTTTACGGGACAGGAATACATACTCTCATTCGAAGGTCATACATTGCTATAAAGAGAAGTGGTTGAGTAGTAGGGATGTGATCCACAGAGGGCCAGCTTCGTTTCGATGCATGATGCATGTTCCTGTGTTGGTAATTAGACTTGTCCTATATAATATGGCAATACGTTTTGACTCAAACTGGTTACTGGAAGATTTGAGAATGCGAAGGACATTAAAAATACTAGCAAATATATGCACCCTCCGGGTGCAAGTATTTAAGTTTTAATATAATAAAATATCATATTAAATTAGAAAGGCTAATGAAACTGAATAAGAATGTAGATTAAAAGTTTTGGAACAGAGGGGTATGATTGAAAAATAGAACAACTTTTGAAACTAACTCTTCCATCATTTTCTGTTACTCCCGTCATTGGTAATTTTGCCTAATTAACTGTTTAGTTTAAAATAGGAAGTAAAGAATAATATTAGTTATTTCTTCTTGTTAAGGGATTTCTTTTAAGATTTATTGAAGAGATTTTGCTCATATTCAATAAAATAAAACCAAACAATTAGAAATAAATAATCTAAGCATATATTTACTAAAATCATTTTTTAAGATCAATATGCAAAATTAGCCTTCCCATTCATACTGTAAACCTCTATTTTGTGTTATATATAAACAATTACATGCTATTAGTATGTAGATATGGTCAACAGTGTAAGTAATGTAAAACAATTTTATTAATAATTGAGGTTTAAATAAAATAAAATCATGGAGAATATGATGTAAATAACTAAAGGAATGTGGACTTGTATATAATATAGTTTCGGTTACAGACAGACAAACCCACCCAATCTCCATTATAATAAGATATGACGACGCAATGTCACACAAATCAACAGGTAAGTTTCAAAGTAAAAACGGGTTGACGAAGTCCCGGGATCAAATTTAATGAAAACGTTTCATTCATTGCCATGACTGTCTTGGTAAATACATCTCCAGCCTCGATATAAAAAAAAAAACAAAGTAATCCGATGTAGAGGGAGAAGCAGTGATATATAATATATATATATTATATATATATATATATATATATATATAACAGATGAGTAGGATAGAGGAGGAATTATCTTTTATGAAAATGTCTAATTTAATAAGTAAATTAAGATCTTAAAACCCATAAATAGATGCACACAGACACACACAACACACACACTCTCAATATATATATATGTATATATATATATATTATATATATATATATATATATATATAATATATATATATATTATCTTCAATTATAATGGCGGAATTTTCTTTTCATGATGATTTCTGTATTTAGTAAGTAGACTATTTCTTAAAATAACAAATAGATGCATTTATATATATATATATATATATATATATATATAATATATATATTATATATATATATATATAGTTATATATATTTATGGGAGACAAAAATAGTTTCAATATTTACTTAAAAAAATCTATTGAAGATATCCATAATGCATACTTATAAATTGAGAAACCCCTGAAGCGTATTCTGTAAATTACACAGACAAACACAACACACACATACACACGTACACACAGACGCACACATACACACACACATACACACGCACATACAGACACATACGCGCCCAGACACATACACACGAATACGCACACATACGCACACACGCGCACACACACGTATATATAAATCTTGTAAGAGGTCCAAACGAAATGGTTTTGACCATCTACTGAAATAAAAACTTATAAGGTTCATTTGCACTTTACAGTAATTCTCGTTTATGAAAAGTCTATGTAATCGTTAAAAAAGATTTAGACTTTATTTTTGTTTAAAAGGTATGACCAAAAATCTGTTTCTGACAACATAAGTTGCTTAAGCGAATGATATCAAAAGGTTCCATGATAGGCTTCAACAATAATTGAGATTCTTGAACATATATATATATATATATGTATATATATATAATTAATACTATATAATTGTGGTTGTGTGTGGTGTGTGTGTGTGGTGTGTCTCTCCCTCTCTCTCTTC
>CM042137.1:16770086-16787586 GCA_023376005.1 Doryteuthis pealeii
CCACAATATTCCTTTCTTTTTCCTATTTCTATCATACCTTCTCATTTCCCTCACATTATTTCCTTTACTTTATGACTTTACTTCCTTACTCAGTATCATTCCTCCCCATTAATCCTTAACTGTCTCCTTTCTAATTTATCCCTTCTTCCTTCTGGACTTTATCACAAACCCACGCTTAGCAATCGATTTTTTCTGGATAACTTATTAATGTGATTTCTATTTTTAATATGCTTAAATAACTTCCTGTCTTACGCTAGTCAAAACGGCTTCAATACCTTATGAAATGACCATTATATAATTCTTCTACACACACACATACACAACACACATGCACACACTCACCACACACACACACCACACACACCTAGCACACAAAAACACACACACACATATTAATATGTGTGTTGTGTAAAGAAAAGGAAGTGAATCGACGGTATGTAGTTATATTAAGAAAAAGGAAAAAAAAACACAGGTTTAAATGAGTTAAGTTTGGTGAGTTATTTGGCCGACGATGCAGTGTTTCGATCTATTAATTAGATCATCTTCAGGGCATATTCCACAGAATAAGGAGAAAAGTGAGGGGTAGTCCTTGTTATTCAGTTCTGTTTAAAAAAAAATGTTCAGGTTTGAAAAAATACCAAACAAATGCCCTAAGATGATCTAATTAATAGATCGAAAACACTGCAGGCGTTCGGCCAATAAACCACCATTTAACCCATTAACCTTGTGTTTTTTCATTTTTCTTAATAATATATATATTTAATATATATATATAATATATATTAATATAAACAAATCTAGCTATTTCAGCGATAGTATTTGGGAGGAATATGCTGCTTAATTGAAGTCAGACCTAGTTTTTGAAAGATAAATTCATTAATGATAATTAAGCGGGATTTTAACTACTTGTTTGCCTTACATTTAGTAGTAAATCCCGCCCCTAATTATCCATTAAATGAATTAACTCAAAAAAATTATTCACGTTCAATTAAGCACAATATTTCTCCCAAATATATATATATATATATACATATGCGTGTATGTGTGCTATGTGGTGTGCATGGTTGAAAATGTTTCAGATTAATATGTCAAAGATGTGCTTTCCAATTTTCACTCTACGCTATCAATTAATATCGGAATACAGAAAAATTTTATAATCATATTAGTCTTTTTGAAAAATTCTTTCAACAGACTTAAATATTGTTTGAGGTTATCATTGGATTTATTCCTCTATAACCACGAGGGCCATTAAAAGGTCATGGACTGACGAAGAGTCTTCTCAGTCGAATGTGACGAAATTTGACGTTATATTTATCAACTTTGTCCCCTTGCGGTGCTACATTCTTCTTTAACGTTGTGTTGCTGTACTTGTAATCCCATTGATCAAAAAACGGTCATTAACAGCAAATATGGCGTCACTTCTTCAGCCTTTCTGTTTCTTAATTTGAATGTATTAATGTTTATGTTTTAGGATCGCCGCATTATTTGCGCGGAAATTCGAAACCTGAACAAAGGAAGAAATTGGACAAAGAAGAATTTGAACAAAGAGACTGGAAGGGGAAGGAAAGAACTTCGGTTCAAAGGACAAAAGGAATGTGTGGGTGGCTGCCTTTACTTAAGGGGTCAGCAGTAGCAGTTAGAAGTCAAGACCCCAGAGAGACGGCGAACAGAGCGGACGGAGGGACCGTTGACACGGTGGATCGCTTTGCCAGCGAGCAGTTGAGGCGCGCCCACCACCTTCCCCACAGTAGCAGCAGTAGTTCCCATGTCAATGCCCGCCACCCCACGCACCGAGGGGAAAATAAATAAACGTTCCAAAGTTAACTACTACATATGTCTACTTGTGGAATCTTTATACTCCATACTAACACATACAGCATGCTTTGTGATTTCATTGAGCAGTATACACAGGAACGTATACGATAAGCGTTGAGTTGAAGAAGCCCGATATATAACATATATAGAAGGTTTGAGCGCTATGAAACATAATTTTAAATGTGAGTTTACTAAAATTGAGATAGACAGTCTATTCAAGAATAAATGATTCCCCCTTTTTGTTTTTACACTTTACCATTCAACATGAACTCTGTTGATATTCAGGTTCACACACTTTGCCAGATTTTCTCTTCAGTTTTCTTTTTGTCCTTCACTTCATTTGATATATGTTAAATAAAAAGCAGGTATTATTAAAGAAAAGAAGTGACTAATGCTTTATTTCAAGGAGAAAATTAGAATAAATCATATTGTGCTTCAATTAATCGTAACATATTGATGTCATTTCATGTTTCAGACATAAAAAAAATTAATAAATTTCAGAAACATAATTAAATGGAATTTAAAATGTTAAATAATGCCAATTTTACTTTTGGTCAAGATTTATATATAAAGAAATACTCACCAATCAAAAAAAAAAAAGGAACAGATATGAAAATGTCCGTGTCAGTCAACATTTTCTTTATACAGGCAACGGTTTAGCTCAGTTGATAGCAGCATCTGACTAGGATCTCAGGATTCCGGCTTCAACGACAGTGCCTGCCAATCAGTGCATCTTATAGCACTAATTTGGTTTCTGTGCTGTAAAGTGGGAGTGATGCTTTGTGTTGGCACTCCCACAAGGACGCCAAAAATCCACTCTCCTGGTCTAGCACTAGTGAAAAGGGATAGACTCACTCATGGCTCGGCTGATACCGACAATAGGCCATCCCAAAGACTCACTTTATAACTTAATCTTATTTCCTTGTCTTCACCCCGTTTCTTCTTGAAGTAGACGCACGCACCACATGCATACAACACACTCTTGAGAAGTAGGCATTTGGAGCCTTTTCATATCCCGGATTGTGTTAAAAGAAAAGAACACACACACACACAATATATATATATATTATGAAGGAAGGGTGGATGGGTTTAGGATTCCGACGATATGCTGTAGATAGAAGGAAAGTGGTCAAGAAATGATCAACTCAAAACAAGTCCAGGGGGTACGTTTCGTCGTATGCACAGACTTCTCAGCCGAATCTGAGACTTATGAGGCAAAGCATACGTTTTATAATAATTGTGGTGTTGGCGTGATCGGGGGCAAGGGGGTGATGTGTAGTTTGATGGAGCTAAGGAGGAGCGGGGAGTTTTTGGCGTAGGACAGTTGAGATGGAGGGGTAGAGATGTTTGTTAGAAGTGCTGGGGCGGTGGCAGTGGTTGAAGGTCAATTAGTGTGGGTGTATATTACTCACATAAATCAATATACAACCCACCACTAATTGACCCTTCAACCACTGCCCACCCGCCCCATCACTTCTAACAAACATCCTCTACCCCGTCCCATCTAACTGATCCTACCCAAAATCCCCGCTTCCTCCTTAGCTCACCATCACTACACACTCACCCCTTGACCCCCGACACCCCACACCACATGTATTTAAACGTATTGCTTTGCTCAATAAAGTCTCCAGATCGCTGAGAACAGTCTGTGCAATACAGACGAAACGTACCACCCTGTGACTTGTTTGAGTGTGATCATTTCTTGACCACTTTCCTTCTATCTACAGCATATATATTAATATATATATATATATGTGTGTGTGTGTGTGTGTGTGTCGTGTGTGTGTTGTGTAAATTAGAGAAGAGAGAGGGAGAGAAAGAGAGAGAGTATACCTTTGGATAAGGATTTTAAAGAATCCGAAACACGTGTATTGTACTTAACTATTTAAAAACATACATATAACGCACGATTCCATGGGTAAATTGTCGTCTAAATTACGCAAAAATGAAAATAATACTGTCGTCTAACTTTATCAAAATTATAATTGCCCAATTTACCTGAAAATATCTTGAAAGCATAAGAGATTAGAATTATTTAAATAAATTCGATATCGGCTTCAAATCCCCGTCTGTTGACAACTTTGGAATCTCTTCAAGGGACTTCCCGATGGTCACCTTGTTTAAAATCTGGTAAATGCTGCCGTTAACTTTGCTAGTTTATTTTTGTTGCACGGAGTTTGTTGGTTCTTCACCCACACTAATAAGGCAAGCATCTTCCAGCAGCACTCTTCTCGATCTAAATTAGACTACCTTCTCCAGTACTTCATGTAGGTATCCTGTTGAGTATGAGGGCCATGTGAGAAAGATTTGGGCCACACTAAGCCACCATTTGATGCGGACTGATGTTTGCTTTCTACCACTGTCAGCAAATCATTGATGGAGATAGAGCAAGCCGACGGTTTGTTTTGTTGAGTTCTATCTTGAGAAAAAGCAAAAGAACATTCGGTAGGACGGTATGCTTGATGATAAAAAAAATTTAACAATTTTATCTGTTCTTGAAAAATAACCAATGTCTTTATGCTCTATCTCGATTATAAGTTGATATAAGACCAATCATCACACACCCACACACACACACACACACCACATACACACCACACACACATAATATATATTATAAAGATAAAAAGGCTACTTACAGTTGAATATGGACACGATCGTTTGGAGGTGCAAAATTCAGGGGTTAAGCAGCGATATAACAAATAGAAAAGTGCTCAATACGAATAGACAAATTTATTTAGTAATTGGATACAATAGAAACCTATTAATCACTGTCGATCACAGTGTGATCGGACTGCGATTAATCGGTACCTCGATTGATCAGTGGAATTTAACCTTGAAGATCCTTTATGGTGAACACTCGAGTAGCGTTTCTAATTGCAACCATGTTTATATATATATATATATATATATATATATATAAGAGAGAGAGAAGAGAAACCTAATGAGTCAGATAAACCTACTAAAAGTTTAATATACACAAGTTGGTATATATTAATATATATATATATTATATATATATATACTATATATATGTGTGTGTGTGTGTGTGTGTGTGTGTGTGTGTGTGGTGTGTTTGTAGACATTTTCAGCATTATTAGAAGCAGTAAAAAATTTGCTTAAGCCACTTAATATCATAGGTTATTTGATATCATTCAACAGAATATAACAAAGAAAGAATGATGACTCTCTCGAACTAAATGCTTACTATATTTGATAAACAATAACTCAACAATAAACTACGGAGAATATCAATTTACACGACATGCTTGATACTGTTATATCCTATGGCTATGGGACCTGATGGCTGCTGGGAGTTGTTTCCCATGATGGTATGTATCTCAAGCAACAAATCGGGAGTATCTTCTTCATTAATATTCAGAGCTGTCGCCACCTTCGTAATCACCATTTGACTTGATCAAATGATTTTGACCTTCACACTCTCAATGAAGTGATAAGCAAACACTCTAAAAATCTTCGTATTGGAGCTTCTGGCCCGAGGGCTAAAACCAATACAGCAAATTTCTGGACGGAAGTAATTAAATCATGGGCTACTTCCTTCAGACGTTGCCAAACTGACACTAGTTTGCTACGCAGTAGAAAAACCTAAAATAAGAAAGCGCATGCGTGAAATTAGTAATTTAAATGTTTGGACAATTTATCAATGCATCTTACATGTATTCGTCCCTCATACAAACCTTCTGTAACCGACCAGATTGGACAGCCAAACACTCTGGAAATCTTCGTATTGGTGCTTCCAGCGTTAAATATCAAGTAGTAGAGCATGCCATTTCCAAATTTTTGAGAAGTGAATTGCATTGTTGGTGATGCTTTTCTCTTTTACAGTATTCAACTCGATTCTAGTTTTTTTCACAAAAATAGAAATAAATAAGCCCATGCGTGAAATAAAATCAAAATGGAGACATTTACCCATTGAACCTTTTGGCATGTATCGACTCTCAGACAAATAAATAATTAAAGGCATATTCACAATTCAATCTTCACTCTGGATTTTCCTACTAACTTTGTTTAAACAACACTTTTAGTTCAGGGAAATTAAATATTTCTAATTTCTCCTCTAAGCACCAATTTGACACTTCATTCACTTTCGCTAACACTTAACTCAATTTCGAGTGATCTACCATTTGCAAATCTCCCTCTCCGTCTCTCTGTCTCTGTCTCTGTCTCTCTGTCTCTCTGTCTCTTTCTCTCCTGTCTTCCTACCTGTTCTTCTGTCTGTTCGTCTGTCTGTCTGCTCTGTTCTCTCTCTTCTCTCCTCTATTATATATATATAATTATATATATATATATATCTTGGTTTTTTTTTTTAACGCACCCCTCTCCAATATATATATAATATGATATAATAAGTCTAGCCACACTGAGAAGATGGGGATACATCGAAACGTTGTGTCTGTGCAATGACTAATATATGCTCCCAACTGTAGTGCTCATCTAAAAGGTAATTTAGCTTGGCCTCACACGACTCGCTTAAAAAAATACCTAGGTCTCCTATTAAACGTACATTGAAGCTCTGTGACATATTACCTATGAATGTTTGATGAAGTCTTGGCAAAAGACTGACCAAGGAGAAGGAAAGCATCAGAAAAACAGCCAACCAAGAAATCTAGAAATAGAATTCAACATGGAGAGAAAGAATAGAAACGACTAGAGATCACCAAATGGCCAAGGAGTAAGTAAGGCAAAATGCATATGCATCTCTCTGCCTACCTGTGTCTATCTCTCTCCCCTCTCCAGTAAAAGAACTCTTGTGTATATACTCAACATGGGTATATGTGTATGAGTATGTAACTGTTAAGTATCGGCCGCCCATCCTTGGCCAGTTGGAAAACACAAAGTAAAATAAGTAAGTAAGTTAGTTCCAAGTTATAGAAGCCTTTGGTAAGTGGAATTTCCCCGTGATATAGTATCCTTTGTAAGTTCAATAAGTCCTGTGGTATAGAATCCTTTAGGTGAATCCTTTAGGTCCGTCGTCAAGAAGATCCAAGTAGTAGTGAGCTAAGATTATAATCAGCCAGTATAAATAACAACAGCAGCAGCAGGAGCCTTGCCAGTGATGGACAACAAGGCTGGTCACATGGTAGTCGGCGAGTCTTATTTAGAAGTGACCATTTGGCACACGCCTTATATCCAAAAAAAAGTTCCAAACAGTAACAAAATATATATCACTATAATCTGACTGGACAGTGTCATGTATAAATATTTCGATACTGTGTTCGTACAGGCGCCTAAGCCTAAGCCTACAAGCCTAAACTTACTCGCCAGACTACACCACGACTGCTCGGAAGACGTACTGCTATTCGACGCACCAACTACTACTGCGATAAATACCAAATACCAACTTCATAATATATCCCTTAACCCGGATATATAAAAAGAAACCAAACATAATCTGCTAAGGATACTTTGCTAGAGTTTAGAAGAAAAAAATTCTCAATCCCGTATGTGTTTGTGACTTTCATTGCAATTGTTATTTTCCTATTAATGTTGCATAAAGATGAATCAAATTGTTTAGAAAGTATATCATTTTTTCTGGAAACGAATATAAAAAATCGTATTTTCCTCATTCATTCTTTGATTGCTTCTCTTTATTTTCGGATAAAAATTTATTCTCAATTTGAAATTTTTAAAAAGCAATCAAAATTTTTAGATAAAAAAATTAAAGGTTAAAATTAATAACCCTGATTGTCAATCCTAGATTTAAAAATAAATTGAAAATAGATTTGTTTGCTAATTTTTAAAGAAAAACAGATTTTTGATTAGATTTGAACCCTGGACTCCAGGGCACCGATGAAATGTTTACAATTATCTCAGCTACGAGGCTAATCCCATAAATATTTCTTTAAGTTGTTAACAATATTCATTTGTTCCATGTGAGAGAATCTGCAGACCTCAAAAAACTCGCTTTTAAAATGTGGGCGCTTTCTGGGCTTTGAACACAATCACAAACAAAACAGTAGGATGTGTGTGTATTTTATTTGTGTATGTGTATGTGTATCTGTTTTTGTTTTGTTTTGTTTTTTTATTTTGTTTTGTGTGTATGTGTTTGGTTTTGGATTGTTTGTTTTACGGCATATCAACCTCAGTGGGTCATTTAATACCGATAAGTTTTGAAATAAATAAATTCTTAATGGATAATACAATTTTTTTTAAAATACATTTTTCTATTTAACCCATAGATGGGACCCTAACAGGTACTACCACTCCGGGTCGGAGTGACCAGGGAACAATGGTGATGAAGTGGTGCTCCACATTCCCCAAACCTCCAAAACTGGGAACCTCACCATCAGATAGAGTTTAACGTCATTCCCAGGACATGTAGACCAGCAGCCACCGCTCTTCTAGCAGCCATATGATAAAAACGGGTTGGGGCTTGCCATTAAGGGCAATAGGGTGGGAAATCATATAGGTTCTAGGCTTGACGTGACGCAGCCGATTGATCGGAGGGGCCTCTCCGACCGCCCGTCCAGCCCAAGATAGGCAAGTGGAGTATTGCATGTCATGAACTGCCATCCACCTGGGCCTATCCTAAGCATCACGGGTCGCCACCCACTGCCAACAGGTTGCCCATTGGGGAGTCTTACCCCTCTTGCAGAGGTGAGTCGGTGCATCTAACGCTCAGTCACAGGTGTGTGTGTGTTGTGTGTGTGTGTGTGTGTGTTGTGTGTGTGCATAGATAATATAAAATGTTAGAATTAAGATGAGTTGCATCCATATTCATCGGTCAAAATAAGTAAGTTAATATTTACGATAAAAAGAAATAATCATTATTATCATCAATAGGTATAGCCAAATTTCACGTGTTCTCTACTCCCACCATTTTTTTTAAATCTGAAAAATCATGTGAAACTTAATGTAATTTTGTTCCTACTATGAAAAGGACTGATAACCAAAATCACATGTAAAAATCATTTTTTTACAGTCTTTAAAAACGTGAGATTTTTTTAAAATTTATATCCCCTAACTGCCAAGATTATGCTTTGTGAGAATTATTTCTCCACCCCCTTCTTTTCTATAACTTGGTAGCGAGTGCGTTAGGTGGTCGCCGACTGAGTTGTCCCATTTCCCTCTTTTAAAGCTGACACCCCCCCCGCCGTAGTGGTTTATACCAAGGCCTTAAAAGCGGCTACAAGGCTGGTGGACATTAACAAGGACAGTAGTACAAGCTGAAAGCATTGCTATGAAGTGCATTCCGCATTCTTTCTTCCCCCTCAACTATTTGACCTAGTACGAGTAACAGTGGGTTTGCGTTTTGAAAGTGCTTAGCTGCAAAGCCACTAAATTACGCAACCACTTTATTTTTACCTGGTCTGGTTGGCACCCCACTTAAAAGCTAGCTACTGCCTCGCCCCCCCCCCCTGCGTCGGGATAAGCGCCTCGTATTTTTCCGGACAGCTTTTTACCGGTTGTTTTCTATCTTGAAGATTTACCCCTTTCTAATGTGATTTATTTCAGTTAACTTCATAAAAATGTTTTTATATATTAAATTTAGTTCTTTTTTCTTAAGGAAAAAAAAAGTAACAACTTACATTAATTTTTTCTATAAAATGCTTAAGGAAATGATGAGATGCTGACGTACCGAAATTTCGCCATACTGATTATTAGCCATCTTACAAAAAAAAAAAACACTTATTAAAATATTTAAATTTATTTTCTTTTTCTTTCCAAGTGGAAAAAAATTGGAACTAAAAATGAAAGAAATATACTCAAAATAATTTTGAAAAAATGGAAAATTGACTTTATCTGTCTTTACTTGTTCAATTTGTTGCAAAATCAAGAGCTACTTGATATCCATGCATTTTTCTAAATACTTGAAATTAGTTAAAAATTGTCACACCTCTCACCAATATTTTACGAAAGTTGAGCTTTGAGTGTTTAGATTTATTTTTTCCAAATTAGTCAGAAATTGTTGCAAAGGAAAATATTAAATATTTATAGGTTTTTTTTTTGTAAGATGCTAATAATCAGTTTATGGGCGAAAATTTCCGGTACGTCAGCATCTCACCATTTCCTTATAGCATTTGTAGAAAAAAATTAATTGTAATTGTTACTTTTTTTCCTTTAAGAAAAGAGCTAAATTTATAATATAAATACATTTTTTATGAAGTTAACTGAATAAATCACATTAGAAAGAGGGTATCATTCAAGATAGGAAAAACATACGGTAAAAAGCTGTCGGGAAAATACGAGGCGCTTATCCGGACGGCAGGGGGGGGGGGCGAGGCAGTAGCTAGCTTAGTGGGGTAGCCAACCAGACCAGGTAAAAAAGGGTTGCGTAATTTAGTGGGCTTTGCAGCTAAGCACTTCAAACGCAAACCCACTGTTACTCGTACTAGGTCAAATATTGAGGGGAAGAAGAATGCGGAATGCACTCATAGCCAACTCGCTTTCAGCTTGGTACTACTGTTGTGTTCTGTCCACCAGCCTTGTAGCCGGACTTTTAAGGCCTTGGTTATAAACCACTACGGCGGGGGGGGGGTGTCAGCTTTTAAAAGAGGGAAATGGGACAACTCAGTCGGCACCACCTAACCCAACTCCGCTACCAAGTTATAGAAGAGAGGGGGGAGAGAAAATAATTTCTCACAAAGCATAATCTTGGCAGTTAGGGATATCAATTTTTAAAAAATCTCACGTTTTAAAAGACTGTAAAAAAATGATTTTACATGTGATTTTTTGGATCAGTCCTTTTCATAGTAGAACAAAATTACATTAAGTTTCACAGATTTTTCAGATTAAAAAAAATGGTGGGGAGTAAGAAGGAACACGTGAAATTATGGCTATACCTATTTGATGATAACAATGATTATTTTTTTATCGTAAATATTTAACTTACTTATTTTGAACGATGAATATGGATGCAACTCATCTTAAAATCTAACATTTTATATTATCTATGCACACACACACACACACACACACACACACACACACCACCACACCCTGTCGGACTGAGCGTTTAGAATGCACCGACTGCACCTCTGCAGAGGGGTAAGACTCCCCCAATGGGGCAACCTGTTGGGCAGTGGGTGGCGACCGTGATGCTTAAGGATAGAGCCCAGGTGGATGAGCAGTTCATGACATGCAATACTCCACTTTGGCCCTATCTTGGGCTGACGGGCGTCGGAGAGGCCCCCTCCGATTCAATCGGCTGGGTCACGTCAAGCCTAGAACCTATATGATTTCCCAACCCTATTGCCCTTATGGCAAGCCCCAACCCTTTTTATCATATGGCTGCCTAGAAGGCGGTGGCTGCTGGTCTACATGTCCTGGGAATGACGTTAAACTCTATCTGATGGTGAGGTTCCAGTTTTGGAGGTTTGGGAATGTGGAGCACCACTTCATCACCATTGTTCCCTGGTCCACTCCGACCCGGAGTGGTAGTACCTGTTAGGGTCCATCTATGGGTTAAATAGAAAAATGTATTTTAAAAAAAAATTGTATTATCCATTAAGAATTTATTTATTTCAAAACTATCGGTATTAAATGACCCACTGAGGTTGATATGCCGTAAAACAAAACAAACCAAACAAACACATACACACAAAACAAAAATTAAAAAAAACAAAAACAAAAAACAAAAACAGATACACATACCACATACACAAATACAAATACAACACATCTACTGTTTTGTTGTGATTTGTTTTCAAGCCAGAAAAAAGCGCCCACATTTTTAAAAGCGAGTTTTTGAGGTCTGCAGATTCTCTCACATGGAACCAAATGAATTTGTTAACACTTAAAGAAAATATTTAATGGGATTAGCCTCGTAGCTGAGATAATTGTAAACATTTCATCGGTGCCTGGAGTCAGGGTTCAAATCTAATCAAAATCTGTTTTTTCTTTAAAAATTAGCAAAACAATCTATTTTCAATTTATTTTTAAATCTAGGATTGACAATCAGGGTTATTAATTTTTAACCTTTAATTTTTCTTTATCTAAATTTTGATTGCTTTTTAAAAATTTCAAATTGATAAATTTTTATCCGAAAATAAAGAGAAGCAATCAAGATGAATGAAGGAAAATACGATTTTATATTCGTTTCCAGAAAAATGATACTACTTTCTAAACAATTTGATTCATCTTTATGCAACATTAATAGGAAAATAACAATTGCAATGAAAGTCACAAACACATACGGGATTGAGAAATTTTTTCATTCTAAACTCTAGCAAAGTATCCTTAGCAGATTATGTTTGGTTTCTTTTTTATATATCCGGGTTAAGGGATATATTATGAAGTTGGTATTTGGTATATTATCGCAGTAGTAGTTGGTGCGTCGAATAGCAGTACGTCTTCCGAGCAGTCGTGGTGTAGTCTGGCAGTAAGTTTAGGCTTGTTAGGCTTAGGCTTAGGCGCCTGTACCAACACAGTATCGAATATTTATACATGACACTGTCCAGTCAGATTATAGTGATATATATTTTGTTACTGTTGGAACTTTTTTTGGATATAAGGCGTGTGCCAAATGGTCACTTCTAAATATAGACTCGCCGACTACCATGTGACCAGCCTTGTTGTCCAATCACTGGCAGTGCTCTGCTGCTGCTGTTGTTATTTATACTGGCTGATTATAATCTTAGCTCACTACTACTTGGATCTTCTTGGACGACGGACCTAAAGGATTCACCTAAAGGATTCTATACCACAGGACTTATTGACTTACCAAAGGATACTATATCACGGGAAATTCACTTACCAAAGGCTTCTATAACTTGGAACTAACTTACTTACTTATTTACTTTGTGTTATTTCCAACTGGCCAAGGATGGCGGCCAGATACTTAACAGTTACATACTCATACACATATACCCATGTTGAGTATATACACAAGAGTTCTTTTACTGGAGAGGGGAGAGAGATAGACACAGGTAGGCAGAGAGATGCATATGCATTTTGCCTTACTTACTCCTTGGCCATTTGGTGATCTCTAGTCGTTTCTATTCTTTCTCTCCATGTTGAATTCTATTTCTAGATTCTTGTTGGCTGTTTGTCTGATGCTTTCCTTCTCCTTGGTCAGTCTTTTTGCCAAGACATTCATCAATACATTCATAGGTAAATATGTCACAGAGCTCATGTACGTTTAATAGGAGAGCCTAGGTATTTTTTTAAGCGCAGTCGGTGACGGCCAGCTAAATTACCTTTTAGAGAGCACTACCAGTTGGGAGCATATATTTAGTCATTCACAGACACAACGTTTCGATGTATCCCATCTTCTCAGTGTGGCTAGACTTATATATCTATATTATATATATATCTGGAGAGGGTGCGTTAAAAAAAACCATGATATATATATATATATATATTATATATATATATAGAGAGAGAGAGAGAGAGAGACAGACAGACAGACAGACAGACAGACAGACAGAGACAGAGAGAGAAAGACAGAGAGAAAGAGACAGAGAGACAGAGAGACAGAGACAGAGACAGAGAGACGGAGAGGGAGATTTGCAAATGGTAGATCACTCGAAATTGAGTTGAAGCTGTTAGCGAAAGTGAATGAAGTGTCAAATTGTGCTTAGAGGAGAAATTAGAAATAATTTAATTTCCTGAACTAAAGTGATTGTTAAACAAAAGTTAGTAGCAAAATCCAGACGTGAAGATTGAATTGTGATATGCCTTTAATTATATTTATTTGTCTGAGAGTCGATACATGCAAGGTTCAATGGGTAAATTGTCTCCATTTTGAATTATTAATTTCACGCATGGGCTTTATTTATTTCATATTTTGTGAAAAAAACTAGAATCAGTTGAATACTGTGAGAAAAGCATCACCACGATGCAATTCACTTCTCCAAAAATTTGGAAATGGCATGCTCTACTACTTGATATTTACGCTGGAAGCACCAATACGAAGATTCCAGAGTGTTTGGCTGTCAATCTGAGGTCGGTACAGAGGATTTGTATGAGGGACGATACATGTAAGATGCAATTGATAAATTGTCAACATTTTAAATTACTAATTTCACGCATGCGCTTTCTTATTTTAGGTTTTGTCTACTGCGTAGCAAACTAGTGTCAGTTTGGCACTGTCTGAAGGAAAGTAGCCCCATGATTTAATTTACTCCTCCAGAAATTTGCTGTATTGTTTAGCCCTCGGGCCAGAAGCTCCAATACGAAGATTTTAGAGTGTTTGCTTATCACTTCATTGAGAGTGTGAAGGTTTCAAAAATCATTTGATCAGTCCAATGGTGATTACGAAGGTGCGACAGCTCTGAATATTAATGAAGAAGATAACTCCCGAATTTGTTGCTGAGATACATACCATCATGGGAAACAACTCCAGCAAGCCAATCAGGTCCATAGCCAAGGATATAACAGTATCAAGCATGTCGTGTATTGATATTCTCGTAGTTATTGTTGAGTTATTGTTTATCAAATATAGTAAGCATTTAGTCGAGAGAGTCATCATTCTTTCTTTGTTTATATTCTGTTGAATGATATCCAAATAACCTATGATATTAAGTGGCTTAAGCGAAATTTTTTACTGCTTCTAATAATGCTGAAAATGTCTACACACACACACACACACACACACACACACACACACACACACACATATATATATATATATATATATATATATATATATATATATATATACCAAACTTGTTGGTATATTAAACTTTTAGTAGGTTTATCTGACTCATTAGGTTTCTCTCTCTCTCTCTCTATATAATATATATATATATATATATATATTATAAAATGGATGCAATAGAAACCTACTCGAGTTTCACCATAAGGATCTTCAGGGTTAAATCCACTGAATCAATCGAGGTACCGATTAATCGCAGTCGATCACACGTGTGATCGACAGTGATTAATAGGTTTCTATTGTATCCATTACTAAATAAATTTGGTCTACTTCGTATTGAGCACTTTCTATTTGTTATATCGCTGACTTAACCCCTGAATTTTGCACCTCCCAACGATCGTGTCCATATTCACTGGTAAGTCACCTTTTATCTTTATAATATATATATATGTGTGTGTGTGTGTATGTGTGTGTGTGTGTGTGTGTGTGTGTGTGTGATGATTGGTACTTATATCAACTTATAATCGAGCATAGAGCATAAAGACATTTGTTATTTTTCAGACAAGATAAAAATTGTTAATTTTTTTATCATCAAGCATCCCGTCCTACCGAATGTCTTTTGCTTTTTCTCAGATTAGAACTCACAGAACAACCGTCGGCTTGCTCTATCTCCACAAGATTTGCTGACAGTGGTAGAAAGCAAACATCCAGTCCGCATCATGGTGCTTAGTGTGGCCCAAATCTTCTCACATGGCCTCATACTCAACAGGGATACCTACATGAAGTACCTGGAGAAGGTAGTCCTAATTTAGATCGAGAGAGTGCCTGCTGGAAGATGCTTGCTTATTAAGTGTGGGTGAAGAGACCAACAAACTCCGTGCAACAAAAATAAACTAAAAGCAAAGTTAACGGCAGCATTTACCAATTTAAACAAGGTGACCATCGGGAAGTCTTGCAAGAGATTCCAAAGTTGTCACCAGACGGGGATTGAAGCCGATATCGATTTATTTAAATAATTCTAATCTCTTATCTTTCAAGATATTTTCAGGTAATTGGCAATTATATTTGATAAAGTTAGACGACAGTATTATTTTCATTTTTGCGTAATTTAGACGACAATTTACCCATGGAATCGTGCGTATATGTATGTTTTATAGTAAGTACAACACGTGTTTCGGATTCTTTAAAATCCTTATCAAGGTAATACTCTCTCTCTCTCTCCCTCTCTCTCTCTATTTACACACACACACACACACACACACACACACACACACACATATATATATATATATATATATATATGCTGTAGATAGAAGGAAAGTGGTCAAGAAATGATCAACTCAAAACAAGTCACGGTGGTACGTTTCGTCTGTATGCACAGACTTTCTCAGCCGATCTGAGACTTTATTGAGGCAAAGCATACGTTTAAATACATGTGGTGGTGGCGGTCGGGGGGTCAAGGGGGTGAGTGTGTAGTGATGTGAGCTAAGGAGGAGCGGGGAGTTTTGGGTAGGATCAGTTGAGATGGAGGTAGAGGATGTTTGTTAGAAGTGATGGGGCGGTGGCAGTGGTTGAAGGGTCAATTAGTGTGGGTGTATATTGATTTATGTGAGTAATATACACCCACACTAATTGACCCTTCAACCACTGCCACCGCCCCAGCACTTCTAACAAACATCCTCTACCCCTCCATCTCAACTGATCCTACCCAAAACTCCCCGCTCCTCCTTAGCTCACATCACTACACACTCACCC
Organism: Doryteuthis pealeii; assembly: GCA_023376005.1. Classification (NCBI taxonomy): domain Eukaryota; kingdom Metazoa; phylum Mollusca; class Cephalopoda; order Myopsida; family Loliginidae; genus Doryteuthis; species Doryteuthis pealeii. Next base: position 16,786,216 of record CM042137.1, read on the forward strand.
CCTTGACCCCCGACACCGCCACCACCACATGTATTTAAACGTATGCTTTGCCTCAATAAAGTCTCAGATCGGCTGAGAAAGTCTGTGCATACAGACGAAACGTACCACCCTGTGACTTGTTTTGAGTTGATCATTTCTTGACCACTTTCCTTCTATCTACAGCATATCGTCGGATCCTAAACCCATCCACCCTTCCTTCATATATATATATATATATGTGTGTGTGTGTGTGTTCTTTCTTTTAACACAATCCGGGATATGAAAAGGCTCCAAATGCTACTTCTTCAGAGTGTGTTGTATGCATGTGTGCGTGCGTCTACTTCAAGGAAGAACGGGGTGAAGACAAAGGAAATAAGATAAGTATAAAGTGAAGTCTTTGGGATGGCCTATTGTCGGTATCAGCCGAGCAGTGAGTGAGTCTATCCCCTTTTCACTAGTGCTAGACCAGGGAGAGTGATTTTGCGTCCCTTGTGGAGTGCCACACAAAGCATCAGCTCCCCACTTTACAGCACAGAACCAAATTATGCTAAAGATGCACTGAGTTGGCAAGGCACTGTCGTGGAAGCCGGAATCCTGAGAATCCTAGTCAGATGCTCCTATCAACTGAGCTAAACCGTTGCTGTATAAAAGAAAATGTTTGACTGACAACGACATTTTTCATATTCTGTTCTTTTTTTTTTTTTGATTGGTGAGTATTTCTTTATATATAAATCTTTGACCAAAGTAAAATTGGCATTATTTACATTTTATTCCATTTAATTATGTTTCTGAAATTATTAATTTTTTTTATGTCTGAACATGAATGACATCATATGTTACGATTAATTGAAGCACAATATGATTTATTCTAATTTTCTCACTTGAAATAAAGCATTAGTCACTTCTTTTCTTTAATAATACCTGCTTTTTATTTACATATATCAAATGCAGTGAAGGACAAAAAGAAACTGAAGAGAAAATCTTGCAAAGTGTGTGAACCTGAATATCAACAGAGTTCATGTTGAATGGTTAAGTGTAAAAAACAAAGAGGGGAATCATTATTCTTGAAAAGACTGTCTATCATCAATTTTAGTAAACTCACATTTAAAATTATGTTTCATAGCGCTCAACTTCTATATATGTTATATAGCGGCTTCTTCAACTCACGCTTAATCGTATACGTTGCTGGTATACTGCTCAATGAAATCACAAAGCATGCTGTATGTGTTAGTAGTGGAGTATAAAGATTCACACGTAGACATATGTAGTAGTAAGACTTTGAACGTTTATTTATTTTCCCCTCGTGGTGCGTGTGGGTGGCGGGCATTGACAATGGGAACTACTGCTGCTACTGTGGTGGAAGGTGGTGGGCGCGCCTCACTGCTCGCTGGC
>CM042137.1:16797586-16847586 GCA_023376005.1 Doryteuthis pealeii
AAAAAGCAAAAAAAAAAAAAAAAAAAAGGAAAAAAAAGCTCAAAGTAGATAATCAGGCGAGGACAGAAAAGTGAGAAAGTTCTTTAAAATTATAGACTTTGGTATTTTATTGATATTTTTATTTGTTTTTGTTATTTTTTTTTTTTTTGATTTTGTTTTTGCAAATTTTTTTTTTTTTCATCTATTTAAAAAGGAAATTGTTATTAATGCAAAAGACTCAACATTTCGTTTCTTCCGCTCCACAAAGTTAAATACAATTTTTTTTTTTTGCTTTATATTTTTCGTATTTTTATTTTTTAAATTTTTTTTTTCAGAAGCTGGAACCATCAGAATTTTTCAGCATTTAAATTAAATTACTGTTTGCTCTCGTTTTTATTTTTATTTTATTTTTTTTCGTAAAGACTCCGGATATTTTGCTACTAGGCTGATAAACGGGGGTGAGTGAGAGAAAGAGAGAGAGGGAGAGAGAGAGGAGAGAGAGAGGAGAGAGAGAGAGAGAGGGGGAGAGTAAGGGGAAGAAACATACGTTGAGAAGAGAGAATTAGAGAGAGGGGGGAGTAAGGCGAAGTCGAGTGAGTGGATGGGTATAAACAGTGTGAAGATACAGTGGAAAGACAAGGGATGGGGAATGAGTAAGAGGCTGGGCGAAAAGGAAACTGGAAAGTGAAAGATGAAATAGATAAAATGCAGACCAGAAAGGAAAGAGCGAATAGAGAGAGGAGAAAATAAATGAGAGAAACTTTCTTTCTCTCTGTCTCTCTGTCTCTCTGTCTGTCTCTCTCTCTCTCTATATATATTAATATATATATATGTGTGTGTGGTGTGTGTGTGTATAGGGAGAGAGAGAGAGAGAGAGAGAGAGAGAGAGAGAGAGAGAGAGAAAGAAACAGAGAGACAGACAGGCAGACAGACAGAGAAGGAGACAGACAGAAAGACAGAGAGATAAAAATAAAGAGAGAATGAGAGACAAAATGGGAGAAGGGAAGGTTAAATAAACAAAGAAAATAGAAGACTGTTGTAAGAGAGAGAGAGATAGAGTGAGGACAGGAGAAAGACAAAACAAGAAATAGATTAGGTCCAAATGTTGAGAGAGAGAGAGAGAGAGAGAGAGAGAGAGAGAGAGAGAGAGAGAGAGAGAGAGAAGAGAGAGAGTGAGAAAATGAGAGAAAGAGAGAGAGAGCGTATGTGTATAATAGGGAGAGAGATAAATCTATAAACATAATTAAAGTGAAAGTAAGAAAGAGCTGTCGAAGAATGAAAATTAGAAAGAGAGAAAAAAGAAAGAAAGAAAAGAAAAAAAGAAAGAAGAGATTAGGGCGAGAAAGAAAGAAAGAAAATGACCGAGAGAGTGAGAGGGGGGCAATGGGGATTGAGAGAGAGAGAGAGAGAGAAAGAGAGAGGGCGTATGTGTGTAATAGGGAGAGAGATAAATCTATAAACATAATTCAGGGAAAAGGAAGAAAAAGCAGTAGAAAGAATGAAAATTAGAAAGAAAGAAAAAAGAAAGAAAAGAAAAGAAAGAAGAGATTAGGGCGAGAAAGAAAGAAAATGACTGAGAGAGAGAGGTGGGGCAATGGAGAGAGAAAGAGAGAGGGGGCAAGGGCGAGAGATAGATGGATAAAAATAAAATGAAAGATAGAGAGAAAGAGAAATAAGATGGTAGAGATGAAGACTAGATTTGCAGACGAAGAGGTCAGAGGAAAGTCGTATTATCTTGTTTATTAAAAGTAAAAGCAAATGTTAAGGATATGCATTTGATTTAAAAGAGATTCTCGTTGTTGAGTCGGTGTAATAAAGAAAGCAATTTAATTTAAATATCAGCGATTCTTAAATTCGATATCTTCGATGTCCAATGAAGTGTGCACATAATTGGCAGAGGGATGAACAGGAAAGGAGTGGAAACGATGGCACAGATTCGATTATTAGTCTTACTGCCTCTTCATGTTATCATAATGGCGCTTTATATTCCAGTCCCATCACCGGTCCTTTACTCAGGAAAGTTCGGGTCGTGAGAAAGATTTAAAAGTTCTTTACTAATTTACTAAAGTTTTAAAAAATCAAGGTTATTTTTGTTGAAATTGTTGTTTGGTATTATTTAGATTTTTCGGACTGTTGTCCTTATCTTTATCGTTATATACGCAAAGGTTCGGCGATATTCCAGTCACATCACCGGTCATTTTCTCAGGACATTTCGGGCCGTGAAAAAGATTTCAAAGTTTCTTTTAATAATTCACTTAAGTTAAAAAAAATCAAAGTTATTTTTGTTGAAATTGTTGTTTGGTATTATTTAAATTTTTCGGACTGTTGTCCTTATCTTATCGTTATATACGCAAAGGTTCGCCGATATTCCAGTCACATCACCGGTCATTTTCTCAGGACATTTCGGGCCGTGAAAAAGATTTCAAAGTTTCTTTTAATAATTTACTTAAGTTAAAAAACATCAAAGTCATTTTTGTTGAAATTGTTGTTTGGTATTATTTAGATTTTTCGGACTGTTGTTCTCATCTTCATCGTTATATACGTAAAGTTTCGGCCGATGTGCTTTATGGTCTTCTTCAGGTGTCTATTATCGACCTCGAGAATCTCGGGAGCCTTTGTTATTGTTTTGTTCAGAATTAATCATCTGATCCTTCAACGGATTAATATATAAGTTCGACCCCCAAATTAGAAAAAACAAACACAAATCAATACCTAGAGTATATATAATAAGTACTCACCTAAGGTTTTAGGTAGAGCCCCGGCGAAGAATTGTAAGAAAGCAAAAGTGAAGGTGAATACTGCACTGCTGTAATCTGCTAGAATACTCAGAAGAGTCCTGGAGACCTGAGGAGACTTGTTGCCACCCAGACTCCAGTGAAAAACTCAGTAAGAGTGAACAACAACAACAACAATAATAATAATAATAATAATAATAATAATAATAATAATAATAATAATGATGTACAAAATTTCCAACAACATTATAAACTTATAGACAAAAAAATAGACAAATATCTGGACCTTGCCAGAGAACTGAAACAGTTATGGAATATGAAAGTGAAAGTGATACCAATTGTGGTTGGTGCACTTGGAACAGTCCCAAAGGGATTGGAAAAGGGTTTGGAAAGTTTGGATATCAGAGGAAGGATTGAAACCATTCAGAACACTGCACTGCTGCAATCTGCCAGAATACTCAGAAGAGTCCTGGAGACCTGAGGAGACTTGCTGTCACTCAGACTCCAGTGAAAGACCATCAGCTATCACTGATGTGAAAACTCAAAAGGAGTAAATAATAATAATAGAGATTCGCTTCCGGTTTTTGTCTGTAACAAAAATTACGTCACTGCATACATCACATTACCCACAATCGTCATAACATAGAATAAAATAGATAAACAAATACCTGGAATTTACTAGAAAATTGAAAAAAAATGGTGGAATATGAGGGTGAAGGTGATACCAATTATAACTGATGCACTTGGAACGGTCCCAAAAAGTTTAGAAAATAGACTAGAGAAACTGGAAATCTGAAGTAGAATTGAAACCATCCAGCCAACAGCATTGTTTAGATCGGCAAGAATACTCAGAAGAATCCTGGAGCCCTGAGACTTTTGTCACTCAGAATCCAGTGAAAGACCATCAACTTATGCTGGTGTGAAAAACTCATAAGGAATGTAGCTAATCCCATCAGTGCTGTTGTTTGGAATTAATCGAGGCCCTCGAAACAACAGCACTGTTGGGATCGGCTAGGATACTCAGAATAGTCCTGGAGACCTGAGGGACTTGCTGTCACTTAGCCTCCAGTGAACCACTGGTTACGACTGGTGTAAAAACCAACTACTACTACTACTACTACTAATAATAATAATAATGAAAACCATAAGATTATTTGGAATTTGAGATACAACCGGATCCCCTACCTCGGAAATGACAGATCCAGTGTTAATTAACAAGAAGAAAATAACTTTTTCATCTAGTAGGTTTCGCTGTCCCAGTTAACAACAGAGTGGAAATGAAAGAAAGCGAAAAGATAGACCAATACTTGAATCTTAACAAAGAGCTGAAGAAGCTGTGAAACAAGAAGGTGAGGTCGATACCATTTGTAGTTGGTGATCTTGGAACGGTCCTTAAATGATGGAGATCAGAAGAAGAATCCAGATCATACAGACTGTAGTATTAAGGTCGACTAAAATACTCATAGAGTCCTGAAGACCAATGGAGACTTGCTGTTAGACAAACCTCAGTTAAAATCTACAGCTAAATCCCGTGTGAAAAACTCGCAAAGAGAATAAAAATTAATAGAATAACAAGTGTACGTTATGTGAAGACAGAGACAAAACAGTTACTCACATAATAAACGAATGCAGCTAATCAGCTTAAAAGGAGTACAAGACTCAGCACGACTATGTGGGAAAGGTGATCATCTGGAAATTGTGAAAGAAATTAAAATTTCTTATGATAACCCAGGTATTTTTATCTAGTAAATTGAAATGAGCACGTTTCTGGCTGAGATTCCTCCAACGACACCAAGAAACCGAAATTGTTTGTTTTTTGGTTTCTTTACTTAAAGGCATATCAACACTTTGGGTCATTAAATTCTAAATCCATCCTTTAAGAAGAACAAGTGCGGTACTATTTAAACCATATACATGGGATAAGAGGATTGAAATCTTTCTCAAGGGTATTAATTCAAATGCAAACGTTATGTCGCTACTAGAATTTGAACTCGTGTTCTTACAATCTGTAGTCCTGCGTGTTAGCCACTACGCCATGATATCCCCCATCCGATGTGTCAAGCGTGTTAAACTGCCGAATTAAACTGTGGATTCTAATATGCGTTTGGTTGTTCTTTTTAAACCAACGATTTAATCGTTCTTGTTTTTCATATTTAACGAGTTCTCTCTTCCTCATCCTCTCTCTCCTCTCTCTCTCTCTCTCTCTCTCCTCTCTCTCTCACACACACACACACACACACACACACACACACACACACACACACTCTCTCAACCTCAAAAGCCTTCAACATTTACCTCCCTCTTTTCATTCTTTCTTTTCCGGTTCGTTTTTCTTTTCTCTTCTTTCTTTCTTTCTTTCTTTCTTTCTTTCTTTCTTTATCTGCCTCTCTACTTTCCGATCTCTAGAAGAACAGTAGTGGTAATATTTAATCCACAGCAAGGGGTTTCATATCTTTCCCAATGTTTTTAGTTCGAAGGTAATATCATAACTGTAGTTCGAACTCAATTACTACGATGTCGCAGTCAAATACGTTAGCTACTACACCACGGGGACTCCCTACCCTGCAAACCGGAATGAATGCAATAAACTTTCTGCCACATTTCACAAACTCCTATCTGGATGAATCTGGATTCTCGGTTATTAAATAAACTTAAAAGGCCGATTTCAACAGCCATTAATCTTATCCGGAATCTTATTCTATTCATAGAACTTACATTATACTTAATTGCAAATGAATAAATAAATGAAAGTAATCTATTATAAGAATTTCATAGTTATCACCCTTGAGATATTAGAAAGATCAAGTCGAGCTTGAATAGAGTTGCTACACAATTAAGTTGAAAATTAGATTGAAATTGCTTTATTCTCTGAAGTTAAATTATTATAACCTTTGCTTTAAAAAGAATCTCGCTACGTTGTGCTACTTTTACTGTGTTACGGTAACAAATATACAATATTTAATTATTATAATATATTTACCCAGCCCCACCACAGGAGCAAGATGCGATACAAGATGCGATACAAGATGATTTGTTTAAGATCGCTTAACATGTTTTAATGCAGAGCTCTCCATCACTTAGACTGGTTTCCATACCATGGAAAAAGACCTCAATAAGCCTTACAATTTGTTGATAGCCAGGGGAGAATAGTTGGATCCAAACATATCATAAGTTTAGTTATTTACTAAGCTTATCTTAGTTGGTGGACAAGGCAGAAGAATGGGGCACCCAGTGAGAATCGAAATTACAACTAATGGACTGCGTATCTGGCTTGTCATTTTTACTCAACTGGTAGTGCCCTAAATTTACTCAACCCGTTAACAAGGGCATCCAGCGAGCTGGTTATTCACTAGTAATGGCTATGCGAGACTACCTTGCTAACTATTACACCGTGATTGGACGACCAATGCTTCACAAGAGTATTAACGCTATGTGAAATGAAAACAGACTCTCTCGGATTTGAGTTCGGTTCACTGTGTCTATTCTTTAGCGACGATAACTGTTACACGTTTATGGATTATTATAATATGTTTATATATATTTACCAAGATCACCGCACCAGCCCGCCCTGTCGGCTGGGGCGTTAGAATGCACCGACTGCACCTCTGCAGAGGAGTAAGACTCCCCCAATGGGCCACCTGTTGGCCGTGGGTGGCGACCCGTGATGCTTAAGGATAGAGCCCGGGTGGATGAGCAGTTCATGACTTGCAATACCCCACTTGGAGAGGCCCCCTCCGATCAATCGGCTGGTCACCTCAAGACCTAGTACTAATACGATTTTCCCAACCCTATTGCCCTTATGGCAAGCCCCAGTCCCTTTTTATCATATGGGTGCTAGAAGGCGGTGACTGAGGGCCTACATATCCTGGGAATGACGTTAAACTGTATCTGATGGCGAGGTTCCAGTTTTGGAGGTTGGGGAATGTGGAGCACCCATTCATCACCATTGTTCCCTGGTCTACTCTGACCCGGAGTGGTAGTTCCTGTTAGGTTCCCATCTATGGGTTAAATAGAAAAACATGAGTTGATTAACAAAATTGTATTATGCATTAAGAATGAATTTATTGCACAACTTTTATCGGTATTAAATGACCCACCGAGGTTGATATGCCGTAAAACAAACCAAACCAAACCAAAGCGCACCAGCAGTATGGACATTTTTAAGCGGAGTTTAACAGGTTTGAATTCAGAAATTCCCTTCTCCTAGACTGGTTGCTAATCATGGTTAAAGGGCTGAATCTTCCCTAGTATTTACCCACACCTGGAGGGAGAATAGTTGGATGCATACCTTTTACATTATACGAATGCAAAGAGCCTCATACAGGATTCGAATTCGTGTCGGCGAGTCCATTTCATTCGACTGTAAGCATTACACTACTTATAGATTATTACGATAAAAATGCAAAAGACCTCTTATACTAAAGTTTCTATCCAACTTCAAATATCTGTTGATCTGTAAGACATAACCTTTTTTTCTATAGAGCAAAACATTGGTAAGAATCGTACTAGAAAACTTTGAAATTTTTTAATCTCTCTTCTAAAAGCACTTAGAAAAAGAAAAAGAAACAAACACTGGGTTTCAGTAAACACGCTTCTCAAAAAAAAAAAAACAGAAAATGGGCCACCAGTGGTAAGTTAAGAAATGATGTGCTAGCTAATCAAAGGTTTAATCAGTACGTGAAAAATTGAATTTTCCATATTATATATGAAATATCTACAAAATAAGTAAACAGTGTGAAGACTTTACTTTAAAAAAAATTCTATTCAAATATGATACAGAAATATTTCGTAGATAAACATTTGAATTTTATTGCTACAACGTACAGTGAACTCATTGCTGAAAATAATGTGATTCCATAAACCCATCTTGTTCTACATAACGCTTCATCTGTTTTATCTGCAGGGACGATAGAATACGCCGGCTGTACCTCTGCAGATGGGTAAGCTCCTCCTATGAAACGGACCACCGGCTGGCCGTGGTGGCAACCAGAGATACTTAAGGACAGAATCCTGGTGGCTGAGCTGTCCATGACATGCAACACTTCACTTTGGAAGTTACTTAGGCTAGACGGGCGGTCGAGAGGCCCCTGATCATTTGTCTAGTCACGTCAAGCCCTAGCACCTAGAGGATTGTCTCAATCAATTGCTTTCATGGCAAACCCACAACTCTTTTTATTATATGTGCTAGAAGGCGGTGTCTGATTGTCTTGGTTTCCTGGGAATAACGTTAAACTGTATATAGTTTTGAAGTTTCAATTCTGGAGCTCTGGAGAATGTGGAGTACCCCTTCATTGCCATCATTTTAAAATTCTCTCTGATCCGATGTGGTAGTTCTTTAAAGGGTACAATCTGTGGGCCAAAATAGATAAAAGAAATGAGTTTAAAATGTGAATAGTCAACAAGAATCAATAAAACAAATACGGTATGAAATAACAGAAGGGTTGAGATGCCGTAAAATTCAATCAACCAAATCAAACAGCTTTAACCTATCTGTACAGAAATTCTGACGAATGATTTTGTACTGGTCAATTTGAATTTGCTATAACTGCATTTTGTAATGATAAGTCTTTTCATTTTTAAATCATATGAATCGCCTGGTATAGAGGTGCCCGTCGTGGATGGTTATCGTCATTAGAAATGAACACGGCGACGCTAGTACCAATCCTGGTTGCATTTCCCATAGCGCTAATATCATTGGGAAAGGTATGCATCCAACTATTCTCGCTCCATCTATGGGTAAATACTAGGTCAGACTGGGCTCTTTAACCTTGGTATGGAAACTGATCTCTGAATCCTAACCTGTTAAACCCGGCTTAAAATTTGACACTGAGAGGAGGAGTCGATAATTACACAAGAGACACCTGGTGTTGTATAATGGTTAACAACCTATGCTAGCAGATCATTGTTTGTGAGTTCGATTCTCATTTTGAACCCTATACTTCAGACCTTGTGCCAAACTTATCTCAGTAAAGTAAATATCGATCCTCATGCATAGAGTTTCACAAAGAAATAATTATAGACTTACTAATCTATATATATAAAAAGAAGTTTTTGATATGTACGTATCGATCTATAACTCAGAAAAGAGGAGTCACTCAGATTTGAAATCTTACGTATAGATTAATATCCTTCTAACTAAGAAACACGCTAAATTTGGTTATTGATTTTTACTAATTAAGGGATATAATTAATTAATTAAGCTAAAATCACACAATTTGCGGAACTGTCCGTATACCAGCACATGCTGATGATAAAATATTGTCCCCTGCCTGACTTTTTGTACAGCGATTTACAGAAGTGATGTTTAATTTTAGAGAATAAATTTCGCAGTCTAAGCTATTCTTGGTCCAATCTTAAAAATATTTATATGGTTGGAAAAAAGGAAATAATCATTATAAATATGTAATTTGTATGCGTTTTTATCTATTGAATTATTTTTTACAGCGAGTTAAAAAAAAATTGGCTTTGGTGTGCTGATAAGTATGATTTTATTTTCAGACTAAATTTTAAAGAAAAACAAATTCTTTTTTCTCGCCTATTTATGATACAATCTTTTTAAGGTATGTATATGATTAGAAAGAGAATAAAGTACTCTTTCTAAATATATAATTTGATTGAGTTTTTATCAATGGAATTATTTTTTACAGCGAGTTAAAAATAATAATATTTTGCTTCAGTCAGCCTAGAATTCGTAGTATAATTTATTCATACTAGATATTAACAGAAGATCAAATCTTATTTATCGCATATATATGTTCCTATCTCAAAATAATATATTTGGTTAGAAAAAAAATCTTTCCAAATATGTAATTAGTATGTCTTTTCATACATTGAATTATTTTTTACAGCGAATTAAATAACAAATCAAATGAAAACATTTAACGATAACTGAATTTAAAAAAAAAATTCCCGTCGTTCGTCAATTGTAAACAAAGCCGTTTTTTATTTTCATAGAAGCGTTAATTTATTTATTTTAATATTAGAAGTACAAATAAAATCATGGTACTAATGCAGAATAGTGCGCAAGAGATAATACCATTAGATTAGCTAATACATTTCACGGAAATACCTGAAAGCTCAAATTGTTATCAAATTTATGGTATAGTATACTTTACTATAATAATTTGACATTCGATCGGCTACGCTTTGAATTAATAATGTTATTTTTTAAAGATTATTTATCGTTTTACATAAATTTTTGTTATACTTTATTTAATTTTTTTTTTCAAATATTGATTAAGTTTAGCAAATCGCGTAATTTGTGGAATGGTGGAAGGAGGATTGGCAGAAAATTATAGGCATTTGAGGACATGTTGTCTGGTTTCAAAGTTTATCTTGTTTAAGATGGTTTTATTTTGTTTGATATGTAAGGCTTCGACAAGAATTGTCAGTCGAGTTTAACAAAACATGTTTAAAAGAAAAAAATGCTGCCAAAATATACTCATGTATATATATATATATATATATATATATATATATATATATTAAAAAATGTTTTTTTTTAAATTAGGCGTTATTGTGAAGCATTAAAAATAAATAAAGGAATGAACTCGATATTATGGAGTATTGGATTCACTTACTTTTTAATTATTTTTTACATAAATTTTCAGGTTCGTTAGATACCCTTTGTCAAATGTTACTGTTCAACGGTTTCTTTGTCTCTGTTGTTATCGACAGTGGCAGCGTTTGTAAAATATTTGTAATAACGGAGAATTCCGATATCTGCGTTTGATCCCTTCACGTGCGTTTGTAATTTTAGAATCCATTTAGATTCTGATTGTTTTCTAGATTGCGTTGTTGGAAATGCGTGTTCTAATAAGATGCATTTGAGCTGTGTAAGGTTGTGTGATAAGGTATTAAAATGAAGTGCTATTGTACTATGCGGGGATTTGAGATTTATAGTGGATTTGTGGTTATTTAGTCTTATAATTAAAAAGTAAGTGAATCCAATACTCCATAATATCGAGTTCATTCATTTATTTATTTTTAATGCTTCACAATAACGCCTAATTTAAAAAAAACATTTTTTTTTAATATATATACCGAGAGAAGCATACGGAGACCACCTAAAATACAATATATATATATATATATATATATATATATATATATATATATATATATATATACGAATTATTGAAAATATATTCTCTATTAATTTTCTCCCGAGCATTGCTGGATAACCCTGCAAGTAAATCAATAAATAATACTAGCTTAGGTGATCGGGAATTAGGCCGAATAAACATATATTTCACATTTCACACATCGAGACCTATACACAGTTGATTTGCTTTTGGCTCGTATGATAGAGACAGTTCCCAGTAGCGTTGAATAAGAAGTAATTACTATCTACAGCATTTAACCAGGGGATCTGATCTCAGCAGACAGAGTTTATCTGAACTTACATCTTCATGTCCTGAAGCCCTTAAGAGGGGCTACTGTCACTCAAATACAATTAACCCCCAAAAGTTGCCGAGTAGGAAATTTTAAAACACTGATTATGAAAATACTTCCGATGTGTGCGTTTCCCAGAGGTTAACCCGTTAACTGCTGTATTCGACGATAATCAAATTCAGAGTGCCCCGTGTAAGTGTAGTCGAATTTCGTATGGAAGATTCTTCCAAGAAACCTCATCTTGCTATAATATCTGCAGACCCTGATTATAGATTTAACTGTTTTGCATGCACTTACAGACTATCGTATCCAAGTAGGAAAGACACAACTTATGGATATACATATTTACCAACCCCTCCACACGAGTAGGATGTAACAAATGGATAATTCTTTAAGCGGAAATAACAGGTTTGAATTCAGAGTTTTCCTTCTCTTAAGCTGGTTTTATAAACAAGGTTAAATAGACCAGCCTGTCCTACTATTTACCGATAGCCGGATGGAGAATAGCTGGATTCCTACCTTTTCCAAGTGTATTAGCGTTCTATGTAATGCAAACAGCCTCATCCAGGATTTTAACTCGAGTTGCCATGTCCATTTTCTTCGGCGTTAACCGTTACACAACAAGTACTTCCGCAAGTTATGAATATAGGATGGAAAAGATACATGGATATGTTTTGTTATGTATCTTTTGGGCTGCTTTACGAGATATCATCTGGTAAAGAAAAAGTGATTGAGCTTGTGTCACATCCTGCCTGTGGTGGAGGAGTTGAGTAAATACTTACTCTCATCTACACCTGACTTAATCATTTTCTTACCAATAAACCAAAATCTACGGGTCAAATAGACGTTTGAAAATTATTTTCTCTGAACGTTTGTTACATTTCCATCTGAACATGAACTTGCTTTTACTCTAAATACTGTACAGATTTTTTGTGTTTTTGAAACATTATATAAACTATATTTTAGTTGAAACAAACTGAATAAACGTTTAATTTAGTTGCTTCAAATGGAATGAGAAGAGCTGGGTTCATGCCTTTCCCAAGGATATTAACGTGAAGTGAAACGCCGTTAGTTTTGTCCTAAATTTGAACTCGGCTTGCCGAGTCTATTTTCTAAAACGATAGCCGTTACGGCAGATTGCCTCCATGTAGGTTCGTAGGCTGTGGAAAATCACTCTGATGATATATTATGAACTTATTCAAGATTTAACAGGTTCCTACTCTGATAATGATGTCCAAAATCCTTTGTCAAATCAACAAAGGTCGGATACAGCCATTTCTATTGTTGTTGACACTTCCTGGATTTGCCTGTAGACACCGCTTGTGATTTTGTCATCTATAATATCGATAGAGTAAGACATGAACGCATATAATCGAATGTTACACCCAATCAGCACCTCACATAAACAATGGACTATTCCGTTTTGATTCTAAGTAAAGAAAGGGAAGGAAATTATCAATTACAAGCAGAGATAACCGGCGTTGTCCGGGATTTAAAAAGTTAGAAATAAATCTCTTATCCATATTTATAGATAGATTCATAAATATTTATTTTCTATATATTTGTTTTCATATCTTTTGTTCTTTATTTATCCTTGTTTTTAACTAGTTTATATTTATATTTATATCTTTTAATTGTCTTTTATTTGCTTTTCATTATGTTTATTCATTATTAACTTTATTTTTTAATACTTTTTAAATTATTTTTTTATATACTGTTATCATGATTTAATTTAGCTTTGCTTATGTAAAATGTCAGGTAAAAAGTTTTATAACCACCCTTAGAAAAATAGGGTGTTGGTTTTATTGGTGTCTTGTGCTTTTCTTAGTTGAAGGCACGGGATGTGCTGGTTACCTAGAAGAAAATGGACGCAGCGAGACGAGTTCAAATCCCGAGGCGGCTGTTTGTATTTCACATAGCGCTAATATTCTTGGGAAACTATTCTCCCTAAAGCTATGGGTAAATAGTAGGGTAGACTATGCTCTTTAAGCTGGGTATAGCAACCAGTCTAGGAGAAGGAAAACTCACAATTCAATCAAATGGACTCTCTTCTCGTTCGTCAAAATTAATCTGGGAGCTCACTGTTAGACAATTAACTGTGACAAAGAAAATTCTGCGATATTATTTACCCATAACGGTAACATATTTTCCAATGTTTCACTCGAACAATGTGGAAAATATTTTCTGGTTTCTTGGATATTTCTCATGTTTTGTTACAAACGTCTTAAAACTTTCCAATGACCAACACTAAATTTCTTCCGTTAATCCATATTGACATGATCCCCAAAAAGAACTTACAAGTCATCCCTTCCAAATCCTTTTAATCTACTGCTAGGTGGTTTTTTAAAAGTCAAATTAACCCATCTTCAATTTTTCAAACCTTTTATGACACGTACTATTTCCAACTGAATCATGTAGTGAACAGATCGATACTGACCTTTCTCAAATATATTATTCATACAGGATTTGTACACGGCTCAATTAGTATATATCCGACTGTTGTTTTTTTTTTTGGATATAAGGTGTGTGCCAGATGGCTACTTGTACTTATAAACTCGCCGATAAACATGTGACCAACCTATTGGCCAATCACTGGCAGTGCTCTGCTGCTGATATTATTATTTATACTGGCCTTTTCTGGTCATACCTAAGCATTACTACTTGGATCTTCTTGGACGACGGACCAGAGGATTCTATATCACAGGACATTCACTCACCAAAGGATTCTATATCACAGGACTTATTCACTTACCAAAGGATTCTATAACCCAGGGCTTACTTATTTACTTTAAGTTCTTTACAACTGGCCAAGGATGGCGGCCAGATACTTAACATCGACGACACTAGAAGTTTTATTCAAGCTATTTCTATACTTTCAATTTTTTAAGACACATTTTCGTGATCATACTCTTCAGTGGATGTTCCATACTTGCGACCTTGTTCTACATCCTATTCGGGGTGAACAATTTACGGTCGAAAGGACGTCCCATCCTGTTGTAAGATTAACAAGCTAGTCTCGTAGATCCATTACTAGTAAATAGCGAGTGCGATCCTCACTGGATGCCCCATACTTGTGACTTTTTTCACATCCTACTCGTGGCGAACAGCTTGGATAATAAGACGTCCCATCATTGTGTAATATTTAGCCAGCTAGTCTCGCAGATCCATTACTACGGATTAGCGAGATTTATTCTCACTCCATGCCCCATACATGTGACCTTGTGTCACATCCCACCCATGGCGAGCAAGTTGGATAATTGCCTACTTACGTGGTTATATTTTGACAAGACTATTCTTTTAGAATAATACAGAAGAGAAAAGTAGATAATGTCATTTTTCAAATTCTGTGTATCATCCTTGCAATGTTTTAATTAGTTAGGTCGCATCGTTACAGCAATATTTTAACCCAGGTTGAACTTACAGAAGTAACCCAACAAAATAAAAGCCGAAAGGCCGAATGAACTATAATATTCTACTAATCTCAATAGTACCAATATTTACCTATTTGCAGTACAAGGTCAAACAGGAAGATTGGATTCCACTAATAATTCAAGCGCGAACAATCATTTATCTCGGAAATAACAAACCTTCAACATCAGTGGGAAATAAATACTGTAATTATTTGAGTATAAAACGCGTTATTTTTCCATATTTTCAGCCCAAATATTAATGGCGCGTTTTATACAAGACAACTATATAATTAACTTTTTCCGGTCATATGCCTCACTCTATTTCAGACGCAGTTAACGAAAGTAAATTATATCTATACTCCAAACTAATGTATTTAAGCCGTTACATAGAAGTATCCACCGGAATGTGTTTGTTTATAATTCTGTTTCTTAATGTGAGCTTTGGTTTTGGTTTGTTTTGTTTTACGGCATATCAACCTCGGTGGGTCATTTAATGCCAACAAAGTTGTGAAATAAATTCATTCTTAATGCATAATACAATTTTGTTTATCAACACATGTTTTTCTAACAGTTACTAACACTCTGGGTCAGAGTGGGCCAGGGAGAAATGGTGATGAAGGGGTGCTCCACATTCCCCAAACCTCCAAAACTGGGACCTCAATCAGATAGAGTTTAACGTCATTCTCAGGACATGTAGGCCCTCATTAACCGCCTTCTAGCACCCATATGATAAAAGGGGTTGTGGCTTGCCATAAGGGCAATAGGGTTGGGAATATCGTATTAGTTCTAGGACTTGACGTGACCAGACGATTGATCGGAGGGGGCCTCTCCGACCGCCCGTCTAGCCCAAGATAGGGCCAAAGTGGAGTATTGCAAGTCATGAACTGCTCATCCACCTGGGCTCTATCCTTAAGCATCACGGGTCGCCACCCACGGCCAACAGGTGGCCCCATTGGGGAGTCTTACCCCTCTGCAGAGGTGCAGTCGGTGAATTCTAACGCCCCAGCCGACAGGGCGGTAATGTGAGCTTATTTGCGCCGTAAACTTATTGCATTTGTGTATGAACATATCCGTGCATTTGTCCTAAATAGTTAATAGATTTTGTGCTTCACAAAAGATTTTATATAGTTTATTTATCATGTAAACTATATAAAATCTTATTCTTAGTCTGTACAAACCAATAATAAATTAAACACATTTATATTAAAATTAGCAACTACAAATTTTAAAATGTCAGTGCGTATTGCACACGATTCATTTCTTCAAAATTCATTTCTCCAAATTAAAGGGTGCGTGTTATACATGAGTACGTGTTATACACAAATATTATATAGAAAAATAGAAAATAAAATAAAATAAAATAAAATCATACTCATTATACATATTTTTCTTAAATCTTCCTCCAATCCTAATAATATATAATTAAAGATAATCTTTTATTTACTTATTTTCTGGTCCATATAGTCGAGTTAATACATTTTATTTCATTTTTTTTACAACTAAAAATAAGAATAAATAAATAAATAAATGAAAATAAAATAAAAAATTAGAGAAAGGAGAGAAAGAGGAAGAATCAAAAAAAAAAAAAAAAAAAAAAAGAAGAGAAAGAAAAGAAAATGAAAGCTAAGCATAAAAATCTTCTATAACCGTATATATATATATATATATATATATATATATATATATATATATATATATATATATATATTATATATATACTATATATATAACTTATAACCAAAATAAATATCAATATTTAAAAATGAGTGACAGTCTTTACAAAGACTATCTTTAAATAATGTTTTACTCTGACAATATGCCATTGAAGAATATTCAGCATTTAAAAAACTATCCATTCAATTTTTAAGCGTTTTGAATTCAGAGTTTTTCTTCTAGATGGTTTATTTATTCATACTCACCAGATCTCCGGAAACGGAACCTCACTACCAGATACAGTCTATGGTCATACCTGGAATACTTCTTGAGCTAGCCTGACGCATTTAGTAATATGAGAAAAGAAAGTAGGTATATTGTGTAACGGCTTCTTTGAAATGGCATTACCTGGATTCGAACACCAGATACCGACACCGGTTGAGGATCTGAAGTTTTTTTCAGCAATGTAGCAGAAAACAGCCTTCTTATAATCTCATCTAACATTCGACATAAGTCATTGATATGCGAGTTATTGGCCGGCTTGGAGACGCTGATCGGTGACAATCAACCAGATTATTATTCAATGCACAGAACGCTTGATTCAATCTTGATCGGCTTAGATTCTGCTCTCATCCAAATACCAACCCCCTTCTGTGAATTAACGTTACCGGACACATCCATTTAGATAAAAGATATATCTGATTATTAAAGTGATTCTCCAACGTTGAATCATAGATGACATTGTATGGGCTAAGCTCCCATTTTTACAAAGTTTAATTTATTTACGTGCTGTTTATGATTGCACATCAGTTATTTCAATTATCGTGTGACCTGACGTTAGGGGTAGTATCTCGAGTCCACGTCGAATTTCCTGAAGTAATGGACGTTATTTAACCCAACACATCGTCTCTTCAATTATTTAAATAATCTTGTGATCTAGTAGAATGTGTAATAGCTACCAAACTCGGTCGTTCGTGAGATTTATTTTTCAAATATCTTTAAAGACGCCCTGTCAAACGACAATTAAGCTTGCTCCTATGGAGGGCTCTCAAAAAGTATTCTTCCTGTATTGAGTACGTATTAAATCTTATCAAACTTCAACAATATTTTTCAATTAATTCGTCGCAAAAAATGTCGTAAAATATCGCCAAAAACTATCGCAGTAATTAAAATTTGGGAATTCAAAATTTCAGGATTACTGGTCCGAATTCAGTACGGAATGGTTTTAATTTGCTCACGGAGACGACCTGTTTCGAAAATAGTAAGATATGCTGGGCTACGGTCTATAGGAGTAAAGTTGAAAAAATGTGACACTCTGACACACTGAAATTTCAATTTTGTATTATAGATTAAAAAGCAACAGGGCATATGTATTTGAAAAACTCTTCTAGTGAGCAGGATATGTCACAAGGTCCATGATTAATTAGTATTATTTGGATTATTTGGACTATTGTCCTCATCTTCATTGTTATCTGTACAACATTTCGGTCGATATGCCCTCTGGCCTTCTTCAGGTATTTCTTGTCGGACTTGGGAACTTTCTCGGACTCTGGAACCTTCTTTTCGAACTCGGGAACCTTTTTGTTGTAACCGGGAGCTATCACAAGAAGGTTCCCGAGTCCGAAAAGAAGGTTCCCGAGTTCGAGAAAGTTCCCGAGTCCGACAAGAAATACCTGAAGAAGGCCGAAAGGCACATCGGCTGATACGTTGTACAGATAACAATGAAGATGAAGACAAAAGTCTGAATAATTATCGAGCCTCATCTAAAAAAATTCAGAGAAATAGTCTATGATTAAGTTTAACAGATTTTCCTTATCCTAGACCGGTTGCCATACTAAAGTTAAAGATCCCAGTCTGCCCCATTATCTATCGATAAGTTGAGGGAAATAGTTGGAGACATAACTTTTCTAAGGGTATTAGTACTATGTAAAATGCTATTACACTTGTCCAGGATTTGAACTCTAGTCGCTGTGTCCATTTCCTATCACGATAAACATTATACGACGGGTGCCTCTAATGAAAAAGTTGTATTGATTTATTTGCAGTGGTAGCGGGTATTTATTCAATTCCTTCGCCGTCGTCAGGATATGAAACAAGATTCATTTTTTTAGCGTAGTGCAGTTGGTTTGAATTCAGTTTTGCTTCTCTAAGACTGGTTGTAGAACAAGGCTAAAGTATCCAGTCATCACCATGTCGCCCAAGCAGCATGGATATCCATGACAAACTCTCGCCAACCTTCCCTATCACTCATTGCCACTGGGAGGTCTTTTGCGCAGTAACCAGCATCCTCGCATAGTTGGTCAATGTAGGTGCTTAGTAGGCGTCCTACGTTAGCATGTCCATGTGTTGGCTTCCGCTTATGAGCTCATCCTTGCTTCTCCAGCAGTGTCCTGCATGCCCAGTCCGTCTCACACGAATTTGTGAGATGGTGGACAGGTGGCCATACAGCTGCTTCCTTGTGGGTTGCTGTTTCCACGACTTGTTCAAGACTGCACGAAGCTTTCTTGTGCATCCCCCATCTAACTTATTCTCAAGGCGCTTCGTTAGTGTCCAAGTGGTGCAGCTATACAGCAATACAGATATAATCACGGCCTGGATGAATCGTCGCTTTAAGAGTGAATGGACTCCATATGACTGATAATTTGTTTGTACAGACCATGCCTTTTCTATTCGTGTATTAACATCGCTTTCTGTGAATGAGATATTACTACCTAGTTATGTGAATTGTTCTACTGGCTTAAGAGGCTTACCGTCGAGTGTGAGTATACCCTACTAATTATCCATAGATTGGGGGGATTTAGTAAACTACTTTTCTAGATTATACTGGCTTGACATACGAAGGTCGACTGATAAGTTCATAGGCTAACCAAGATACCCTAATGGAATGTGAACAAATAAGGTTTCTTTTTCATCATAGTCCTCCGCGTGATTAAAAAAACTTCTTCCATTAGAGTCGCAGTACTTGCATTGCATTGATAAAATGTTATCAAAGGTAGATATGACGTCATCTTATAAACTTTTCAGCCCCCCCCCCTCTCATAGATATGTATTTAGTCATTCCTTTCACTGTGGATAGAATGCGACACATCATCAATTTTCCAAAACTGGGTACAAATGATTTGAATTTTTATACTTCTCTTCAACCGATTGAAATACCGAGACTAAAAAGCCCAATAGGTGAATTCAAGTCTCTCCCAACGATATTAGCGTGCAGTGAAATGCCCACAGGCGCGTCCAGGATTTGAACTCGGGTCACCGATTCCATTTGCTAAGTTGATAACCATTACGCAAACACTCTGTGGTGTATTGAGGTTATTGCCACCGGATATGCTTTTGTGATGTATCCATTACTCTGTCATAATTATTATTCAAAAGTCTGTTTTTCTGGTGGGATGCTTATCTTAATAGCAATTTAGATATTTCTAGTATCTAACTGATATTTTATAGATATCTCATGGAATTGAATAAAGGAGATATTAGGTTTGGTTTCATTGTTTAATTGCATATCAACTTTCATAGGTTATTTAATGCCAAAGCCATTCTTGTAGAAGAACAGTAGTGGTACTATATAACCCATAGCTGCAGGGATGAGGGCGTTAATACCTTTACGAAGGTAAATAGTCCGAAAGTGAATGTCAGAACACGAGCGGATTTCGAATTCGCTTACTACAATGTCACAGTCCAGCACGTTAACCACAACGCCACTGGGACTTCTCGCTTAGGTTTGGTTTGATTTCTTTGTTTAATGGCGTATAAACCTTCGTCGATTATTTAATATTAAAGCCATTAGCGTAGAAGAACAGTAGTGGTACTATTTATTCCATAGCTGGGGGATGAGGAAGTTGAAATGAGATATTAATTGAGGTAAAAATTATGTCTACAATTTTTCCGCCCAATCATATTTTTCGCAAATAAATTTATTCTACAATTTTATGCTCACAACCTCTCTTACAACGAAAACGAACTAAGGATGCGTGCTGAAAGAAATGTCGTTCACCCTTAGGCCCTTATATTTGCCACTGTCTTGTTATCCAGCCAAACTCCCACTACTATATCATTACACAATTAGCTGTTGGGTATGCAATGTTATCACAGAACAACTGGCAAAATGATAGGAAACAGACGAATTCGTTTCCCCACATTATGATCTATGATTATATTATTGACTGAGAATATTTATGATGAATTTTCCATCTTTGAAGGTGAGGGTAGCGCTCGTATAACACAACCCCAGTATGTACGCTCCTGGTTAAATGGTGTCAGCGGCTGGGAGTGAGATCTGACCTGACCTATTGGTCGATTTATGCCGCTCATAAATACATTAGTTCCAAGTGAAAACAAAGTCTGAACTCAGCTGAACATTTTATTAATATTTTCATACATTACACAGAATTATGTAAGATTATTAGTTCAGTTTTAGATTGTTATCTAACGCAAACCATTGTTGTTAGAATTTAAACGAGAATTAGCCAAGTTATTAGATTTTAGAGGGATATCAATTTTTCTGAAACACCATACTGATATAAAATATTTGGAAAGACGCTGTCTCTGTCCCAAGGGGAGTTTTTAAATGTGAACGAATATCTAGCTGGAGGCGTGTGGTGTAATGGTTATCGTCGTAGGAAAAGGACACGGCAAGACGAGTTCAAATCCTGGACAAAGCTGTTTGCATTTCACATAGCATTGGGAAAGGGACGAATCTAAATCCAGCTATGGGGGAAATCTTTGGATAGACTAATCTTGGTAGGGCAACCGGTGTAGGAGAAGAAAACTCAAAGGAAAGAGGCTCTCTTCTTATTCAAAATTACTTTGAGATCTCCTCTTCCTCCATCTATAAAAAAGATGAGACAATTTTATTTGATAGAAGAAACTGAATGCTAGACAGTGAAATACTTGATTAATAAGGATGCGTTTGGTTTCATTGTTTAATGACATATCAACTTTTATGGGCTATTTAATTCCAAAGCCATCTATCTATATTTTGCAGAGAATTTTCATTATGTTTGTATATATGTATGTATGTATGCAATATATAGAGGCGCGTAGGCTAGTGGTTAGAGTCGTGAAAAATGGACTCGTCGATTCGACTTCAATTCCTAGACGAAGCTGTTGGCATTTCACATAGCGCTAATACCCTTAGGAAAGGTATGAATCCATATATTCTCCCTCCAGCTATGGGTTAAATAGTAGGACAGACTGGACCCTTCAGCCTTGGGTAGGTAACCAGTCTAGGATAGGGATAAATCTGAATTCAAAATTCCCTCCAGCTATGGGTTAAATAGTAGGGCAGACTGGGTCCTTCAGAATTGGGTAGGTAACCAGTCTAGAAGAGGGATAATTCTGAATTAAAAATTCCTGAGGTCGGTCGTTGATTGGGTTGGTGGCAACCCTTGATGCACCAATTCTTTCCTATCGATTGTGCCAAAAAGTGTGGATGGTCCAACATAAGCCTTCACCACTATAAACAAATCACTGCGTGGGTGTTCATTGTAT
The DNA here is from genome assembly GCA_023376005.1 of Doryteuthis pealeii. Classification (NCBI taxonomy): domain Eukaryota; kingdom Metazoa; phylum Mollusca; class Cephalopoda; order Myopsida; family Loliginidae; genus Doryteuthis; species Doryteuthis pealeii. The sequence goes on from CM042137.1 coordinate 16,819,251, forward strand.
GAACACTGATACGTCGATCGACGGGAGAGTCCATCATACCATCATGTATGCAATGGGAGCCGCTTGTATCATCGTAGAAAATGGATTTGATAACCATAATTCAAATCCTGAACGAGTCAGTTTGTATTGTACATAACACTTGGGAAAGGTATTTATCTAACTATTTCCCTCCTTTTATTGATAAATAATAGTGCAGATTGGACTCTTTAACCTTGGTATGGTAATAAATCTCGAAGAAGGTAAACTCTGAATTCAAACCAGTTGTATGTTTGTATCCCCCCCCTCCACATAGGATATTGCAGAGGTCAATTCTTAAGCGGAGATTAACAGGTTTGAATTCAGAGTTGTTTTTTTTTTCTTTTCCTAGACCAGTTGTTGTACAAAGGTTAAACACCCAAGCCTGCTCTACTATTTGCCCATAGCTGGAGGAAGAATAGATGGATTCATACCTTTCCTAAGAGTATTAGCACTATGTGAAATTCAGCCAGTGTCTTCCCGGATTTTAACTCATGTCAGCGTGTCTATTTTTTATGTCTATAACAATTACATCACGGGTACCGGCAAAAATCATGTTTGTATGCATATATAGGCGTTAGTTCGCGTAACGGTTATTGTCGCAGGAAGTAGATAGCATAGTTGAAAGCCTGAAAGAAGGTGTTTAATTTCCCATAGGGAAGATATCCTTTCATCTATTTCCCCCTTCAGCTATGCGTATAATAGTAGTGAAGACTGGGAATTTTAACCTTGCTATGGCAACAGAGCTAAGAAGGAAGATTCTGAATGCAGAATAGTTGTAGACATGAAAATTGATGGGTTCCGCCGGGATATTCCTACCCTAGAGACGTTACATGAATAACGCCCCCAACAATCAAACCAGGCTACGGTTCGGTCTATTTGTTTAACAACGTTAGTTATTTATTGCCAAAACCATCCTTGTAGAAGTAAGTAAGTAAAGTCGTCGGGGCGGCCTAATGTCGGTATCAGCTAAACAGCGAGGGAGTCTATCCCCGTTTCACTAGCGCTAGACCAAGGAGATTGTTTTGGCGTCTGAGGTAGAGCGCTACACCTACCGTCAGCTCCTTACTTTACCGCACAGATATCTGTGCTACTCATACGCTGAGTTGGCGAGGGCTAGTATCGAACTAGGAACCTTGTGGTTTCTAGCCGAGTGCTTTATCGACTGAGCTAACCGAAATGTGGGGTTTCATACGTTTTCCAATGTTAGTAGTCCGAAAGTGATCGTAATCGAACTCGCTTATTTCGATGTGAAAAGTTTGGTATTTTATGTGAATTATCATTATTATTGTGCTCCATTAGAGTTTTTCACAACTGCCTTAGCCGGTGGTTTACTAGAGACTGAGTGACAACAAGTCTCCTTAGCTCTCTAGGACCCTTCTGAGTATTCGAACCGATTTTAACAATGCAGTAATTTGGATGGTCTCGATTCTTCCTCCGATTTCCTGTTCACCTAGACTCCTTTCCAGACCCTCGGAATAGTTCTCAGGGCACCAAATTAATATTGGTATGACTATTACCTTCATGTTCCACAGCTTTCTGAGTTTTCTGGCAAAGTTCAAGTATATTTTTATCTTTTCGCATTCTTTCTTCTTCTTCTTCTTCTTCTTCTTCTTCTTCTTCTTCTTCTTCTTCTATTATTATTATTATTATTATTATTATTATTATTATTATTATTATCAAATATATGCACCCTCCGGGTGCAAGTATTTCAGTTTTAATATAATAAAATATCATATTAAATTAGAAAGGCTAATGAAACTGAATAAGAATGCAGATAAAAATATTTGGAACAGAGGGGGTATAATCGAAAGATAGAACAACTTTGAAACTAACTCTTCCATCATTTTCCCTTACTCCCGTCTTTCATTGATACATTTTCCTAATTTAACTATTTAGTTAAAATAGGAAGTAAAGAATAATATTACAGTTATTTCTTCTTGTTAATGGATTTCTTTCAAGATTTATCCCTGAGATTGTTGCTCATATTCAATAAGAAAAAAAAACCCAAACAATTTGAAATCCATAATACTAAGCATATATTTTTTAAAATCAAATTTATGATCAATATGCAAATTAGCCTTCCCGTTCACACTGTAAACCGCTCTTTTGTTGTATATATAAATACACTTGCATGTTATTAGTATGTAGATATGGTCAACAGTCTTAATGATGTAAAGCAATTTTATTAATAATTGAGGTTTAAATAAAAATAAAATCATGGAGAATGTGACGTAAATAACAAAAGGAATTGTGATTTGTATAGTAATATAGTTTCGGTTACAGACAGAAAAACACACAATCTCCATTATAATAAGATTATCATTATTATTATTTACTCCTTTTGAGTTTTCACATCAGCACTAGCTGATGGTCTTTCACTGGAGTCTGAGTGACAGCAAGTCTCCTCAGGTCTCCATGCTGTCACTCAGACTCCAGTTATTATTATTATTATTATTATTATTATTATTATTATTATTATTATTATTATTTCAATCCTTGAGTGCTTTTTACATCAGCAGTAACTGGTGGTCTTTCACTGGTGTCTGAGTGACAGCAAGTCTCTTCCGGTGTCCAGGGCTCTTCTGAGTATTCTGTGGCCTGGAAAGTCTCAATACTTCTTCTTCTTCTTCTTCTTCTTCTTCTTCTTCTTCTTCTTATTATTATTATTATTATTATTATTATTATTAATTGTAATAGATGTAACAGTAGTATGTGTGTTTGTTGTAAAAATGTCGATATTAATGGTAGCGTTTTGTCACGTTGAATATTTATGATATGTCTCCAGACACTTAGTGTCGGGTGAAGGGAAAAAAAACGGTTTGACGGTGCTGCCAGTCACCAGGTGGACCTCACTTGTCACCGCAAACTCATCGCCTGAGGCGATAAGACTATCAGGGGTGTCGACGGGGTTGGTGGGATAGAACACGTGTTCATTTTAGAGTTTCTTTCTTCCTTCCTTTCTTTCTTTCTTTCTTCTTTCTTTCTTTCTTTCCTTTTTTTTTTCCTTTCTTTCTTTCTGTAAACACGTTAATAAATCGCTCCCCATTTCCACCTTCCATCCTGCTGTTTTGTCTGAATGTTAAAGTTTCAGGTTTGAAAAGTGGTGGAAAGGCGGACCTCGGCTGACAGGAGGGAAAAATTTGATGAAAATCAAAGAAAACGCGCGAACTGACGACAGATCACTACCCATTTTTCAACTCGACCGGGCAAAAAGCCACATACAGAAATGTAAGCACAAGTGCCCCGTATATATATATATATATATATATATATATATATAATATATATATATATATATATGTATGTATGTATGTATGTGTGTGCGTGTGTGTGTATTGAGAGAGAGAGAGTGAGGGGGGAGAGAGAGAAAGACTGACAGACAGACAAACATATATAAGGATAGACAAGGCGAGACAAAGAGAGAAACAGACAAATATATATATATATATATATATATATATATATATATATATATTGAGAGAGAGAGGGACAGAGAAAGAGAGAGGGAGATAGACAGATACAGACAGACAGACATAGACAGACAGAGACGGAGAGACTGACAGGCAGAGAAAAAAGAGACAGACAAAGAGAGGATGAAAGAGGAAGAGAAAAAGAGACGGACAAAGGGATATTGAAAGAGAGAGAGAGAGAGAGAGAGAGGAGAGAGAGAGAGAGAGGGGGGGGGCAGACAGACACACGTCGAGAAAGAGAGACAGGGTGGGACAGACAGACATAAACAGAGATACACAGAGATAGACAGAACGAGAAAGAGAGAGAGACACAGAGAGATACACAGAGAGATAGAGAGAGAAAGACAGAGAGACAGAGAGAGAGACAGACAGACAGAGAAAGAGAGAGAGAGAAAGAGAGAGGGAGAGATGGGGTATAGACAGACAGGAAGAATAATGAATTGATAATGACAAAAGACGGTTGAAACTGAAGTCAATATTATAAAAAATCTAAATTTTAAGTATTCAAAGAAATTCTTTAACTACAGCAAAGATAAACAGAACGAAGGAAGTCGGATTTGAAAAGAATAAATATAAGACAGAAACGAAAAGGAGAAAAAGAAGGCGTGTGAATAAAAAAAGAATTAACTGTAGAAAGAGTTACGACTTCGTAAAAAACATCTAAAAAAATAAATCAAAGATTACACAAAAACGAAAACCCAACCGCGGAGCCTAAAAAACAGAGCGAGAAAATAGGAGTCACAATGGAAAAACTGAATGGAAGGAATTTGAAATGGAAAAACTGGAGATAAGATGATGTCTGGTGTACAAGGGAGAGGAACGAACAGATAACGGAAAATGAATGATGCTTAGATTGTATATATAAAAAAGATAGACATAACATAATATTAAAAAAACGGAGAAAGAATATGTTTGTGGGATTTTACGGCATGTCAACCCTTGTTGAGTTATTCTATATCGAAGACGTTTTGTTCTATACATGGTTGATGAAAAAATTTTCCACTCAATTATTTTAAACATATTTTAAAAACTACTTTTTCTATTTAACCCATAGATTGGACCCTAAAAGGTATTACCACTCCGGGTCAGAGTAGATTTAAGAGAAATGACAAAGAATGGCTACTCTCTACTCCCCATAGCTCCAAAATTGTAAATTTCCCATTAGATGCAGTTTGACGTCATACCAAGGACATTAAAACCGTGAAGCAGCCGTCTAATCTCAGGCATATTATATGTATAAAGAACGGGTTATATGTTTATCTCATAGAGCTTCTTAAGTACAGGGATGGGCAACTTGGCTTTGCTACTCAGGTCATCCAGGGCTTTGAGATGTGACTATAGCGACCACGACTTCTCGGATCGGGGACCCTTTACTTAGCTAAGGGTGGATACTCTAATGCCGACAACGACCGTTCGGTTTGTCAAGGGCAACTAAGTAAGGGTGGGCCGAGTAGACCTACTCGCCTAAAGCTCCGATTCGAATAATCTGGTTAGAGCCACAAGGTCCGTATCACACTCCTCATAAGGAGCATCTCAGACTAACTCAGTCCTGTCTCGATATCACGTATTCACGTTATATTAATCCTTGTTGTGAGCTATCATGTCTTCCTATCCATTGGTACTCATAATTATCTATATTGAACTAATGTTTCGGCTCCATAGACGTATACAAAGTGTCGCATCTAGAGAGCCTAATATGACATGTTAAGATTTTTAATACTTAATGTCATAGTAGTGTGTAGTTAAACGTCTCAGAAACACTTCGCTTTTGTAGCGATTCATTTAGTAATGTCTGTAATTTTATCTTTACTGGCTGGGGGAATACTCGGCTTTGTCGTAATTTCCTGCTCGTAGGATATAGTAAGTTGAAACCAGTGCTTTATAATAGAGTAAGTTAGTAATTTATATTTAGAAGATTATAAAGAGATATGCGCGGAATTTATGGCATGGTGATCTTGTAATTGTACATAGCTAATAGGTTAAGAGTACATCTTCATCTAGACTACTTCTGACAGTGTATACTATTCAATCTTATGTAAATAAAAAAGAGTAAAAATTATGTAAATATTAGTAAATCATCACCATGTTTAGAAAAACGTTCCAGATTACTCACAAGGTGACAGCCGTAAAATTCCACAAACATTATTCCCGTTATATATGTAATGTATTATAACATTCTAAGCATATTCACCTGTGTCGTCCTCTCCTTGTCCAGACATCATCTTATCCAGTCATCAATCCTTTCATTCGTCATTTGTGACTCTATTTTCTCGCTTGTTTTTTATGGGTCCGCGGTTGGGTTTTCGTTTTTGTGTAATCTTTGATTTATTTTTTTAGATGTTTTTACGAAGTCGTAACTCTTCTACAGTTAATTCTTTTTTTATTCACACGCTTCTTTTTCTCCTTTTCGTTTCTGCTTTATTATTCTTTCAAATCCGACTTCCTTCGTTCTGTTTATCTTTGCTGTAGTTAAGAATTTTTTTGAATACTTAAAATTTTGATTTTTTATAATATTGCTTCAGTTTCAACGGCGTCTTTGTCATTATCAATTCATTTTTCTTCCTGTCTGTCTATACCCCATCTCTCCCTCTCTCTTCTCTCTCTCTCTTCTCTCTGTCTGTCTGGTCTCTCTCTCTGTCTTCTGTCTTTCTCTCTCTCTCTCTCTGTTGTATCTTCTCTGTGTTCTCCTCTCTTTTCGTCTGTCTTATTCTGTGTATCTCTGTTTTTATCTGTCTGTCCCACCCTGTCTCTCTTTCTCGACGTGTGTCTGTCTGCCCCTCTCTCCTCTTCTCTCTCTCTCTCTCTCTCTCTCTCTCTCTCTTTCAATTCCCTTTGTCCGTCTCTTTTTCTCTTCCTCTTTTCTCTCTTTGTCTGTCTCTTTTTCTCTGCCTTGTCAGTCTCTTTCCGTCTCTGGTCTGTCTAATGTTTCTGTCTTCTATCTGTCTATCTTCCTCTCTCTTCTTGTCCCTCTCTCTCTCAATATATATATATATATCTATTATATATATATTATTTGTCTGTTTCTCTCTTGTCTCGCCTTGTCTATCCTTATATATGTTTGTCTGTCTGTCAGTCTTTCTCTCTCTCCCTACTCTCTCTCTCTCATACACACACACGCACACACACACACACACACACATATATATATATATAATATATATATATATATATATTATATATTATTTTATCGGGGGCCTTGTGTTACATTTCTGTGGTGGCTTTTTGCCGGTCGAGTTGAAAAATGGGTAGTGATCTGTCGTCAGTTCGCGCGTTTTCTTGATTTTCATAAAATTTCCTCCTGTCAGCCGAGGTCCGCCTTTCCACCACTTTTCAAACCTGAACTTTACATTCAGACAAAACAGCAGGATGGAAGGTGGAATGGGGAGCGATTATTAACGTGTTTACAGAAAGAAGGAAAGGAAAAAAGAACGAGAAGAAAGAAGAAAGAAGAAGAAAGGAAGGAAGAAAAGAACTGACTCTAAAATGAAACACGTGTTCTATTCCACCAACCCCGTCGACACCCCTGATAGTCTTATCGCCTCGGCGATGAGTTTGCGGTGACAAGTGAGGGTCCACCTGGGACTGGCAGCACCGTCAAAGCCGTTTTTTTCCCTTCACGACACTAAGTGTCTGGAGACATATCATAAATTTCAACGTGACAAAACGCTACCATTATATCGACATTTTTACAACAAACACACATACTACTGTTTACATCTATTACAATTAATATAATATATAATATATAATATAATATAATATAGAAGAAGAAGAAGAAGAAGAAGAAAGAAGAAGAAGGTATTAGACTTTCCAGGCCACAGAATACTCAGAAGAGCCCTGGACACGGAAGAGACTTGCTGTCACTCAGACACCAGTGAAAGACCACCAGTTACTGGGCTGATGTAAAAAACCTCAAGGGATTGAAATATAAAATAAAATAATAATAATAATAATATATATAATAATAATATGGAGTCTGGGTGACAGCATGGAGACCTGAGGAGACTTGCTGTCACTCAGAGCTCCAGTGAAAGACCATCAGCTTAGTGCTGATGTGAACTCAAAGGAGTTAATAATATAATGATAATCTTATTATAATGAATGTGTGTTTCTGTCTGTAACCGAAACTATATTACTATCAAATCACAATTCCTTTTGTTATTTACATCACATTCTCCATGATTTATTTTTATTTAAACCTCGATTATAAATAAATTGCTTTACATCTTAAGACTGTTGACCATATCTACATACTAATAACATGCAAGTGTATTTATATATACAACAAAAGAGCGGTTTACAGTGTGAACGGGAAGCTAATTTGCATATTGTCATAATTTGATTTTAAAAAATCTATGCTTAGTATTATGGATTTAAATTGGTTGGGTTTTTTTTTTCTTATTGAATATGAGCAATAATCTCGGGGATAAATCTTGAAGAAATCATTAACAAGAAGAATAACTGTAATATTATTCTTTACTTCCTATTTTAAGTAAATAGTTAAATTTAGGAAAATTTACCAATGAAAGACGGGATAAGGGAAAATGAATGGAAGAAAGTTAGTTCAAAGTTGTTCTATCTTTCGATTATACCCCCTCTGTTCCAATATTTTCTGATTCTTTATTCGTTTCATTTAGCCTTTCTAATTTATATGAATTATAATATATGATTCTGCACCTGCATTATTTGAAATATCTAATAATATAATAATAATAATTAATAATAGAAGAAGAAGAAGAGAAGAAGAAAAGAAGAAGAACGAAGAAGAAAGAATGCGAAAAGAAAATATACTTGAACTTTGGCAGAAACTCAGAAAGCTGTGGAAACATAGGTAATAGTCATACCAATATTAAATTTGGTGCCCTGAGACATTCCGAGGGTTGGAAAGGAGTCTGGTGAACTGGAAATCGGAAAGAGAATCGAGACCATCCAAATTACTGCATTGTTAAAATCGGTTCGAATACACAGAGGGTCCTAGAGAGCTAAGGAGACTTGTTGTCATCAGTCTCTAGTAAACCACCGGTAAGGCAGTTTGAAAAACTCTAATGGAGCAAATAATTGATAATTCACATATACCAAATTTCACATCGAATAAGCGCGTTCGATTACGATCACTTTCGGACTATAACATTGGAAAACGTATGAAACCCACATTTCGGTTAGCTCAGTCGATAAAGCATCGGCTAGAAACCACAAGGTTCTAGTTCGATACTAGCCCTGCCAACTCAGCGTATGAGTAGCAGATATCTTGTCGGTAAAGTAAGGAGCTGACGGTAGGTGTGGCGCCTACTGTCAGACGCCAAAACATCTCCTTGGTCTAGCGCTAGTAACGGGGATAGACTCCCTCGCTGTTTAGCTGATACGACATTAGGCGCCCCGACTGACTTTACTACTTTCTACAAGGTGTTTTGGCAATAAATAACTAACGTTGTTAAACAAATGACCGAACCGTAAGCCTGGTTTGATTGTTGGGCGTTTCATGTAACGTCTCTAGGGTAGGAATATCCCGGCGGAACCCATCATTTTCAGTCTACAACTATTCTGCATTCGAATTCCTTCTTAGCTCTGTTGCCATAGCAAGGTTAAAATTCCCAGTCTTCACTATTTTAGGCATAGCTGAAGGGGGAAATAGATGAAAGGATACTTCCTATGGAAATAAAACTTGTTGTTTCACTATGCTATCTACTCCGCGACAAACCGTTAACTAACAAACGCCTATATAAGCTACAACAATGATTGCCGGTACCGTGATGTTTGTTTAGACATAACAAATAGCCGCTGACATGAGTTAAATCGGGAAAACGGCTGACAATTAGTATCTTGGAAGGTTAACATTTTCTTTCGCTATGGCAAATATAAAGAGAGCTTGGGTGTAACTTACAATGGTCTCAGGAAGAAAAAAAAAAACTCTGTTAACTGTATCTCCGTTAAGAATTGACTCTGATATATTGGAGGGGGGGATAACCATTATCAGTCTCCAGTTAATTAATATTCAAGGATTACTTCTTCTATCGATGTGTGTACTGTATGAACACCGACTGGATACATCTGCACTCGCGGAGGGATTAATTCAGAGTAGTGGCGTTAGTTTTGACGGCATTGTGATTGTGCGAAATTTGCTAGAAAGTACGGAATGCCGGTGCGCTAAGATCATCATGTACTATGGCACTTCATTTAGCCTTCTGGCCGCGCATACAATAGGTGTTACGTCGAAGACTAGCGCTTATATGCAATTTCCTATACATTGCCTTATGGGAATCATCCTGTCTATCTTAGGTATGTTTGTTTGATTTGACGATATATACCTGCATTCTATTCTTGAGTTCTGTTGGAGTTTGGAGATCCCTTTCATCGCTATTATTCCAGGTCCTTTCGTTAAGGTCCCATCGTTGGGTTAAATAGAAAAAATGAATTTGAAAATGTTGGGGTTTTAAGGGTTAAAAATAAGACAACGACTAGTAACAATGGATACAAATGTATTGAACAACAAGGAGTAGAAATTACAGCAAAGAAAGTGGAGATTGCGTCCGACCATACAGTTACGAGCTGACTCGCGTTGCTTCGTGTCAAGCCACAGTTGTTCCTGCTACTTATAGTAGTCGTCGGCGCATTCCATTTATGTCCATAGGTTATATCACCTATAAAGAAAAAAAAAAATGGTTAAAAATTAAGTTTTATAATTTTTTGGAATACCCATCAAGAATGAATAAAACAGTACGTCTTCGGCATAAATAACCCAACAAGATTGGCATGCCGTAAAATCCAACCTACCAACCAACCAACCAACTAAAATTTAACATGACAAAGAAGTTTGCTTGGTATTCTGTTTCTGTAAATTGTTTAAACCCTATCTCTAGCTTCTCTATGGGCCACCTGTTAAAAATGATCCGGAAACCACATTCTTCAAATAACTTCCTTCCTCCCCCCTCATCATTTCTCGATATTCTGTGAGGATGCGTGAATGAAATATGGACTAACATACTTGCAGAGCTCAAAGCTGAAAGCAAATAGGGACGCTATTCTTTTCCAATCAGAAAAAAATAAACATAACAAGCCATCAACACCAGGTTTGTAAAAATCATTTATGTTCGTTCATGCCTTTTTCAAATTTCTTTTTATTTCTACCCATAGGTTATTCATAGTAGTAAAGTCGTGGGAGTGGCCATTTATTGCTATCAGCCAGAATGCGAAAGAGACTATCCCTTTTCTGCTACACCAAGGAATTTGTTTTTGCTTATGTGGAGTGTCACACCTACCGTCAGCTCCCAACTTTACTGCACAGATCAGATTACCCAATAAGTGCTACTCATATGCGGTATGGAACCCGGAACTTTGCTATTACCTGGCAAATTCTCTGTTCTAATCTAGACCGGTACTTTCTTAACTTGGTTTGAAAATCGGGATAGAAAGATCATGTTGCGCCAAATGAAATTGAAAATCAGCATTATAAGTATTGCTTTTACCTGAGATTTAATATTAACCACATTAATCGCCGGGCTTATTATTTACACATCATCATTTAGTCTGGTTGAAATGCATATCAGATTAGTTGGGCACCTAGTGAGAATCAAACTCACTCATTTGGTAATATGGCTGCTAAACAAGTTTTGTAATTATCGTGTTATATTTTAGATTTCTTTTTCTCGACAAATTTTGATGATTCTAACATGCACATTCTTAGATGCACACTCTAGGTTATATTCAATGATTATGGGCGCCTTACGTGTTGAATAGTTAGCAAGCTAGTTTCACAGACCATTTTTAATGGGGTCAATTCTCATTGGGCGCCCCATCGCTCTGGCCTTGTGCCACATCTAATCTAAGGTTAGTAAATAGCTAGGGAACCTCACGTTGTAATAGTTAGCAAGCTATATTTGCAGACCGTTGTTTGTGAGTTTGATTCTCATTGGATGTCCCATATTTCTGGCCTTGTGCCAGAAACTTGCTACAAGGGTGGATTTTCATGGGTCTAAACTAAATAGCCACATTATTCTTTCTTTGTGTAAAATTATTATGAACACTTACATCAACAATATCTAGATCGAATCAAGTAAAGTTAAAAGGTTAGCGTGTGAAAATAATTCTTCATGATGTGTTGAGTCAGAACGTTGGGCCCAAGCAAAGTTAAGCACAAATAATCTGGTCTTGGAAAATCTTTATTGCTTCGAAAAGGAATCTTGAGGACGTGTCGATATGTATTGTTATTGACAGACTCTCATTGGATTTCACTTTAACTGCATCACTGTGATATCTGCTCTTAAAATGTGGACATTTATCTTATGTATGGTTACATTTTATGGATTTAAAAACGAAGTCACTTACAAATCCAATACGACTGCAGTATTTAAGCGAAAATGAGGGTGTAGTTGGCTGGAACAGATGTTTGATGAGATAAGAATTTCGTAAACCGTATCGCCCGCTGACCAGCTTAGGGTATGGGGTTGAGTGTTTAGTTAGTTTAATATATCTATCCCTTTCCACTTTACCGAGACGAATGTAAGTAAATTTGGAAGTTTGTTTTGTTTTGTTTAACGGGATATAAACCCAATGGGTTATTTAATGGCAATTTTTATTTGTATATATTATTTATATAGGAATGGTTTGTGGGTAAATTCTTTGTTTTTAAATAAATTGTTAAAGTGCGAGACAAGTAGTAATCATTATTGCTTTATAGGTGTATTTTTGTGAAACACATTTTCTTTATCTATTTAACATAAAGATGGGTACTGCCGATCCTGGTCTGAGTGGACTCGGGAGTGATGGCGATAAATAGGTACTCCACACACCCCAAAGCTCCAGAATCAAATAGTGACGCTCTTCTTTTCTAATCAGAAAAAAATAAACATAAATAAGCCATCAACACCAGGTTTGTAAAAATAATCTATTTTCGTTCATGCCTTTTTCATATTTCTTCTAGACCTTTTTATTTTATTCAGTAAAGTCATCGGAGTGGCCATTTGTTGCTATCAGCCAGACAGCGAGGGAGTCTATCCCTTTTTCGCTACAACAGTAATGTGGAGTTCCACACCTACCGTCAGCTCCCCACTTTACCGCACATTGCTACTCATATGCGGTATCGAACCGGGACTTTGCGATTCCTTGGTAAATTCTCTATGCTAATCTAGACCGGAACTTGCTTAACTTAGTTTGAAAATCGGGAGAGTAAGATCATGTCGCACCAAATCAAAGCTCCAGAATTAGAACTTCACGACTAGGTGCAGTTTAAGGTCATACCCAGCACACTAAAACTTTCAGATACCGTTTTTAGCACATATATGATAAAAAAGGAAGCGTGTTGTGTAATGGTTAAAGTCATGGCAAATGGACTCGTTGCCCCGAGTTCAAATCATGTATATGGTAATTGCATTTCACTATGGGCTAATACCCTTGGGAAAGGTATGAATCCTACTCACCCTCCAACTATGGATAAATAGTAGGGCAGACTGGGCTCTTTAACCTTGGTTAGACAACTGGTCTAGGAGAAGGAAAACTCTGAATTCAAACCTGTTGAACTCCGTTTAAGAAATTGACTTGTGTCTCATCCTGCTCGTGCGGAGGGGTTGGTAAATGTATATAGGTGCTAAGCCCTGACTTGACCAACTGAATGATCGGCTGCCCGTCAAAACAAAGTGAGGGCCAAAGTGGAGTGTTGCATGTCATGGACTGCTCAGCCACCAGGGTTCCGTCCTTATGCATCACGGGTTTACATCCACGGTCAACTCATCGCCCGATTGGGGTGTCTTACCACTCTGTAGAGGTGTAGTCAGTGTATTCTATGGCCATATCTTAAAGGGTGGAATGTCTGTGGAAGGTTATCTACTGGAAACTGGACAGCTGACTGAATTTTAACGATACAGAACAGAACCTTTCTTGGAAAATGAGACTTATGGTACTCTTTGGGATTTTGAGATAACATAAATCACATAATCCAGAGCAGAAGAATATACATTGCCTTAAAGTGAAAAAAAAAGAACTTATCATCTAGTGGACAGTGCCGTTCCAGCACAGAAGGACATTTAAGAAAAATCTAAAACAAATTAGATACATAGATCTTGTCAGAGAATTGAAAAAAGATGTAGTACATAAATATGACAACGGTACCAATCATAGATGGTGACCTTTGGAACAATCCCGAAGAAGTTGGAAATGACATTCGGGGAATTGAAGATAACGATAAAAGATTGAGACCCCCCCCCAGACCACAGCTCTGTTCAGATCTGCTAGAATATCGAGAAGAGTTCGGGAGAGTTGAGGAGACTTGTTGTCACTCGGCCTTTGGTGAAAACTATTCCATAGAGTGCAAATAAAAATAAGCGAAACGATTGACAAATATATGGATCTTGCTGGAGAGCAAATTTATCTGTAAATGACAGTGATACCGATTGTTGTTGGTAACCTTAGATCGGTCGATAAAAAGTCTTGAAAGGAGCCTGGGGAACTAAAAATCAGTGGAAAAATAAAAATTATCCAGATCACAGCACTGCTAAAATCGGCTAGAAGAATTAGAAGAGCCCCGGAGACACGGGGAGGTTTGCTGCCATTCAGGCGCCTGGGGAAAAGACACGAGTTAGAGCTGATGTGAAAAAATCGCTGGGAGTTAAATAATAATGTCATTATATATATATATATATATATATATATATATATATATATATATATATATTGAAACAACGTCACCTGAAGATTGTTAGCGCTTACGCATGCATGAAACCAAATGGTTGTGACTGTTCCTTTATCATCAAATAAATAGATATGCAAAAACTTTATATATTTATTTTATTATATTATATAACAGCTCTATTTTTTTATATTGAGCACTCTACCAATAATACTGCATTTTGACAAACCGTTCCAGTGACAATCCCACTCTATAGTAATATATATATATATATATATGTATATATATATATATATATATATATATATATATATATATATATAATATCAGGTGAAATTCAAATGCTTGCAAGAAATAAAAAGAACCATCTGACGCACAGTGGTCGGTTAGGAATGTGATAATGTCATAGCTGTAACATGTGTTTACAATTATGAACTACTATGAATTATGCTAATGTATATATATATATATATATATATATATATATATATATATATATATATATAATATATTACAAGGGAATTTTTTAACCCTGAGTTTCATACGGTAGTGCATTCGTCAGAGAGAGAGCCTGTCTGAATAATACACTAACGCATGATACCTAGGGTTATAAAGATTCATGGGTAATATAGTGTGATATAATGGCTATAGTCATAGAAAATGGAGTCATCAAACCAAGTTCAAATCCTGGACGAGGCTGTTTGCATTTCCCTTAATCACCTGAGTTCCCTGCAGTGTGCGATAAATTTCGTGCGCAGATTTTTTCACTTCGAATTTTTGGCTTGCGTAGAATCTCTCTCTCTCTCTCTCTCTCTCTCTCTCTCTTCTAATCTAAAAAAAAAATCTTCATACAATGACTGCTATTTACACAGTAGCATTGCAACCAACAAAGCCTTCATCAGATGATGACTCTGGGTTCAGGCATGGTTTCGGGCCGAAACATCATTACCATTAACCCAGAGCGCCCCAGCAGTATCTACGACCACCAGACTTTGTCGGTTTGATTTCATATATATATATATATATATATATATATATATATATAAGATATAATAAATATATATATATATACACACACACACCCCACACACACCCACACACACATATATATATGAGGAAGAATGAATAAAGAAAAGAAAGAACAGAATGGATAATAAAATATGAATTTAATCAATGTCACTTACACATGTGTTTAATTGATTAAAATTATCTTTTATTATCCATTCTGTTCTTTCTTTTCTTCATTCATTCTTTCTCATATTGTCAGATTCATTTCCAATTTCCATTTTACACACACACACACACACACACACATATATATATATATATATATATATATATAGTCTGTTGGTCACAGCATTGTGCCCCTTTAAAAAGATATTCCATTATCCCAATGCAAAACACAAGATAAAAAAAACATCATGACCTTCAGACTGAAGCTTAGATATTTACGTTACGAAAAGATAAATATTGAGACAAGAAGTGAAATCTTTAACTAAAAATAGTTATTGATTCAGGAAAGAAGGATTTAAAAGGTAAATAAAAAGCCGCAACTCAACTCAGAATGAAAAGACGCCTACCGATGGGACTTGGTCCTTACACATCTTCTTCGTCCGTTTTCAAAATGGAAGTCATGTTTGCTTGTCTCACAACTCGAAAGTTATGACGTAATTCCGTGATTTATTTCTTTACGCTTCTATTCTTATGGATATATTACTAAATCGCCTGACGGAAAATAGAAATCATATGTTTTTGAGAAAGTGATTGCATGACTTTTACAATTGGTTGAATTGAATTTTGTGAGCTGTTTATAATGCATAAACGATTTGGCTTTTTTTAATCTGCTGTAAATTACGTGAACAGCCATCAACAGAAGAAAGAGAAAAATGTGAGTATGTGTTTGCGTATGCATATTGACAAATGGTTAAAAGAAGAATGGGAGAAAGAAAGACCCAGAGACGAAGGACAAGAAGGCGGTATGGCAAGATCACATATAACGTGTATTACTCTCCGAACAAGATGGGGGAAGAAGGAAAACAGAGAGAAAAAAAAGAAGAACTATATTTAAGATAATTGTGAAGAAAGTAATTTAAGGATTATTATTAAAAAAACCACGAGAGAAGAAATGTAAAAAAGAAGGCGTAATAGCATCAAAAAATGAAAGATGTCACGGACGCTGAAATAATAATAATAATAATAATAATAATAATAATAATAATGGAGATTCGCTTCCGGTTTTTGTCTGTAACAAAAACTACGTGACTGTTTACGTCACTATACCCGAAATCGACATAACATAGAATAAATACACTCAAAATTTGACCATGCAACATTAGACAGTCTCATTGTTTTGTAAAACAAATTTTAATAGATACATCCCCGTTATCATATATTTATATATATATTTTGTTTTATTTTAATAGATATTCAAAGTTAGTAGAAGTTAGTTTCGATTTCAAATTGTTTTATTTTTTTTTACTCCTTTAATACATTTGATGATTTCATGATTTATGGTTCAAACTCTCCGACATTTAATTTTTAACTTCCACCTCCTCAAGCAATATCTTTCAAAAATGTATTTTTTCCGACATTTAATTTTTAACTTCCACCTCCTCAAGCAATATCTTTCAAAAATATTTTTTACATCGCCCGGAGGGCGTTTTTCATTTTGCTAGTAATAATACTCATAATAATTTACATGAAGAACAGAAATTGTGATCTCGTCTTGGAATTCAGAGGAAGAATCAAGACCATTCAAACTACAGCATTGTTAAGATCGGCTAGAATACTCAGAAGAGTTCTAGAGACATGAGGAGACTAGCTATCACTCGGCCCCTAGTAAACCACCGGCTAAAACATGTGTGAAAAACTCGAATGGGAGGAAATGAAAAAAAAATATCTAGGACTTAAAGAGATAAAGACGGATCGCCTTATCCCAGGCAGAAGACCAGATCTAGTATTGATTAACAACAAAAAACAACTTGTCAACTGGTAGGTTTTGCAGTCTAATGCTGGTGTGAAAAACTCCAAGGAGTGAAATAATAATGATAATAATAATAATAATAGAAGACCTAGGCATGGCTAAGAAATGAAAATCTCAAGACAGAAAATGAATCGTTCATAAATACAGCACAAACCAATGCCATACAAACAAACTACATCAAAACAAAAATTGATTAGACGCAATAGAATATCTTGTGTAGTATGTGTGGAGACAAAGTCTAAATGGTTAATCACGTAATAAGCGAATGCAACAAACTAGCTCAAAGGGTGTATGAGTCTAGGCATGACTTGGTGGGTAAGGTTATCCACTGGAAATTGTTAAAGAAATTGAATTTCGGTCGTGCTACTAAATGTTATACGCACAAACCGGAATCTGTTCTAGAGAAGGATATTCATAAAAATCCTCTGGGATATTGAGATACAGATGGATCACCTAATCCCGTTAGAAAACCAATATTAATAATCAAGAAGAAGATAACTTGCTATCCAGTGGATTTTGCCGTCGTGATGGACCACAGAGTAAAAACAAAATAAAATGAAAAGATACACAAATATTGCTGGAGAGCTGAAAAACCGTGAAACTCCGATCACCCGTCTAGCCCAAGTAAGGGCTGAAGTGGACTGTTGCCTGTCATGTGACCACTTAGTACCGGGGTCACAGATCGTTCAGCCACCACTATCCTTGCTCAGCCACTACGGTTCGCTACCCTAGGCCAACAGGCGGTGCCATTATTCGGGGGAATACCCGTTTGCAGATGTGCTGTCGGCGTAATTTACAGCATTAGCTGACAGGGCGGAAAAGGATAGTTAAGAAAATAATATAATTATCAAGTAAAGAATAAATAAAATGAAGAAAAGATACGGAAAACCCTAAATATATTGAAAAGAAATATAATAAGTATCGAATTGACCGAAACGTTGTTAACAATAAAGATGAGGACAATAGTCCGAATAACGCAGATAAGACTAATCATCAAGCCTCATCTCAAACATTCAGAGAAATAGAAAATAGAATAAATATAATAGAAAAGAAAAAGGAATCTAAAGACGCTGAATAAAAAAAAAGAAACAAAATCAAAGTGCGAGAGATGTTAGTGACCCAAGTGAACAAAAAGGATAGAAAAATGATACGAAATAGAAAACAAATATAATAAGGTTAAAGTAAAAAGAAATGCTGAAGTGGAAAAATTAAAAAAGAAAGAAAGAGAAAAAAAGAACCAAGTGGTACAGCCATACAGTAGCACTGACACAGTTACAGCTTGGAATAATTTCCATTTCCAATTCCAGATCGATAATCTGTCTATAGCAATCTAAGCTTTTCTGTATATTGACATCTCTAGATGAGATATTATTACCTAGGTATGTACTACACTGTCGGCTGGGACAGTAGAATGCACTGTCTGCATCTCTACAGAGGGGTAATACCCCCGCCATAATGGAGCCAGCAGTTGGCCGTGGGTGGCAATCCGTGATGCGTAAGGAGAGAATCCTGGTGGCTGTGAATTCCATGACATGCAACACTCCATTTTGGCTCTTACTTTGGCTACGGGTTGTCGGAGAAGCCGATTCGATCAATCAGCTGGTCATGTCTAGTCCTAGCACTTATATGATTGTCCCAATCCTATCACCCTTTTGGCAACCATCAACCCCTTTTTATCATATATGTACTTGAAGGCTGCGGTTGAGTGTCTTAGTTTTCTGGGTATGACATTAAACTGCATCTAATGGTGAAGTTTCAATTCTGAAGTTCTGGGGAGTTCGAATTACCCCTTCATCGCCATTACACTCATATCCACTCTGACTCGGATTGGTATTACCTGTTTGGGTTCCATCTATGGGTTAAATAGGACAATGAATTAAAAAAATTACTTTAAAAGAAATTGAACTGAAAAAAAAATGGATACCATCAAAAATGTGTAAAACAAAACGTCTTCGGTATAAAATAATCCAGCAAGGGTTGAAATGCCATAAAATCCAATGAAATAACCAACCTAGGTATGTAAATTGATAGAACTAATTCTAACGAAGAAGCAAGAAAAAGAAAATAACGTAGAAATGTTATCATTTTTGTAAGCGTAGTTATGTAAGTAAAACCATCATTCATTTGGAAGTAATTGCGACTAAGCTTAGTAATAATATTAAGCTTTTAAGTAATGAAAACTATTCGTGGAGTGAGTTTAAGCAACCGAAATGTGTTAATATTTTCATCTATTTATGAATTCAAACATGCTAGGAAATCGATGTTAATATATATTGGCCTTCCCATGAGGGAAAATGAAACGCCGGGTAGTTTTAATGTAGGTCCCACCCGTCTACGTGTGAGGAGTGGAATATCTGGCTTGTCCATATATTCCACTCCTGTGTGTTGCAGCAAAGGCGTCAGGGAGACCCACGATTCTCTTATGTATAGAGAAATATGGAGGTACTGTCTCGGCGTTGGAATCTCCAAGGACCAGGCATATCTGCATCAATTTGTGGCCTGTCTACCTCGAAGACAAGATAAGGCCGATTCTTGTCCCAAAACGCTGGGAATCGAAAATTACCTGAAAAGTAGGTCGATATTAATAACACATACTATGGAAGTGGAGATATTCACATTTAACTTCGCACTAATACACTTAGGAAAGTCATGAATCTAATTTCCCCCGCTAGATATGGGTAAATCAGAAGAGCAATCCCTTATTCACTTGTCCCGTAGCCTGGTTTGTTTGTGAAAGGGATATTTCGGACAATGAAAGAAAACGGGAAGATGTAGTTGACGTCAACATTTTATTCAACATATTATTCATTATTTTAACGTATATACCCGTATGGAAGTGGACACTTGATTTATTGTTAGGAAGGTAATCATCTCTTATTATAATGGAGATTGTGTGTTTGTTTGTCTGTAACCGAATCTATATTACTACTCAAGTCAAAATTTCATTAGTTATTTAAACATTATTTACACATTATTCACACATTCTCGATGATTTCATTCTTATTTAAACCTCAATTATTTATAAAATTGTTTTACATTATTAATACTGTTGGCCTTATCTACAGGTATTTGCTTCTCATCCCACTTATGACATTTTTATGTGGGCCCACCCACAAGCCGAAGCTCATGGGTGGTAGGTGGAAAAAATGCGTTGATCCCGTCGGCATCTCCCCTCAAGGATGCGCCTCCGGTGCTGGGCAATAAACCCAGCCCTGCTCATTTAAATCAAGGGGCAGGTATTGCCTGGGGTGGTGGTGGGTAGCCCCCTGGGATCGACGCTATTAACTTGTAAAGATCCAGTGCCTTCGGCCCTGGACCCCCACCACGAGGGATGGGCTTATCTACAGGTATTTGCCTCATACCCCACTTGTATGGGCTGGGCACAAGGCCTCGTTTTAACGTGGGCCCACCCACAGGCCGAAGCTCATGGGTGGGAAAGAACAAAAATTGCATCGATCCCATCGGCATTCCCCCACAAGGGGGCGCCTCAGGCGCTGGGCAATACACCCAGCCCTGCCCCAAATGGGGCAGGTATTGCCTGGGGGGATAGCCCCCTGGGATCGACGCTATTAACTTGTAAAGATCCAGGGACGAAGCCACTGGACCCCCACCACGAGGGGTGGGCTTATCTACATACTAATAACATGCAATTGTATTTATATATACAATAAAATAACAGTTTCCAGTGTGAACGGGAAGGCTACTTTGCATATTTATATTAAAATTTGATTTTAATAAATATGTGCTTAGTATTATTGATATCTAATTGTTTGGTTTTATCTTAATGTATATGAGCAAAGATCTTTTCAATAAATCTTAAGAGTAATCGATCCACAAAAGGAAATAACTGTCATTTTATCCTTTACTTCCTGGAATGGAAGAGTAAGTTTCAGTTGTTCTATTTGTCGATTATACCTCCCTCTATTTCAAATCTTTTTATCTGTATTCTTATTTACTTTTATTAGCCTTTCTAATTTAATATAATATTTTATTACATTAAAATTTAGATACTTGCACCTGGAAGGTGCATATATTTGCTAGTTTATAGAATAATTTTTAAAGCCAAGAATTGCTCTTAGTTTTGCCTATATATTTGTAAACGCATACAATTACTATTCCTGTACAAATCCATACCTTTTTTGTCCCTCTTCAAAATACACCAGTTACAAGAGTATTCATGGTTTTGGTTCTTAATTTTACTTCACGTTCTTTGCATTATATAATCCTATACGCCAACTCAGCGTATGAAGGGGTCGGTTTAGCTCAGTCGGTAGAGCGTTCGGCTAGAAACTACAAGGTTCCTAGTTCGATACCCGCCCTCGCCAACTCAGCGTATGAGTAGCACAGGGATCTGTGCGGTAAAGTAAGGAGCTGATGGTAGGTGTGGCGCTCCTCCTCAGACGCTAAAATAATCTCCTAGGTCTAGCGCTAGTGAAAAGGGGATAGACTCCCTCGCTGCATTGCTGATACCGACATTAGGCCGCCCCAATTATCTCACTCACCTATATCTGTGGTGTTTCTGTCTGTATATCAGTCTATTCGAGGAAGCAATTGAAAACAAAGAACTGTTAAAAGGTAAAAAAAAATATTTTCTTGTGTAGAATGTTACGAGGAATTCAGTGGTGGTATTTGTACTGACCCCTAAGTTCGTTTGGGGTCGCTAGGGATCAACTTATCGGCTGTGGTAAGTGAAAATAGGAAAAATGTTTCGTTTCATTGCAGAATATTCTAAACACGCCCGTTATTTTATCGTTCTCTGACGAGTTCGAAGATCGAATAATATTATCCGTGACGATACAATTTGTAATTATATTAGAATGGAAGAAATATCAATAAGAGGAAAGGAGGGGGAGGGTATGGAGCTCTCAAAGTAGATTTTTAACTAACGAGAAGAAGTTTCTTTGGTTTTAATTCAGAGTTGTCTTTCTCCTAGAGCAGCTGCCATACAAAGTTGAAAGAGTTCAGACTGCCCTACTATCTACCCATAAATGAAGGGAGAATAGTTGGATTCGTGCCTTTCCCAAGGTAATTAGCAATATTTGAAATGAAAACAGCCGCGTCCAGGATTTGAAATCGTCTCACCCTGTCCATATACTACGACGGTGACCATTACACTACGTGGCTCCAAATCCAATATTTTAGATCGTAAGCTAACGAGTACTACTAACACTGCCGTTTTGGTTTAGAATACCCTGACTGTATCCTCGGCAGAGTGTTAAGACCAGCCCTACGAAAGTTGGTCCTGGGTATAAAACTAACATTCATCTGATGGTGAGGCTCTAGTTCTAGAGATCTGGTAGTGTGGGCACCTCTGCATTACCATTACTCCCCGCTCTAATCTGACCCGGAGTGGTAGAACGTATTAAAGTTCCATCTATGGATCAAATAACTTTGTTAAATAATCGTATTCGATATGACCGTGTATAAGAAAAAAAAAACTCTTTAGAAACATTTACACAAAAAATTAAATATGAAGGTAAAATGAATACGATTCACTAGGTTTTAGATATAAAATAACGCTAGACGGGTTAATATCTTATTATAATGGAGATTGTGTGTTTTTCTGTCTGTAACCGAAACTATATTACTAATCGAGTCACAATTAACATAGTTATTTACATCACATTCTGCATGATTTTATTTATATTTAAACCTCACTTATTAATAAAATTGCTTCACCTTTTTATTAGTGTTGTCCATATCCACATACAAATAACATGCAATTGTATTTATATATACAAAAAATAGCGGTTTGCAGTGTGAATGTGAAGGCTAATTTGCATATTGATATTAAAAATGTGATTTTATTAAATATGTGCTTAGTATTATTGATTTCTAATTGTTTGGTTTTATTTTAATGAATATAAGCAAAAATCTCTTCAATGAATCTTAAATGAAATCCATTAACAAGAAAAAATAAATCTAATTCTATTCTTTATTTCCTAATTTAACTAAAGAGTTAAATAAGTAAAATTCAGCAATGAAAGACGGAAGTGATGGAAGAGTAAGTTTCATTTCTATTTTTCTATTATACCCCCACTCTGTTTCAAACCTTTTTATCTGCCTTCTTATTAGACTTTCTAATTTAATACGATATTTCATTACATTAAAAATTAAATACTTGCACCCTGAGGGTGCATATATTTGCTAGTGCCCTTAAAATACATAAATAAATCAAACTAACAGGTGCTACCACTACGAATCTTAGTTGACCTGGAAGTAATGTCAACTAAGAGGTGAATAAGCACCCCCCCCCCAAGGTGGAATTGATATCGGAATATGCCTGTGAGTTCTAAACGGGGAGTGTTTTGAAGGAGGCTACTGTGCCAATTCTTATGGCACGATTCTTTATCTATTATTCAAAGGATGGATCATTCTCGGTCAAATCTCCTCGGCTGAGAATATCTTATGAAAAGGTACGATTTGTTTATAAATATCCTATTGAATTTCCTCTCGTATTTTACACTTTTTTTTCATCTTCATGAAACGGTTGTATTGTGGGTATAATAAGCGACACAAGTGTGTAAGACAGTCATTGTCCCTCGTCAGAAATTTCAACTTGTCTTTTCTTATTTATTTATGTGTTTTTTTTTTTGTATATTGGTCTTGTATTTCGTAGTGACGCGTAAAGAAAAGGCGTGGTTAAAAGGTTTGACGTTTGTAACTTTGAAAGGATATTTATTGGCCAAATCTTTTCTGACGTATAATGATGAATAAATGGCGGGATCACTGCAAAGGTAGCAGGTTGAAAATGTCGACAACTGGGCTGAAGTCATGAGATATTGAACGGAACTTTTTTTTTCCCTTTCAGATGGATATAATACGAAAGAGAAAAAAAGTTTCCGAATGTCTCAAAATAAAAAAGTGTATACAGGCGCTCAGCCGGTAGAGTGTTCGGCTGGTGACCTCAAAGTTCCTGGTTCGATACCGGCCCTCGCCAATTCAGCGTATGAATAACACAGGGATCTGTGCGGTAATTTGACAAGATGATGCTAGTTGTGGTGCTTCACCTCATACACTAAAACAAATCTCATTTGTCTAGTTATAGTGAAAAGGCAATAGACTCCCTCGCTGTCTGGTTGATATAAATTTTAGGCCATCCCGACGAATTTACTATTAAATACATCGGTTTGTTATATATTTTACGATCACAGAGAGATATAGTTTGTGACCATTGCTTATATGCTTAGTAGTGAAAGTTAATTTAAATCACCCCTTAGAGAGCTAATACCAAATTTATGGTATGCATGAGTATTATTGTGTGTATGTACGTGTATGTGCGTGTACTTGAATTCATCTTCCCCAACCCCTTTTTATCATATGGGTGCTAGAAGGCGGTGGCTGCAGGTCTACGTGTCCTGGGAATGACGTTAAACTCTATCTGATGGTGAGGTTCCAGTTTTGGACGTTTGGGGAATGTGGAGCACCCCTTCATCACCATTGCTTCCTGGTCCACTCTGACTCAGGGTGGTAGTACCTGTTAGGGTCCCATCTATGGGTTAAATAGAAAAATGTGTTTATAAAAAAAATTGTATTATCCATTAAGAATTGATTTATTTCAAAACTTTATCGGCATTAAATGACCCACTGAGGTTGATATGCCGTAAAACAAAACAAACCAAAACCAAACAAACCAAACCTTGAATTCATCTTGAATTCATCTGTATGTATTATATGTGTTTACCATCAAGGTCTTGTCGGGTATCATTGTGCAAATTATATATTATATATATGGGTATTTATCTGTGTTTATATGCGTATACCCGCGTGTACTTACGCTTACATGAATATGTATGTATGTGTACTGTACGTTTTTACACTTGCAATTGTTTGTGTGCCACCTCGGCCACCACCTTCTAGCACATATAGGATCAAAAGTGTTAGGTGTTTATATATATATATATATTATATATATATATATATATATTGGATGGATTGATGGGTGGATAGATGAAAAACTAGCTATCGCATATTATGCTTCTTCTAAAGAATTGTTAAATCAAAGATAAACAAATTTCAAAGGGGTGTAGGCATTAACGGAAATGGCGTCTGGACTGTTAAGAAAATATATATTCCGCTATTATTGGTTTTCTAAACTAGCTTTACATATGTATTGAGCACTTTTTTATATTCATTCATTATTCCAACTAATCCGTTTACTTCTTTTTCACGATTGTCAGAATTGGGAATCGATCGATTTTTTATTTTGTGTTCTTATTCCATCTTCAAAACAGAATTCGAACGATCCCTGGTATATATATATATATATATATATATATATATATATATATATATATATATATATATTGTCTGTAACATGAGGTTTCAAAGGATGTATATACATAGACACACACAGACACACACACACACATATATATGTCCTAAGATAAAAAATCTGTGAAAAAACATTTTTCTCATTATTAAGCTGGGAATAAATTATTGTACATAAGTGCCCCACACACATACATATATATATATATATAGTTTTAATTACTCATGCACTGTTTTATGTATTTACTTACCATAGCTTTACTTATGTCACAAGGACACGAATATGGACTCCCTATTTGAAATTAGATTCGCTTGTACCTTTCCGTTAGCCGAGCACTCAAACAATTATAACACGTGAAGGGCTGAGATCATATGCATGTATTTACTTATATACACGTAGATCCATATGTATTATACACACACACACACACACACACACACACACACACACACACAATATATATATATAATATATATATATATATATATATATATACATTATATATATTGGAATTTTTAGCGTTCGCGCGAGCGCTTGGCATGCTTTGAAGTAAAAGATGACATAAAATCGAAATGTCTGCTTGGAAATGTATGATTTATTCATTTTTTGCCCATTGCATAGCGTATCGGCAAATTGAATGCAAAGTCTGTAGAATTGAAAGAAGATAATATGATGCCACCATACATGATAGAGTCAAACATTTATGTTGCTTTGGAAATCAGTAAAAAACAAGAAATAACTCCGTCCTTCTTTCGCTCACAGAATGCATAAAATTGAGCACGTATCGTAGCACACACACACACACACACACACACACACACACACACACACACTTTCTCTCTCTCTCTCTCTTCCTCTCTCGTCTCTCTTTCTCACGCACACAGACACACACACAGACACACATACACACACATATATATATAAGTGTATTTTGGCAGGATTTTTTCTTCTGAACATGTTGTGCTAAACTGTACAACTATTCTTGTCGGACGAGTTTTTGTTCGATCCTTTCTAATTTTCTGGACATCTTTTTGGGGTCAGGGTGGAACTGGTGTAGCAGTCCACCAAAAGTTTCATTTCGAGCGCTTTCGGCAATACGATTTGCCATCATCAGGTAGGAAACTGATGGTATGTTCCGTGTCTCGTTTTTAAGGAGAACGAATAGTAGCGTAGGAATTGAAAGTGGGAGGTATAACGGGAGTAACAATTGAATATAATGGAATTATAATGCCGATAGGTTCGGATATATATATATATATATATATATATATATTATATATCATATATATATATATATATATATATATATATATATATATATATATATATGTGTGTGGGATGGTCACTGTTTCAGCTTTTACTGGAATGGTGTACCAAAGGCAGTATTATTGGTAGAATGCTCAATATAAAATAGAGCTGTTATATAATATAATAAAATAAATATATAAAGGTTTTACATATCTATTTATTAGGTGACAAAGGAACATTCACGACCATATTGGTTTCATGCGAGGCAATCATCAGGTGAAGATGTTTCAAATGCAAGCAAAATCGAAAAAATTTCAAAAAGAATTTTCAAAAAAATTCAGAAAATTCAATAGACATAGGATGTGTATGATTGGATAAAGTGATGTGCGTATGTATGTGTTTTATGGACAGCATAAAGGTCACGAATGTTCCTTGTCATCTAATAAAAGATATGTAAAACCTTTATATATATATATATATATATATATATATATATATATATATATCATAAATAAAATATTATGGTATTATTTATCCCTAACTATATTTTCATGTGTATTATGCAATCTTCAGACGGTTAAATATTGAATATTAAAAAAGTAGCCTGTTCGGCGTATATATAACATGAAGACTGCTCACGCGATAGAATGTCATAAACAACATGCGGGGTCCAGATGTAAATAAATAAATATAAAACAAAATTTAAAATAAATAAAAATTAACAGAGGGGTAAAAATATGGGGTTCATTAGGGTCAGGTGGTAAATGACATAAGAGAAATTTGTCTAAATGTCTACATTTAGAAACTAGTTCACTTCTTTTTTTTTCAGTAAATTCACCTTCGTATTTTGGAGAATACACAATTTTTCTGCGATGCATAGTTTACAATTGTATTGACCGCCTTTACTATATATATATATATATATATATATATATATATATATATATATAGATAGATAGATAGATAGATAGAATAGATAACGAACCGTGTAATCGACTACAATTAATCAATATCTTGATTAATTCAGTGGATTCAACCCTGAAGATCCTTATGGTGAAACTCGAGTAGGTTATCACTTGTATCTGTATTACAATAAATTTGCTCTACTAACGTATTGAGCACTTTTTATTTATTATATCGCTGTCTTACCTTTCTAAATTTTGCATCAACTAACCATTGTTGCCATCTTCACCGGCAAGTCACCCTTTCCCAAATATATATATATATATATATATATATATATATATATATATATATATATATATATATATATAAGAATGCTTACACAAACTCTTCCTTCTCCCAGAGACGCACACACGGACAAACACCCATCTCTCTCTCTCTCGAGCGCTCTCTTTTCTGTCTGTCTGTCTGTCTGTCTGTCAGTCTCACACACACACACTCTCTCTATATATATATATCTATATATCTATATATATATATATATATATATATATATATATATATATAATAAACTCGTTAAATATATAATTATTTTCGTCAACATAGACATAGAAGATTCTTTCAAGTCCTCAGAAGAGATCAAAGCACGACAATTTTATAATTACATACAAAGCAATATCTACAATTCCATATTAAGGAAACACTTAAAACCCCGTCATGTTGGCTTGAACTAAGTAAGTAAAGAAGAAGGAAGTGATAGGCTAAAGGATAAATAGCTACATAACGATTAAAAAGAGATACTATATTGCGAGCCCATGACAACA
>CM042137.1:16850086-16852586 GCA_023376005.1 Doryteuthis pealeii
TCGTCCATGATTTGAACTCGGGGCGACGAATCCATTTTATTCGACTCTAACTATTACACCACCACGCGCCTCCTATAAGTATATGCAAAAAAAAAACCCTCTTATACAACTACACAAAAAATGTGAAAATAAATATTCAATGAACGTGATTCTCTAAACTTTAGTCAGAGAATAACACTTAAAATCTTGATATGCTGTTAAAAGCTATTAGCGCCTATCAAACTTTCCAGGGGCGGGGCGAAATGACTAAAGTTATCGACTGTGACATCGTAGTAAGCGAGCTTGATCTCCAGTCGCATCATTACATTCATCTTAGGACTTTGAAAAAAGCTATGAACAAGTTGTACCCCAACTATGGGTTAAATAGTACCACTACTCTTCTTCTATAAGCATGGCTTTAAACATTACATAACCAACGATGGTTGATATGTTATTAAGCACCGAAACCAAATCAAAACTATCGCACGTTCACTTTTAAGAAAAATACCCTCATAAACTAATCTCTTTAACTCATAAATTAGATCCGAATAAGTACTACACAGCAGGTCAGAGTGGGTCTGGGAGTAATGGAAATATAGGATTGCCCTACACTCTCCAGATTTCCTGAACAGGAGCCTCACCACTTGGTGCACTATAATGTCACACAAGAACATATTACCCTTTTGTAAAGGATGCACTCGGTATATTCTAAGACTTGCCAAGAGGGTTAGCAATTATTATGCATATTCTATAGAATGACAAGATTGCACATTGCACCCTTACATAGAAATTCTGTTCATTTAATATTGATGAAAAAATCGCCCATCTAGGGTAATAATGCCTTCGTTCTCTCCCAAGTAATTCCACAGAGAATTATCTCGGTGTAATGGCATTTGGCAAAGACCTTGAAAGAGCTTACGATAAGTATAGTCACATCAAAGTTGATATCTTTGTAGAAGAATGTATCTTACACAATGTTTATTTAAGTCGTAGACGAAGCAAGACAGAAGATACACAAAGAGCGAATGAGATGTGTATGTAGAAGATCATAGACTTCAACGTTTAGGACTCTCTGAAGACATGTACAAGCAAGCAAGCAATCACTGACTATTTTTAGTATATATTTATACTTACCTGTCATTGGTAAAATATAAGGAATGAAAGAACAAAACTCAGATAAAGATGTGTAGTATATTTCGCTGGAGTTTTGAACTCGGCTTCTTCAGCTTTTATTGAATTATTCAAATCATACAAGTGTTTAATAGAAGGGGAAAGTAGGTAGATGTGTAAGTTTTGTGACACTTGTATGATCTGAACAATTCAATAAAAGCTGAAGAAGCCGAGTTCAAACCCCAGCGAAATATACTACACATCTTTGTCTGAGTTTTGTTCTTTCATTCCTTATATATTACCTCATTCTGTCGGATTCATTCCAACACCCTTTTCCTCATACCTGTCATTGTGTCTGTCAATCTATCTTTTGTCTCTGTCTGTCTGTCTGTATATCTATCTATCAATCTATCTCATTGTATGTATACCGTCTTGAAATACTGAGACATTGGCAATGTACTTGTATCTATCTAGATGTTTACATACCATCTTGAAATACATAACCCCAGTCAGTGCATTTATCTATCTATCTATCTATCTATCTATCTATCAATCTATCTATCTCATTGTATGTGTACCGACTTGAAATACCGAGAACTTGGCAATGTATTCTTATCTATCTATCTATCTATCTATCTATCTATCTAAATATCCGCATTGCAAACCGACTTGAAATACATAAAATCTGTCAATATGTTTTTTATTCATCAATCAATTAATCAATCAATCTATCTATCTATCTATCTATCTATCTATCTATCTTTCTAAATGTCAGTATAACGACTTGAAATACATAGATCATGTCAATATCTTTACTTATATATGTGTTTGTCTCTCTGTCTAAATGTATGTATATCGCCTTGAAATACATCAACCCTGTCAATGACCCTTTGGTATGTTTGTCTATTTCTGGTTCTCTCTCGATCTGTTTAAATGTGTGTATACCGACTTTAAATACATTCTCTCTCTCTCTCTCTCTCTCTCTCTATATTTATATATTATATATATATATATATATTATAAATGTGTGTATACCGACTTTTAAATACATTCAGTTTGTTACTATTTAGTTATCTCTCTCTCTCTCTTTCTTTTCTCTCTCTCTCTCTCTCTCTCTCTCTCTCTCTCTCTTCTATTCTATATTTAATCTATCTATCTAAATGTATGTATATCGACTTTAAATACCATCAGCTTGTTACTATGTAGTTATCTCTTCTCTCTCTCTCTCTCTCTTCTCTTCTCTCTCCTCTCTCTCTCTCTATCTATCTATCTATCTAAATGTATGTATATTGACTTTAAATACATTCAGCTTGTTACTATGTAGTCTCTCCCTCTCTCTCTCTCTCTTTCTCTCTCATCTCTCCATCTCGTTCTCTCCATCTCCTCTCTCTCTCTCTTTGTCTCTCTTTCA
>CM042137.1:16857586-16890086 GCA_023376005.1 Doryteuthis pealeii
TAGCTACCTAATGCGAACTCGTCTAGCCGAACATAGTTGGTGCGTTCAATTCTGAGTGCGTGCTCTATACTCCTGGCCTTTGCCAAACTTATTTGAATTTAGTAAATGACGACTAACTGGGCATCATTAATTGAAAAAAAAATATTTTACTGACCTCTCACCAGACCGGATTAACACAAGGTGTTTTTAACGTGGGGATTTTTTGTGTAATGGGGCGTCCAGCGACGATCGAACTTGCTATTCAGTAATAATGAATCGGCGTGACTAGCTTGCTAGCCATTACACCACGACGGGACGCCCATCATTAATTGAATTCGCAGTGAAGCAATTTATTGCAATGTAAAGGAAGAAATAAGAACGCAATGAAATATGAATAAAAGAACAATTTCCTCACGTCATTTGCTAGGTATCTCGACGTGTCTTTTTATTATTTTATTGAACTTTTTAACATGACAAAAGCCCTTGGCTTTCTTTATATATTAAAGTTGGCGCCAGAAATGTATTATTGTGCGTCGCCACTACTTAAACAAACCTATTAACACAAAAATGAGACTCGCTTATCAAAAGATAACAAAATGTCTGTATTCGCTAAAGACCTTCGTTTTCGAGCGCTATTAATTTACTATTTTATTTAACGTGTGCCTGATCTCCTTCCAGGTTCATGACGAAGAAGAAAGAATGAGATTTTTGTTAATCCATTCGAAGCAGAGGGGGTTCGTCTGCTGAGCAGGGGTGACAAAAGCCACACACAATAAAAGTAAGCAGTAAATAGTTGGTGATGGGGTCGTTTTTAATACTATCTACGAATAAATGATTATTTTATGAATCGAAATTCGTTGTCATATAAAAGAAGATAACTTTTGCTCGACAAAAGCTTTTCAGATATTTGCGGATAGTATAGACTAATAAACAAATATTATTCAAAGAGAATGGGAAGATGGGATATGAAAATTAGAAGATGCAGAGAGAGAGAGAGAGAGAGAGAGAGAGGAGAGAGAGAGAGAGAGAGAGAGAGAGAGAGAGAGAGAGAGAATAGTAAGATAGGGTATTGAAAAATAGACATATTGGGAAGGACACAGAAACAATGAAAAGAAAGAAAGAAAAAAAGAGAAATATATGGACAGACGAGAACTGATGAATATATAGATAGGTATAAAAGACGAAAAACAGAATAGAATTGATACATATAAACTGACTAGAATAGATATATATAAATAGATATGGACAGAGTAATATATATATATATATATATATATATATATGAGGTTAAGTAAACAAACAAATGTGTTTATTTTTATATGGCTTTAAGCCGAAAATTTTGGGAGGATATGTGCTTAATTGAAGTCATATCTAATTTTGAAAATTAATTAGTTAAAAATGAATGAATTTAGGCGGGCATATATGTTCAAATGTAAGACTAAACAAATCGAGAAAATTCCTGAATGTACATTTCGACCTAATAGGTCTCATCAGCAAGGTTATAGACATGGGAAACTGCTCCGTGTGTGACACGAAGCCTCGACTGTCAAGCTGACAGGTGAAGTCTCTAACCATTACACTAGCTTGCCATTTCCTCGTTCTTCGTTTGTTTTGAAACTTATTTATATTCCACGTTTTATTGACTTGCTACACGACAGTATGAGGTTAAGTAAACACAAAAATGTGTTTATTTTTATATGGCTTTAAGATGACAATTTTGGAGGATATGTGCTTAATTAAAGTCATACCTAATTCTGAAAATTAATTAGTTAATAATTAATGAATTTATGCGTGTATATATATATATATATATATATATATAGAGTGTATGTAAGAGAGAGAGAGAGAGAGTGGGTAGCTAGAGCGATATAGATTGACGGATACGATATTAGGCTGAAAAACCCTTGGTCTGACCAAGAAGGGAATAACCTACAATCAA
This sequence comes from Doryteuthis pealeii, assembly GCA_023376005.1. Classification (NCBI taxonomy): domain Eukaryota; kingdom Metazoa; phylum Mollusca; class Cephalopoda; order Myopsida; family Loliginidae; genus Doryteuthis; species Doryteuthis pealeii. Next base: position 16,859,505 of record CM042137.1, read on the forward strand.
GAAATTTATGAGAGAAAAAAGATAAAAGGCATGATTAAGAGGGGCCCAAAGGTAATTAAACAGATAAATAACAAATATAACAAATAAAATTTCTCTCTCACTATCTCTCTCTCTCTCTCTCTCTCTCTCTCTCTATATATATATATATATATATATATAGATAGAGAGAGAGAGAGAGAGAGAGAGAGAGAGAGAGAGAGAGAGAGCAGTATAGGGGCTATAATAATTGACTGTGGCGACGGGATAATTGAGCTCGAACTACACTCACGTTCACTTTCGGACTAATACTATTGGGAAAGGTATGAACCAGTCATACCCCTGCCATGGGGTAATTGTAGCACTACTGTTATTCTAAAAGGATGGCACCCATGGTGTAATGATTATTGTTGTAAGAAATTTACACGGCGACATGACTTCAAATCCTTGATGAGGTTGTTTGCATTTCATATAGCGCAAACACTATTGGGAAAGGTATGCATCGAAGTATTCTCCACCTAGCTCTCTCTCTCTCTCTCTCTCTCTCTCTCTCTCTATATATATATATATATATATATATATATATAAAGAGTGAGAGAGAGAGAGAGAGAGTGGTGGTTATGCTGAGAAATTATCGGTCCGAGCAAGACAGGAATGAACTAGAACCATGAAATATACGAAAGAAATTATATAAATGGCCTGGCTGGTAAGTAAGTAAAGTAAAGTCGTCGGGGCGGCCTAAAGTCAGTATTAGCCAATCAGCGAGGGAGTCTATCCCCTTTTCAATAGCGCTCAACCAAGGAGATTGTTTTGGCGTTTGTGGTGGAGTGCCACACCTACCATTAGCTCCTTACTTTAGCGTACAGATCCCTGTGCTACACATACGCTGAGTTGGCAAGGACCGGTATCGAACTAGGAACCTTTTGGTTTCTAGCCGAACGCTCTACCAACTGAGCTAATATGATACAACTATTCTACTTATTCAGATCACATTTCAACAGATTGTTTCTCAAGTTTCTTTAAGCCTCTAAAAGAAATTCTATTTTAAAAAAGAAAACTGGCATCTACTTTTTGGTTGGATCAATAACTTTTTAGCACTCATTTTTATCGATAGAATTAGAATAAAACTCATCTCATCGGTTGGGCGTTATGGAATTATATTGTAAATATCTTCCTTGTCTCCCACCAGGTCGGATTAACACAAGGTTTTTTAACGTGGTGAGCCACGCACAAACCGAAGCTCATGCAGTGGCCTGTGCAAAAAGTGCGCGAATCTCTTCAGCATTCACCTGTCGTGCGTTTCAGACACCGGACAATAAACCTGGCCTTGAACCCTTTTGAACGAGAGAGCAGGTGTTGCATTGAGGTATAGCCCCTGGGATCCACGCTTTTTATTATTATATCTTACTGATCCAGAAGCCGAAACCACTGGACACAGGGTTCCGAAGAATATATCTGAAGTTTCATATTTTTGTGTTCCAACGTGTAGATATTTACGAAATTTAATCCAATCTTGAATGAAGCAATCATAGTAGAGAGTCAATTAAAGAACAAACTAATTATCAATGGCTTGTGTGATTGGCTTGTTAACCATAACCCTGAGGCAGGCAATCATAAGTTAATAAACTTAGACCGGTTTGAAGCAATGCCCCTCAAGTGAATTAACCAGCTGAGTGAGATCAAACTCACTGGCAACGGTTTACGAGATTAGCTTATTATCCTTTCCTCGGCAGTAGCCAGCCATTATTCATTTACTTCTCGTTTACAAAAGCCCGAGAGTGTGAGATTAAAGCATGGGATTACGATATTAGATTCTTAACCAGTTCTATATGACTTGTAACGCTTCCTGCAAACCAATACTAAACTTAGCCTCGTTGCACACAATGCCACAAGAGGTGATCCTGGTGTAACAGTTATCTTTGTAGCAAATGGAATTGTTGTATATTGCTTCTTAAGTTCGTACTTCTATCAAATTTATCTCTGCTTCATCTGTCATCATCCATTAGGGTTTTGTTATTTCGGCGTTCTCTTTTGGTTATGGTTTCCTTGATGAGGTTGTTTACATTTCACATAGCGCAAATACTATTGGGAAAGTATGCATCTAACTATTCTCCACCTAGCTATGGGTAAATAGTAGGGTAGACTATGCTCTTTAACCTTGATATGGCAATTAGTCTACAGAATGAAAAGTCTGGATTCAAACCTGTTAAACTGACTTTGTGACCTATCATGCCTCCAACCCGTCTTTCGGAACGGGGGTCCAGTGAGCTTCGGCCACTGGACCGGTGAGATAGTAAATTAATAGCGTTGATCCCAGAGGGCCATCCCTCCAGGCAATACCTGCCCCCTTGACTTAACGGGGCAGGGCTGGGTTTATTGCCCAGCGCCTGAGGCGCCCCCTTGAGGGGGAATGCCGACGGGATCGATGCAATTTTTCTACCCGCTACCCATGAGTTTCGGCTTGTGGGTGGTCCCTCATAAATAGGGCCTTCGTGCCTGACTCGGTACGCCTGGGGTACTGGGAAAATAAACCTATCATGCTCGTGTGGAGAGGTTGATAAATACGAGGATTGTTTTGGAATTAGATAATCCACGAAGGGTGCTTTGCCATTAAACAGAGAAACCAAAAGGAAAGAGTAACTATTTCAGCTATGAAGTTTAACTTAAGTTTAACCTTAAGTTCGTCCTTCTTCTATCAAATTTATCTCGGCTTCATCTGTCATCGTCCATTAGGGTTTTGTTATTTCGGCGTTCTCTTTTGGTTGGGGTTTCCTTGTTTCATCATTTCGGGATATTGTTTCTTGTTCACTAGCAACTGTGCATCCTATATTTCTTAGTTATTAGTGATTGAAACAGCACAGACGCTTATTTTTTGTCTACAATTTTATTAGCGCAAACCGCTTATTTCCGACCCGCACACGCACGGAGCAGAAACATATAACTACGTCTGCCCGAATATGGCACTCAGTCTCCAAAACGATTAGATTCTAATCTATTTTACCAGAGTCGACTGTTTACGCAACCCTCTAGGTCAATGAGAACAGCGCTTCTAGACATCCTCGAGCTGACACTCTATCTATCAAACTCTGTGACCGCTGTATTTTTACATTCAGTTTATCGTTATTTAAATCTAAACTGTTTTACAAAAATGATCAATTTCAGTCTAACCATTATGCAATTGAATCTGTGACTCGAGATCAAATCCTGGACAAGGCTGTTTGCATCCACATGTTAATATCTTTAAGAAAGGAATTAATCCAACAGATATGGGTAACTAGTAGAGTTACTGGTTTATGTAGCCTTGATAAGGTAACCGGTCATGGTGAATGAAAACTATGAATTCAAAAATCAATTAAAGTTGAACTTGTGTTGCAACCGGTTTGTGGTAGAGCAGTCGGATCAATACATACAATGTCAAAAGAGTGGAATACCGAAAGAGGATCAAACTCACAAGCAATGGTTTATACGATTAACTTAATGTTTTACAGTTTGCTACTAATTGCTCCCGGTCTATTTCGGGTTAGCTCAGTCGGTAGAGCGTTCGGCTAGAGACCACAAGGTTCCTAGTTCGATACCGGTCCTCGCAAACTCAGCGTATGAGTAGCACAGGGATCTGTGCGGTAAAGTAAGGAGCTGATGGTAGGTATGGCGCTCCACCTCAGATGCTAAAACAATCTCCTTGGCCTAGCGCTATTGAAAAGGGGATAGACTCCCTCGCTGATTGGCTGATATCGACTTCATGCCGCCCCGTCGACTTTACTTTTTACTTTTATTTCTAAACTTAGCTTCGTCACCCTCCCCAAAAACCTGTACCATTTTAGGAGATGAATTAGGGGGTTATCAGCCATATTGTTGAATTTACCCAACCCCAAATAGAATATAACATAAGATTAAATTTTAAGTGGAAAACAGCTGGTTTGAATTTAGAGTGTTCCTTCTCTGTAATGGTTGCCTTAACAACGCGAAATAGGGACCGGTTTAGCTCAGTCGGTAGAGTGTTCGGCTAGAAACCACAAGATTCCTAGTTCGATATCGGCCCCCGCCAACTCAGCGTATGAGTAGCACAGGGATATGTGCGGTAAAGTAAGGAGCTGATGGTAGGTGTGGCGCTCCACCTCAGATGCTAAAATAATCTCCTTGGGCTAGCGCTAGTGAAAAGGGGATAGACTCCCTCGCTGATTGGCTGATACCGACATTAGGCCGCCCCGACGACTTTACTTACTACTTACTTACTCTACTATTTACCAATTGCCGGAGAAAAATAAGTGAATTCCTTCAAAAAAGAAAGATCTTCATCTAGGATATGAACTCGGGCCACTGATTCCATTTCCTACGACCATAACCATTACAATAAGCTCGATTCACATATTTTAATATATATGTCAATTTATAACGATTGTCATGCACTTTTCTTATTCCCGCCTGTTGAATTTATCTGTGAATATTATGAAAAGTCAAGACTATGATTTACATCTCAAGATATCATCAAGTTCTTGTCATGAGGTACGAGATATATGAGTTGTTGCAGCGCTGGGAATCACAGTGGAACAATTTATTTTACGATGAATATTATACGCCGCGACACGTTAAAATTAAATGAACAAAATCTTTGAACATCACCTAATTGGCCCGCGCAGCAATACTCAACTTCATAACATAGATATTTAGAAAGACTTCTCAACTGAAGTTGGTTGTTCAATCTTCATTCGGGTCATTTAATGCCGAATCAAAATATTTTCATAAACAAAGGACTCAGGTTGTTTACAGTACCTGCTGTCGCTTAAATGTCAAGAAACTACACAAAAATGTAAATATGAACGTACAATTTTATATATTTACTAAGAACTCTGCACGAGCAGGATGTGACACAATATCAATTTCTTAAGTGGAGTTTAACAGGTTTGAATTCAGAGTTTTCCTTCTTATAGACTGGTTGCCATAGAAAGGGTAAATAGCTAGAGGAGAAATAATTGGATTCATATATTTCCCAATGGTGCTAGCGCTACGTGAAATGCAATCAGCCTCGTCCAGGATTGGAAATCGGGCCAGCGTGTTTATTTCATACAGCGATAACCATTGCACTAGGCGCCTCGTCATTATTATTCCATAGTTATCCTCTTTAGACTCCGCTAAAAAATGGGCCTTGTGTAACAGCCTGCTCGTTCGGGGGAGGAGGTTAGGTAAATACATACGCAAAAAGGGATGATGCGTAGATGTCTAGCCCTGTCGGCTGGGCCTTTAGTATATGTCGATGGGGCTACATGTTGGCTGTTGGTGGCGACCGGTGATGCTTAAGACCAAATTCTGGTGGTTGAGCAGTCCATGACATGCAAAACTCTACTTTGGCCCTTACTTAGGCTAGACGGGTGGTTGGTGCCCTACGATCAATCAGATGGCCACTTCAAGCCCTAGCATCTATATGATAGTCCCGACTCTATTACCTTTATGGTAACCCCCAATCTTATTTATCATAAATGTTCTAGAAGGCGTTGGCTGAGAGTCTTCATGTCCTACGTATGACGTTAAACTCTGATGGTAAGGTTCCAGTTCTGGAGCTCTTGAGAATTGGAGCACCTTTATCACCATTGCACCCAGATCCATTTTGTCCCGTGGTGGTAGTACCTGTTAGGGTCCCATCTATGGGTTAAATAGAAACAATGTCTTTAAAACAAATTGAGTAGCCACCAAGAATGAATAAAACAAAAGCGTCTTTTTTTTTAATGACCCAATGTTTGACAATCCGTTAAACATAAATGTCTACACGAATCAATGTCAATTCAAAAAGGAAAATGAAACCAGACTCGAGAGTTTGGAACGAAATATTTTGGCAAAGCCCGTGGTTATTTATGAAACTTTGCCCTTATCATACTCAGCTTCATATAACTCTTTCTTGTTTCCTTAACTGAAACTTCACCCTAATGTTCTGATCTGAAGACATGGAAGATACTCAATGAAATACGACAGTGCAGCTTCACACACACACACACACACACACACACACACACACACACACACATTTCCATAGGTGCTTCTACCAACAGAAAACTCATTGGAATGAGTGTTGAATGTCATGGGGACTATTTGGAAAAAAATTAACGTTTTATTCATTGTTTTATTTTCTATCTTGTTTAAAACAGCTGGAATATGCATATATTCTAATATATATTACAACTCGTTATCATCTTGCAACACCCTCTGGTAACAAATGAGACTGTTTAAATCATCCAAAATGAAGTACAGACATGTAAATCCTGATTTATAATAATTTAGCTTATCCACCGAATTCTTATTTCTTATGAGTGTCATCATCTCAGCTAAATAATGGACCATTCCTTTTTTATTATAAAGAAAGAAAGGGAAGAAAATGACATGTTAAGAAAGAAAAAGAAAGAAAAAGAGTAGAGGAAAAATACAGAGAGGGGATGAGCGCACGGAAGCGATAACGCTAATTTGTTTCAATCAAACATAATGAAAAGATGAAAAGAAAAAAGTGTGTGTGTGTGTGGTGTTGTGTGTGTGTGAGAGAGAGAGAGAGAGAGAGAGAGAGAGAGAGAGAGAGAGAGAGAGAGAGATCAAGATTATTATCCTTTTTACATATTGAACTACACGCAATAGCTATTAAGTAAACATATCAAATGTTGTAAGCATTACATTATCATATTGTGGTATATCCACAGGTCCTGCTAGCTTTTTAAAAAATAAATCTCGAACCAGAAATATTATTTCACGTGGGCGCACAATATTTATTTGATTTTTTACGTCTCAGTAGATATTTATTGTAAGCTAAATGTATTTGCATATTAAAAAGATAAATCTATGATATAAACTTTATCAACATTGATTAAAACAAGGTATATGTTTTATAGCTTAGTTGGAGGTCATACCTAGCTTTTAGCAATTAAGGTAGACAGAATGAAACATCTGAGTTGTGTAATTCGTAAATTCAAACCCATGATATTACAAATTACGTTTACCTCTTACTTATATTGAAAGATCGATTGTTTTAAAAAGGCTGATGTTGTTTAATTGCTAATTCTGGTGTATTCAGTAATCAAATTAAAACCAGAGACAATAGCAATATCTCATCTTATGAGAGTGATGTCAATATACACCGAGGTAAAGCATAGACTGCTACTGACAGGTTAACGACCATATGGTTATCTGACGTTTGAGATAAAATATTGTAGCCGTGTCAATTCTACTGAATAGTTGCACCACTTGGTTTGATTGGATTGTTTTGTTTTACGGCATATCAACCTCAGTGGGTCATTTAATGCCGATAAAGTTTTGAAATAAATCAATTCTTAATGGATAATACAATTCTTTTATAAATATATCCTTCTATTTAACCCATAGATGGGACCCTAACAGGTACTACCACTCCGGGTCAGAGTGAACCAGGGAGCAATGGTGATGAAGGGGTGCTCCACATTCCCCAAACCTCCAAAACATCATTCCCAGGACATGTAGACCCGCAGCCACCGCCTTCTAGCACCCATATGATAAAAAGGGGTTGGGGCTTGCCATAAGGGCAATAGGGTTGGGAAAATCATATAGGTACTAGGGCTTGACGTGACCAGCCGATTGATCGGAGGGGGCCTCTCCGACCGTCCGTCTAGCCCAAGATAAGGCCAAAGTGGAGTATTGCAAGTCATGAACTGCTCATTCACCTGGGCTCTATTCTTAAGCATCACAGGTGGCCCCATTGGGGCAGTCTTACCCTCAGTAGAGGTGCAGTCGGTGCATTCTAACGCCCCAGCCGACAGGGCGGTGCACCACTTGGGTTTTAACAGAATGTTGTATATTGATAAGCCGTTGTTTTTGGACGCTTACTGTAGTTGGATTTAGAATTAAATTCGTTGAAATCCAGAATCCGCAAGGTTCGATATTTGATAACCTTTATGGGGAACAAAGGCTCAGATCGTCGTCAGTACGTTAGTTAAATGAGAGACTTCCTATGGTAAATATGGACTCCGCTTCCCTTCACTAACTAGAGAAAAGTTTGGGCCCTAAATAAAAATGTGATCACATAAAATATAAGCCTTGTTTGTCGCTTTGTGAACTTGATATAATGGAATGACTTGGAATGAACTTACATTCACGAGCTTCGTGTGGACATTGGATACCGTCTAGAGAACTTGCTAACTGCGATTGCCGATAAGAACTGATGGTGAGAAAGAGAGAGACCGAGAGACAGAGAAAAGGGAATTTGTGCTGTCGGCACGACGATGATGATACCACATAAATGCCGTACTCAGCCGTCTAGATGACATGCCAGGAGCGATTGGGACGCACCACGAGATCGTGTCAAGGGAATCCGTGCTACTGACACGCCTTGATGATAATCATTATGATGACTATCTGTGCTACGAAATCTAATGCTGAAATAGAGTTAAAACTAGAATATTTCATGATGATAGAACTTAAGTGTATTCCATGGACTGTCTAGATTTCATTTTTATCTTTACTTCTCACCCTCCTAAAAAAAAAAAAACGCGGTAGAAAATACTACTACTACTACTACTACTACTACTTGCTGCTACCGACATGATAGCTATTAACCGAACCTTAACTTACGAATCTCTGAAAAATTATTTCACGGTCAATGAAATTTCGCAACCTTTGAGATTCTTTCTTTATAATCTTTTCTTTCTTTATTTCTTTCTCTTTTTTTTCTTCACTTTTTTCCACTTCCATTTTATTTTGGTACAATCCAGAAGTGAATTACTTTGATAGACGATATAGAAAATATCTCCAGAGAGAACATTTGAGTCTTTTTTTCATTTCTTTTTTTCAGTGAAGCGTTCAGCGGGCAAAACGCTTTCAGTCCAATTGCAAGCGGGTGCGGCGGAGATAAAGTGGTGTGGGGGTAGGGAATTGGGGTGCATTTGGCATTTTCGTGGCAGAGGGAAAGAAAAAAGTATTACATTGCAAACGTTTTGAAGTAACGGATAAATTTGACGATGAGTTCGTGAGAACTGAAAGCAGTTGTGGTTAGAATAAGCAAATAGTAAGCGTATACATGCATATATATATATATATATATGTTGTGTTAAACTGTACAGACAATTCTTGTCGGACGAGTTTTTGTTCGATCACTTAAAATTTTCTGGCCATCTTTTTGATGTCAGGGTGGAACTGGTGTAGCAGTCCATTAAAGGTTTCATTACGAGCGCAATCGCAAGGATCGAACAAAAACTCGTCCGACAAGAATTGTCAGTACAGTTTAACACAACATGTTTAAAAGAAAAAATGCTGCCAAAATACACTTATATATATATATATATATATAATATATATATAGTTTGCTATATCTATAAATAAGGAATACTCAATATCGGTGATAAACGTGGGTTAGGCTAGCGTAAAGACGTTTGGTGACAGTCAGTTTTTTGCCAGTGTGATCATAAAATCAAGTTGACTGTTTACGATATTGTAATATATATATATATATATATATATATATATATATATATATATATATATATTGATAATGAAGATTCGCTTCCGGCTTTTGTCTGTAACAAAAACTACGTCACTGTTTACGTCACAATTAACAAAGTCGTCAATACATAGTAAGTAAAGTAAAGTCGACGGGGCGGCCTAAAGTCGGTATCAGCCAGTCAACGAGGGAGTCTATCCCCTTTTCAATAGCGCTAGACCAAGGAGATTGTTTAGCATCTGAGGTAGAGCGCCACACCAACCAACAGATCTCTGTGCTACTCATACGCTGAGTTGGCGGGGACCGGTATCGAACTAAAGATCAATTATCACTAATAAAATAAATAAAATGTTTTCCTTATGATTCAACGTTTGAATCGTTTATATTACAATAAATAAACTATATATTATTTAAATAAACTATGAAATTAAATTTTAAAAATTGTATTATTTTAAATGGGAAAAATTACTTGCGAAATTTGTTATCAATCTAAAAGAATATCTTTTACTTTCACGTTTTTTTTTTTCAGTAACAAGAAGTTAACTAAAAGTTTACAAATAAATGAATACTTACGATTCTGTGTAAAATTTATGTGTAAAATTTTCAAAATAATTATTTAATTAATAATTAATAGATGTGCGCAACCTTTTATTTGTGAGACAGAACTAAGTTTCCATTTCAAATTGTCTTATTTTTTTTATTCCTTTAATAAGTTCGATAATTTTACTCACTTATGGTACAAACTCTCTCACATTGAATTTTTAACTCTCTCCCCGCCCCCTCACATAATATCACACCAGAGGGTGACTTTTTATTTTGCTAGTATATGTAAAGTAGATTTCGGAGAACTCAACAAAACAGAAAAAAGAAAAAAAAAAGAAATACGAACCAGTCAAAATTTTGACAGTTGGGCAAAAAATGAGTCGAGATAAATAATGGAAAGAGCTGAAAACCTTGTAAAGCCGGTTTCTGGAATCGAATCAATGACAGAAAAATAAATTCTCAAGTTTCCCCGTAATGATCTTCAGGATAATTCTGACATTATATAGTTAAAGTTTTATAAAAGTCCTCGTATATATCCAGCAAGTATATGATACAAATTAAAATGCGAGTTCCTCGTATATTTTTTTATATAGAGATGGCAATAGTATGACCTATACATTAAACTATCGCAAATGAAAAAAAGCGTTGAAAATATTAAATGTGCTTATATTTAGGGTTGCAGACAATGGAGCATATAAAAAAAATAGATGGTGATATTTAGGATATTTTATAGTGACCTCACTACTTCTTTTGGCGAAGAAAAAATAGGCCATACAGTTGTTACTCATCATATATATATATATATATATATATATATATATATATATATATATATATATATATATATATATATATATATATATATATATATATATATATATATATATATATATATATATATATATATGCGTATATGTGTGTGTACTTACTAAATATATACGCGGATTGATATGAGATTTTCACTATTTATGGTTTGATGTATTAAATTAATACCCATTAGTGGATATTCATCACATTATACCATATCACTCATAATCAAGTACAATCCTAACAATTTTTTTTAATCAAAAGATTTTTTTAAACACCAACATTTTATTATTTATACTGGAATATTTAACAGTTAAAACGGCTATCATAAGCTATTAATTATCTAAAATCAATGTATTGACACTGTAAACAAAATTACATTCATATATATAAATAAGGTGTTTACTTATTTTTTTACTGCTATATATTCATTTTTAATGCAGAATTCCAATACTGTGGAGTTTGGTAATAGATAATATCTAATAACATCCGATTTCATCATACCCGATGAATAAACGCAGACGCGCATGGTGTCATGGCTATCGTTGTAGGAAATGGATTAGGCGACATGAGTTCAAATCTTAGACATGGCTGGTTGCATTTCACATAGCGCTCATACCCTTGGAAAGATATGCATTCAACCATTCTACTTCTAGCTATGACTAAATAGTAGGACAGGCTGGGATCTTTTTCGCTTGGTATGCCAATCAATCTAGAAGGAAATTTCTGAATTCAGACCTGTTCAATTCCACTAAAATATGACATTATATCGAATTCTACACGTACGAAGATGTTTAGTAAATAGATACTAAGTTATACTCAGGGAGCGTTTCATCGGGGTGTTTTGGTTGGCAAGTTAATCTCGCAGGTCAATTATTACTGAATGGTGAGATCGATCTTGTGTAACACTCTATCTGTGGGAAAGGGTTCGGTTATTTAAGGGTTTGGTTCATCTTTTTGTAATGGTTAGAAAGCTAGTATCGCAGATCAATTGTTACTGAATAACAAGTTCGATCCTCGCTAGATGCCCCATACATGCGACCTTGTGGGTGGGTATTTAGGATTTTCCCATCGTTATGTAATGGTTAGAAAGCTAGTCTCGCAGATCCCTTACTACAGAATAGCGAGTTCGATCCTTGCTGGATGTCCCATATTTGCGTTATGTCATATGCTACCTGTGGCGAATAGGTTAGGTATTTAGGGGGTCCCTTTGCGATGCAATAATTACAAAGCTCGTCTTGGAGATTCATTACTACTGAATCGCGAGTTCAATTCTTAATGGGTGCCCCATACCTGCGACTTTATATCACGTCCTACTCGTGGCAAACGGGTAGGGTAAATCGGTTTTGCTCTGTCAAGAGAGCATCCGCCTCTCTCCATTATTAATACTAGCAAATATATGCACCCTCCGGGTGCAAGTATTTAAGTTTTAATATGATAAAATATCATATTAAATTAGAAAGGCTAATGAAACTGAATAAGAATGAAGATAAAAAGATTTGGAACAGAGGGGGTATGATTGAAAAATAGAACAACTTTGAAACAAACTCTTCCATCATTTTCCGTTACTCCCGTCTTTCATTGGTAAATTTTCCTAATTTGACTATTTAGTTAAAATAAGAAGTAAAAAAATGAAATTACAGTTATTTCTTCTTTTTAATGGATTTCTTTTAAGATTTATCCCCGAGACTTTTGCTCATATTCAATAAGATAAAACCAAACAATTAGAAATCAATAACTCTAAGCATATATTTATTAAGATCAAATTTCTAATATCAATATGAAAATTAGCCTTCCCATTCACACTGTAAACAGCTATTTTATTGTATATATAAATACAATTGTATGTTATTAGTATGTAGATATGGTCAACAATTAATAACGTAAAACAATTTTATTAATAATTGAGGTTTAAATAAAAAATAAAATCATGGAGAATGTGATGTAAATAACAAAGGGAATTGTGACTTGTATAGTAATATAGTTTCGTTTACAGACAGACAAACCCACAATCTCCATTATAATAATAATAATAATAATATATATATATATATATATATATATATATATATATATATGTATGTGCTTAATTGGAGTCGTACCTAATTTTGAAAATTAATTAATTAATAATGAATTAGGCGGGAATGCCTATTTAAAGGTATGGCTAAACAAATCGAGAAAAATCAATCTCTGTATGTACATTTCGGCCTATTAGGCCTCATCATCAGAGCTATAGATAGGAAGGCCGCCCTGTGCGTGATTTGAAACCAGACTGCCAAGCTGACAGGCCGATACCATAACCCCTACACCAAACGGACTTCTTAGATTTTACGATTTGTTTAGAGTAGGTTAATATTCCTCTTCTAGTGACTTTTATTACACGACGATATGATAAGTTGTAAACACGGTGTGTTTGGAATGGCTTTTTGCCGACAATTTTTGGAGAATATGTGCTTAATTGGGGTCGTACCTAATTTTGAAAATTAATTAATTAATAATGAATTAGGCGGGAATGCCTATTCAAATGTATGGCTAAACAAACACACCGTGTTTACAACTTATCATATCGTCGTGTAATAAATGTCACTAGAAGAGGAATATTAACCTACTCTAAACAAATCGTAAAATCTAAGAAGTCCGTTTGGTGTAGGGGTTATGGTATCGGCCTGTCAGCTTGGCAGTCCGGTTTCAAATCACGCACAGGGCGGTCTTCCTATCTATAGCTCTGCTGATGAGGCCTAATAGGCCGAAATGTACATACAGAGATTGATTTTTCTCGATTTGTTTAGCCATACATTTAAATAGGCATTCCCGCCTAATTCATTATTAATTAATTAATTTTCAAATTAGGTACGACTCCAATTAAGCACATATTCTCCTAAAATTGTCGGCAAAAAGCCATTCCAAACACACCGTGTTTACAAATATATATATATATATATATATATATATATATATATATATATACACTCCTCGTCAACCCAGCGCATGAGTAGCACTGCTTGGATTTGTGCAGTAAAGTGGGGAGCTGGCGGAAGGTGTCGTGCACCACCCCAGACGCAAAAATAATCTCCTGGTCTAGCGCTAGTGAAAAGGAAATAGACTCCCACGCTGTCCGGCTGATACTGACAATCGGCCACTTAGCCTACTTTACTTTTACTAAGTTAAAATCATTGAATATTATGATATTAATTAACAATTTATTAACTTATTCAAATTAAAAATACAACTTAAAATAAAGATGGGAATTATGTTTAGCCACTCACTTTTACATCGGAATTCATTATTTATAAATTTCTCATTCATGTCATATTTTTTTTGTCTAATTCTATTAATTAAAGAGTGATTTATGAATATGAAAGGATCAAGTATCGTGGTGTCTTATGTAAGGAATTCCATCAAAGAAGAAATTGATTTATCTGAAAATGTTTTCTCCGCAAATAAAAAGATGCGAATAAGAAGAGGCTTAACATTCAAAGGGGAGATGGATTTATGAACAGCTGAACAACTTACTGTGATAAAAGTCCCAGCTAAACAAAGTCAGCGTATCACCTGGAGGTGTACATTACTGTATCACTGACAACGTTTTTTTCTTCTTCTTACGAGTCAGGGTTAGGGAGGTTATAAGAGAAGAAAAAAATAATGTCTTTTGGATATGGGATCAAGTCACCGGTACTTTTTTAGAAAAAGGAATATATATATATATATATATATATATATATATATATATATATATAGAGAGAGAGAGAGAGAGAGACAGACAGACAGACAGACAGACAGACAGAGCCAGAGACAGAGACAGACAGAGACAGAGACAGATAGACAGATAGACAGACAGAAATATATGTTTGTAAATTACAAGATTATTAAAAAAATTAACTGGAAGGAAATCCAGAATTATGAATCTATTCAATCTCGAATGAATATATATATATATATATATATATATATATATATATTATATATATATATATATATATATATATATATATATATATATCCGTGTGTGTGAGGAGGTATGATATTTAATCATAATTTAAAATATATAAGTAAATAAAATTCATATAAATAAAAATAGATACGTTTTTTTTTCATACTCATTATTTTCAATTATTTTTTAAAGTAAATTCACTTATATTTTTAGTAAATGCTTAATATGCAGAGTTTAAAATTACAAATAAATTTCGAACTCTACACAAATAAAAATTAAAGTAAGAATAATGACGAAAGCAATATTTTAAACAAGTAAATATACATACACTTTTTAGAAAATATGTTGCGATTTTAAAAATAATTTCAAATACGAATTACCTCACATAGTTTTGAAACATAATGATGATCTTGCATTCTTCTTCTTCTTCTTCTTCTTCTTCTTCTTCTTCTTCTTCTTATTATTATTATTATTATTATTATTATTATTATTATTATTATTATTATTATTTACTCCTTTTGAGTTTTCACACCAGTGTTAGCTGATGGTATTTCACTGGAGTCTGAGTGACAGCAAGTCTCCTCAGGTCTCCAGTATTCTGGCAGATTGCAGCAGTGCAGTGTTCTGAATGGTTTCAATCCTTCCTTTGATATCCAAACTTTCCACACCCTTTTCTAATCCTTTTGGGACTGTTCCAAGTGCTCCAACCACAATTGGTATCACTTTCACTTTCATGTTCCATAACTTTTTCAGTTCTCTGGCAAGGTCCAGATATTTGTCCATTTTTTCATTTTCCTCATCCTGTGATCTGCTGGCACTGCAAAAAAAATTATTATTATTATTATTATTATTATTATTATTATTATTATTATTATTCCTTTCGAGTGTTTCGATGGTTGTTTACTGGAGGCTGAGTGACAACAAGTTTCCTCGGGTCTCCGGAACTCCTCTGAGTATTCTACCAGATTGAAACAGTGCAGTAGTCTGGATGGTATCAATTCTTCCTCTGATTTTCAGATCCTCCAGTCTTTTTTCCAAGTTTATTGGTACCGTTCCAAGTGCACCAACTACAATTGGTATCAATTTCACTCTCATATCCCACAGTTTTTTCAATTCTCTGGCAAGGCCCAGGTATTTATTTATCTTTTCATTTTCCTTCAGCTTCACTCTGTGATCTGCTGGGACCGCAAAGTCCACCAGTTGACACGTTCTCTTTTCTTTTTTTTTCTTTTTTTGTTTATCAATACTAGGTAAGGTCTCCTGGCTGGGATAGGGTAGTCCGTCTTTATATGAAAGTCCCAGAGCATTTTATGCGTTTCATTCTCAAGAACAAATTCTGGTTTATGCATATACCATTTTGTTGTATGGTCAAAATTTAATTTTGTGCATAATTCCCAGTGGATCACCTTCCCAACCCAGTCGTGCCTAGCTTTGTATCCCCTTTGTACTAGTTTGCTATTTCTATTATCTATCAATACATTGTAACACATGGACACATGGCTGAGAGGGTTAAGACGTTAAATTAAAAGTTTCTACTAAACTACCACCTAGAGTTTGTGAATTCAATCCTTGTTTCCTGTCTCAAACGCAAATACTATAGATAGACACAAAATATGGATGGTGGAATTAATTCTGTTTGTCCTAGTTATTCAAATAAAGGGTTAGGCTTGGAATTTCCGGAAAGTAACAGAGCATGACAAAATTAACATGAAAAAGGCCGGAAAGTACATCGGCCGAAGCCTATATATATTTACCAACCCCTCCGCACGAGCAGGATGTGACAGAAGGTCAATTTCTTAAGCGGAGCTCAACAGCTTTTGAATTCAGTGTTTTCCTTCTCCTAGACTGGTTACCTAACCATGGTTAAAGAGCCCAGTCTGCCCAGCTGTTTTACCCATAGTTGGAGGGAGAATTGGATTCATACCTTTCCCAAGGGTATTAGCGCCTTGTGAAATGCAAACCGATTCGTCGAGGAACTGAACTCGGGTCAACGAGTCCATTTCCTACGACTCTAACCATTACACCACGTGCCTCCATAACCTAGTGAATATAGCAACTGAGATGAGTGCAACAGTCCGCAATGTGTAGTTAATAACACTTAGTGAAGTAGACGGTTGCCTATTGTCGGTATCAGCTGAACAACGCGGGAGTCTATCCACTTTTTACTAACTTATAACATCAGCTCCCTACTTTACCGCACAGATCCTCGCTGAGTTAGCGAAGATCTGTATATGAAACCCGGAACTTTGTTGTTCCTAGGCGGATGCTCAACTGATTGAGCTAAACCGGAACTCTTCAGTCTTTTGAATATCAGCCATTTAATCACAAAGTTCTGTCACTACATGGCTGATACCGATAATTGGTCACTCAGCCGACTTTAATGAAACATATCATAATAACATTTTAGTATTGTATAATTTATTCTTATTACACTGGTTTACAAAAAAATTGAGGCAAGCACAAAAATAGCTGTTTTAACCTAATTTGGGGTGCTAAATTCACATTTGAAATCCGTTTTTACTCATCACCTCTAGTTCTTTAGATATTCATACAGTACATTTTGTACACATACTGTACATAAAGGTGTATATGCATTCAGGGTTAATTTCTCATATTTATGTCTTTTTTTTAAGTTATTATGCAATAAATGTAAGTGATAGCATTACATTATATATATATATAGCTATATATCAAGACTGATTTCGGCAGTTAAGCGTAGCCAACACGTCTCAATCAACAGCTAGTAGTGCACTGGCCAGTAGTGCACTGGCAGTCAGCAGATCATCTAAGAAAACACATTTCTAACTGTCTGCGGTACTATGAATTGTGTAAATTGTGTCATCGAAGTATATCTATTCCGTCAATCTTCTTTATCTATCCTGTTTTATCTGTAATAAGCTGCTGCAACTGTTGAAATAAGCACGTATATACTCTGTATATACTAAAATGAGACTATTTAAAAGACAGAAAACTAGAGGTGATAGAGCAAAACTGTTTATAAATTTGAATTCAGCACACCCAAATTAGTAAAAACACCTATTCTCATTCTTGCCTCAGAAAAAAAAATGTTGTAAACCAGTGTTATTAGTCGTAGCAATCATATTAAGAATCGTGCTGTGTGGATGGGGATAAATTAGTCACCTTATGAATACATAGCAGCTGCAAAACGAATTTCAAAATTATCCCATGGTATTATTTTTGAAGAGAATTTTATTTTAGGGAAAACATCTTTAAACGTTCGTTATAACGTATGATAATCTCCACTCATGTTTCTTTCATGAAAGCTTTCCTTTACGTTTTACGGTAGATCACCACTAAAGCGTCCTGGTGATACGAGACAGATGTGAAAGAATGAAAAAAAAGGTGAAGGATATAGAAACTTCTGATGGGAAACCGACAGAGACAGCTCAGGAGACACATAAAGGTTGAAGTGCGCTCATAAAGGTACAAGAATTCTAATGAAAAGTTTCAGAGATCTCAGAGCCTTTCTTTTCCTTGACTGTGCCTGACCAAGGCTAAAGAACACATATGCCCTACTATTTAGTCATAATGGGAAAGAATCGATCGATTCATACTTTTCCCGAGGGTATTAGCGCGAAGTGAAATGCCAACAGTTCATATATATATATATATATGTATATTAATATATATATATATATATATATATATATATATATATATTATAATATAAAGTTAAGTCTGTGAGTGGACTATTGTTGGTATCAGCTGAGCAGCGAAAAAGACTATGCCCTTTTCGCTAGCTCTAGATATGGGAGATTGTTTTGGAGTGCTAAACCTATCTCAAGCTTGCAGATTCTTTACCACACATATAAGATTACCCAAGGTGTGCTACTCATGCACTAGGTGGGTAGCGACCGGTATCTAATACTCCCCCATATATATATATATATATATATATATATATATATATATATATATATGGACATGCTAATGTGGGCCGGCTACCAAGGACCTACATTGACCAACTATGCGAGGATACTGGATGCTGCGCAGAGGACCTCTCTGGCACAATGATTGATTGAGACGATTGGCGAGAGATTGACATGGATATCCGTGCTAATTGCGTGACATGATATATATATATATATATATATATATATATATATATATATATATATATATATATATTAGAGACCAGTTCTTTTAGAAACCAAAGTTTATGCAAAAAGCCTTATTAGATGTGACGTACAAAGTGCATCTTCTTCGTAATTAGAATTATATCCTTAAATTCAATTTAGTAATTACATCCTTAAACATAATTTAGTTATTAATTATAATTAGTGATTTATAAATAGGCTGAATGTAAACTGGTGTATTTAGTAATTATGACATTAAATACAATTTAATAATTATTAATAATTAATAATTTACTAGAAGGGGCTACCCGATGTCGCCTGGGCTGAGGGAATGGCATGTCATATAAGAATATAGTGAGAATTCTTAATTCAATATTTTACAATTAAAAAGAGAAGATATAAATGAGGCAGTTAGTTTAATTGATATTATATTTCAAATCGAAAAAACAAGAACATACAAAAATATAAATAAATACATGAATTAAATGAATTAACATTAAACTAAAAGACTGCATTTAAATTTGACATATTTTTTGCATAATATTAGATTTGATAAATGATAAAAAAAACATTAATTGAAATAGCCAGCCAACTAAATATTTTCATTTATTCAAATTCAAATTATTATTATATTATATTTTTCAAATTAAAATATGCATAGTCGTGAGACTACTCTGAATAGAAAATTATCTTATTTAGAATATTTAATGCAAAAAAAATCGAAACTGATCTTTTTAAAAAGAATATTGAATTTTTATAAAAGTTAAATATCAAATTGCAGTATTTGTTTTTATGTATGGATGTTCAAAAGTGAAAGTAAGTGATAAACTGTCCATAAAAAAATGTATAATAAAAAACAAATAAAATAAACGATTGTTTATCCCGTACGATTGTTCAATAAATATTTATTACAATTTAGAATCAATAAAAAACATATTTAATTAAAAGGTAATTATTAAAATTTCATCTTTAATTTATTACGAATTTCTTAATGTTCAATATTAAAAAAAATTCACACCAATATAGACTTTAAAAAAACATTTAATGATTATTTAATATCCGAAACCGAATTAACGTGATTATTTTATAAACCGTTGAAATTGATTGTTTTGAGCTTCCATTACTTTCAAACCCTGAGAATTTCTTTTTTTTTTTGTCACTAACAAAATTGAATTCTATTACATTAAATTAAAAATATTTGTGGGATTATTTTTGAATGAGGCCATTAATTCAATTAGTATTATATTCCAAATCGAAAAAAAATGAAAAAAAAAAAAAAATAATTGAATTTAAATAAAATGATTATATTTCAATTAATTTTATATCGTTTTTTATTACCATATATATAAATATCTAAAATCATTATTTCTTAAACCTAGCCAATGGGGAAAACAATTATCCATTAATTTCTAATGGTTTTAATAGAGAATATAAATTATTGTTGCGTTTTTATTTAGTGTTTTTAAACAATATTACATTTTAGTTTAAGATATTCATTTGTTTACGTTTAAAAGCAGCAAACGCTATCAACATGGTTAAGTAGAATTCAATTTTGAAATAACTTTGTGAATATTAATCAAATTTTCATAATTTGCGCAAAAACTATTTTCGGTGATCGTGACATTAATTATTTGACATTAATTGTATTATTTTCTTACTTTTTATAGGACTCACATAGAACTATACTTTACTATATATATATATATATATATATATATATATATATATATATATATACATATATATATATATATATATAAATGTGTGTGTGTGTGTGTGTGTGTGTGTGTGTATTAATGATTTACATATTAATGAATATCAGAAATGTACATGCTTAAGTCTTTTTTTGTGTGGTTATATTTTTTTCCTCTTATTTTTTTTCTTTCTCCTCCTTTCTTTTTTCTTTATGTTATGAATGAAATGGACGAATAACCGTAATTTCTTATTTTTATTTCTTATTATTCATCTCTGAAGATAAAGTTCTAATTTGAAATCGATGAGACAAAAATAACATCTTTTTGTTATTTTTATACGCATTGTAATTGCCTTCAATTCATTAATATATTATAACATACTTAACAATGCTTCAAGCAAATTACCAATTACTATATATATATATATATATATATATATATAGGGTCAACCACAGACACGTGTTTCGACTTATAGGCTTTTCAGTGTGGCTAGACATCTTGTAAGCTACCTACAGCCGGAATTGAAATCCGATCGGTTGGGTGTCAGTCCGGCACCTTAACTTATATATATATATAGATATA
Organism: Doryteuthis pealeii; assembly: GCA_023376005.1. NCBI lineage: Eukaryota > Metazoa > Mollusca > Cephalopoda > Myopsida > Loliginidae > Doryteuthis > Doryteuthis pealeii. The sequence goes on from CM042137.1 coordinate 16,880,577, forward strand.
TAAACTGAATTAAGTTGATGTGATTCACAATCGATTGAATTCAATGAGATGTTGTTACGTTAGCAATTAAACCTATATCGAAATATTATTCATTTCTAAATGTTTGATAGTAATCATAATCATTTTCAACGACCCATTGCATTTTTCTAGAACTTCACGTTTTTTACTCTATAATTATATTTTTAAACAGTTGCATGGTTTCATGTATTTCAGTCTAATACTAATAATTTATGCACATTATCACATATTATATTTTATTATTACGCACATTATTATAAAGTTTAGCATATTTACTCGTAAGAGTCCACGACACATTGAAGCCTAAGTTGTTTTTAAATCAATAGTTTTTAATTTTATTTAAACCCATTACATCGTTGAATAGCGCACGTTGAAATATTTCATAAAATATGATTTTCTCATCAAAGATTTATTTATCTCCTATAACATGAAAGCATTGTGTTTAAAAATGGTGTCTTCAACTGTTAATAAACATTTGTTTGGCCAAAGTTATATGGTTTTAAGTAATAAATAATAATAATCCTCAGTAAATAATTGTAGCTTCATGTGCATATTTTTAATATGAACATCGTACACACAGTTTCTTTTGCTTCAGGTATCCCTTTCTCGTACAATTAATTTTCCGTATCAAAACTCCGAGTCAGTCTGAACCTCAGAGTAATGGCAATTAAAGATATTCCATACTTCCCAGTGATTAAAAACAGGATGTATTTTAGTGTCATACCCAGGGTAACCCTCTTTTTGGGTTATCTTACCCTCTGCTGCGAATACAGTAGGCACATTCTATGTACCACCCACATGGGGAGCTAGAGGAAAGAAGCACCGAAGACAGTTCGATGAGACAGTATTTTTCCAATGAGAGCATTAATCATACTCATGCCTACAGAATAGCCGAAAGCGCTTGGACCCTGAGGAAAATACTATGGAAATTCTAACACTTCCTTAATTCTTACTTTCAATTAAAAAAAAAAGAAAAAAAAAAAACTGGAATAAAAAAATAATAATGCATTCTTTGTCAGTCACATTAAATAAAATTTATTTGCGTCGGTTTAGCTTAGTCGGTAGAGCGTCCGCCTGGGACCACAAGGTTCCTGGTTCGATACCACCGCGCCAACCCAGCGTATGAATAGCACAAGGATATATGCTGTAAATTTAAGAGCTGATCGTAGGTGTGGCCCTCTACCTCAGACGATAAAAAGTATTTCCTTGGTCTAGCGTTAGTGAAAAGGGGATAAACTCCCTCACTGTCTGGCTAATACCGACTTTAGTCACCTCCAAGACTTTTACTTATATATATGTGAGTGAGTTAGAGAGATAGAGAGATATAGAGATATTATAAAAAAATTTTCGTCCAGTTTAAAAGCATGGTAAGGGTAACCTTAATCTGGACTAGAAAATAGATATTTAATATATAAAAACTTTACCGCACTTTTAACCTGGACTATTTTTATTTATTTGTTGATAGTTTTGACCTGAGTCCTCGCCAGAAGGATTTTTTGTGAATAAATGGGTTTTTAAATAGTTTTTAAATTTGTTTTTAAAGGTGTTGATAGGCCACAAAATTGTGACGAAAACTGAACTGTTAACCTATCATATTCATTTCTTCTTGGTACAGCTAAACTTGTATAAGATTTTGAAAAATAACGACATACTTTATTGATCAGCAAAATTTTTATTTTTCGAAGGAGAAAAGAGAAAATATAAACTTAAGGGCCCTTTCGACCGGGCTTTGTCCAAAAGTAACGACCGGTAGATCGTTTAAAAGTCACAATGTAAATCAAATGGGTAAAAGAGAGGTCAATCAAGCAAATGGTGGGGAAACATGAAGGCAAAAAAAAATTGGTAAATACCTTCAGGTGATCCCCACTTCAGCAATAACATCCCCAGCAAAATTACCAGAGAGTGCTTAAGATGTCTCTGTCTACACAAGGACGGGCAGTAAAAAAAATGGAGACTGCCTCGAGGACATTGAGAAGGTGACTTGTCCTAGCCTTGTGTAGAATAGAAAATTTATTATCGCTTTAGTTTGTTTTACAGCTATTTGAACTACAAAGGTGGTCACCGATGGCAGATTATATATATATATATATATATATATATATATATATATATATATATAATTTTCAAATCAAGTACTTGGTTTGTAAATCAGATAGGCGAGAAACTGAGAGTTACAAGCGTTGTTGACTTTGTCTTTCCTGCCCTAACACAAGAGAAAGAAAGAAAGAAACATCCCTTATGCGGCACCTAGCGAGGATCGAAATCTTTATCAAGTTGTCGTAATTGTTCTGCGAGACTACTGTGCTAACCATTAAACTACTACAAAATATTTTAGAGACTTTAATGTACACTGTCATAAACGAATACACCTGCATACAGACATACACATACACACACATATATCCATCTGTATATACATATGTATGTACAAGGTGTATTAAAAAATATTGAGATTTTTTGTACTTTTTTACACACCTTCTATTCTGAAAAAATTAACGTTCTATTCATTGTTCCTTTTTATCTTGGTAAAACAAATTTAAACTCGGCACTTTTATGGCACTTCTTGTATTCTGAAGAAAATTAATGTTCCATTCATTGTTCATTTCTATCTTGGTAAATACAGCTTCAATCTTGATACTTTTATGACAGTCCTTGTGTACGTGTATGCCTGTATTTCATAATCAATATGAATATTGGTGTACGTGCGTATGCGTGTGTGTACAACGTAAATAGATATGTAAAATGAATGAAACACCTAAATAAATAGTTAAAACAAAAAAAAATCGAGAAACTGACAGTTAACAAGCATTGTTGACTTTATATCTTCACTGCGTGACACAAAAGAAAGAAAGAAAGGTATCTTTATCTTTTGCAGAAAATCAATGTTATGCGGCACCTAGTGAGAATCAAAATCTTTATCAAGCCGTAGTAATTGTTCTGCAAGAGTAGTATGCTAACCATTAAAATACTGCGAAATATTTAAGAGAACTTGATTTATGATGCTATAAACAAATGCATCCGTATACAGACATACACATATACACACACATACACATGTAAGGGTCGGGGTTAGCTCAGACAGTAGAGCATTCAGCTAGAAACCAGAAGGTTCCTAGTTCGATACCGGTCCTCGCCAACTCAGCGAATGAGTAGCACAGGGATATGTTCGGTAAAGTAAGGAGCTGATGATAGGTGTAACGCTCCACCTCAGACGCCAAAAACAATCTCCTTGTCTAGCGCTATTGAAAAGGGGATAGACACCCTCGCTGACTGGCTGATACCGACTTTAGGCCGCCCCGACGACTTTACTTACTTATACATGTATACATGTATGTATGTATTTCATAAGATATGCCTGTATGTGTGTGTGCGCGCGCGTGTAAATAGATGTGTAAAGTAAATGAAACACCTAAATAGTAGTTAAAATACACCCCCCCCCAAAAAAAAAAAGATTAAACCGAAGTAATTGTTCGGTGAGACTACTATGCTAACAATTAAACTACTACGAAATATTTTAGGGGTTTAATGTAAACTAACATAAACGAATACATCCGCATACAGACATACACATGCACACACACATATATCTATTTGTAAGGAAATGAATCCGACGGTATAAGTATAGATAAAAGGATATGAAAACACCACAATATGCTGTTAAAGTAAAAATATTTATATTATTCATAGCTAATATTGAACAATATTTCGATTTATATCATCAGAGCTTGTTTTTAATCGAGAGAGAAGCAGAAAAAATTTCTGCTTCCCTCTCGATGAGCCCGGATTAAGAACAAGCTCTGAAGATGATTTTTATAAATCGAAATATTGTTCAATATTAGCTATGAATATGATATAAAATATTTTCATTTTAACAGCATTGTGTGTTTTCATATCCTTTTATCTAAACGTATATACGTATATATATATATATATATATATATATATATTTATATATATATATATATATATATATATATATATATATATATATATATATATATATATATATTATATATATATATATATATATAGTTTGAATAAAGAAGTGGTCTGAAGAAACTCGGTTGAATGGTCCATTTTCACGATATCCCCGGTATCTAAGGCCTTTTCATTCACAAACTAATTTGCTCTGTTTAAGATTAAACATTGAGCTCTCATATGTGACCTGTATACCTATGTATGTATACATATATGTGTGTATTTCATAATCCATATAAATATGTATGTACGTGCGTATGTGTGTATGCGACGTAAATTAATGTGTAAAGTGAATGAAACACCTAAATAAGTAGTTAAAAAAAAACCAAAATAAAAAAAAAAAAAAAAAATCAAAAGAAAAACTATTAATGGTGATGAGAGGCAATAGTTGGCTTTTTGGAATTGTTGATACAGCCGATCTTCAAATGGGATGCATCAAATGCAATTTCAAGATTCAGCCGCCAATGAATGTTTGGAATGTTCGCGTAAACATTCGTGCACCTTGCTAGAGTCGACGGCGCCACGCGGGACAATTAACACTGTTTACCTTTAGGGTGGAAGCCAAAGAAATAATAAAACGCATCGTTGAACAGGTTGAATGTCTTTTGAGGGCCGATGGGTAGTGAAGGGCTTGCTGGGTAGAGAAGGGCTTGCTGAGGAAATCTACCAACACGTTAACTTTTAACCAAAAGAAAATAAACGCCGAAGATATCGGTATTTTTCAACTGGAAAACACCGGAGATTGTAAACGATTCTTTCTAATCATCATGGGTATTTGTATGAAAGATGAAGTTTCGATTATTATTTTCTTCCATCTTCAGGCAAAGATATTTTCACCGATTAACTCAAGCTTTTAAGCGTGCAATTTTGATTCAAATGAATTGGAAACTGGTAGATGGGAGCTAACTTTTAACAAATCCTGGAAGCAGTACCCCACAACTTCGTTTCGTTTTATTTTACGGTGGATCAACCTCGAAAGGTCATTTAATGTAGGCAAAGTTTTGAAAAATTCTTAAATATAGTTTGGTAAAAAGTTTTTTTAATCACAACTTTTATAAACATTTTTTTCTATTTAACCCATAGATGGCGCCCTAACAGGTACTACCACGCTGGATCAGAGTTGACCTGGGAACAATGGTGATAAAGGGGTGCTCCACATTCTTCAGACCCCCAGAACTGAAACCTAACCATCAGATAGATTCTAACGTCATAACCAGGACATGAAGACCTGTAATCATCGCCTTCTAGCACATATATGATAAAAAGATTTTGGGCTTGCCATGAGGGCAATATGGTTGGGACAATCATATAGGGTAGCACCCCACAAATAAGCAGCTGTACGACCACCAAGTAAGACGAAAAAGACATGCTGAATACAGCTGGAGAGGTAATTACTAAGGAATACTGAGTTCGATCCTCGCTGGATGCCCCGTACTTGCGACCTTGTGTCACATGCTACCCGTGGGGAACGGGTTGGGTCAATACATTCTCCCTTGGGTAATTAATAAAATAATAAAGAATCCTTCTTCTCGAAACCCCAAGATAACAAATATTTACGTGGGATGCTCTTAAAGTAATATTGCCTATTTATTTCCATGGAAACTGCACCGTTAAATAGAGAATGTAGCCGGCTACGAAACAGTATTTTGCCAACATGGTCATCACCCTTGGCTATTACTTTTTGCTAACAATGAAAAACAATTTGTATGCTATACTCATTAAAATATGCGTTAGCGGAAAACAAATTAACAAGTTATTTGTCTTGTTAAGATAATTATTCATAATTAATTAAAAATCAATAAATTAGTTATATTTAATTAAGTGGAAATTGTTACTTCAATAAGACAAATAATTCACTAATTTTATTTAGTGTTTAATAGGTTTATAAAGATTTCGACACGGGAAGTATTTTTAATTTAGATAAGTTTGCATTGGGTTTTTGTTCGGTTTTTCTTGATAGACCTAACTAAGCAATAATCTTCTGTGATCATTTTATATCCATAACGTTAAGGTTTAATAAGGGATAACAAGAGAATTATTTCACATGGCGCTAATCCAACTCTTCTCTTTCCAGATCTGAGTAAACTACGAGGGTTGTCCAAAAGGTAAGTTCTCCGAATTGTTTAAAAATCACAGAAATATTTATTCTTCATTGTCAATAACGTCTACATATATTTATTTTTCTAAATAATCGCTATTTCGCTTGATGCATTTTCTAGGCGCTGTTTTTGTAAACTAATGTCATACCAACTCAGCGGCATGTTTTTGAGGAAGTGTTGAACATCATTATCGTTGCAAACACACGACACCACTTGCGGAAGTTTTTGACATCCATACACGACTCGCCATACAGCTCTATTAATTGGCAATTAATTTTACATTTTATAAATTTAACTTGTGTAGCACCTGCTGACGCACAAGGGTTGATATATATATATATATATATATATATATATATATGGGTCATCCACAGACACGTGTTTCGATTTATCAAGTCTCCTCAGTGTGGCTAGACATTTTGTAAGCTACCTACAGCCGGAATTGAAATCCGATCGGTTGGGTGTCAGTCCGGCACCGTAACCATTAGGCTGTCTTCACTTACAAAATGGGAAGGGGATTTTAACTGTTTTAATACACACATCGCTTTGCGTGTAAAGGCCGTCACAAAGTGCTCCATTCCTTAGAAGAGCGTTGCGTTTACGCTTGAGTTGGCGGCCGTCAGCAAGATCCCCCAGAGTGCTCAACCTAGGGGATGGGGAGCATATATAGGGTCATCCACAGACACGTGTTTCGACTTATCAAGTCTCCTCAGTGTGGCTAGACATTTTGTAAGCTACCTACAGCCGGAATTGAAATCCGATCGGTTGGGTGTCAGTCCGACGCCGTAACCATTAGGCTGTCTTCACTTACAGAATGGGAAGGGGATTTTAACTGTTTTAATACACACATCGCTTTGCGTGTAAAGGCCGTCACAAAGTGCTCCATTCCTTAAGAGCGTTGCGTATATATATATAATTATATGTCAAGAAGCGTTGCGTATATATATATATATATATATATATATATATATATATATATATATATATATATGTCAGCTAGGTTCGTTGTGTAATGGTTATTGGGAAAAGTATGAAAAGTATTCTCTCCAGCCGTGGGTAGATCGTAGGATAGACAAGTCCCTTTAACCTTTGTATAGTGACCGAAATCGTAGAGGGAAAACTCTGAATTCTTATAACCACGTATGAAAACCATCTTGTTTATTTACCCGTCGTTGAAGGGTACGTCAACTAGTTTGGTCAGTGAAGTGAATTGCTCTGCTGGATTTCGATCTCAGTTACTACGATATCACAAATCCTCACATTAAACTCCACACCACAGGAGCTCTGCTGCTATTTTAAAAATGACTGATTAATTATTTTTAAATCTAAAAGTGTATTTTAGAAATTAAAATATAACCATAATGTTTTTCAGTAGATAAATTAGACTCTTATTTGTTCAGTTTGTCTTCCTTTTCAGTTTATAACAGCCGGTACTGTAAGCAACCAGAGTTCTTGGGTAATCCTTAAGTATTTCCTCGTAAATTCCTACTATGAAATAAACTGAACCCTCATTTTATGTCTCTTTTTTTTTAAATCTGTTTTTTTTTTTTTTTTTTGCAATAAAGGTTTTCTTTTCTTTCATCCGTTATTTTACAATACTAAATACATTCTCTTATTTATTTTAATATTCACTTCAATGTGTATATTCTAAAAGTTTTTATTTTGTGAGAATTGTTAGTTTTAAAGTGGGGGCCCTTTTGTTGTTGTTATTTCTTTTCTTTTCTTTTTTTTTGTTGCTTTGGTACTCTAAAATAAAAACGTCGGATTTAATCATCGTCGACGAAAAAATAAAATTACGGTCATAAAAGGAGGATCCAATTTATGGCTAAATTGTAAAACGAGCCCCTACTTTAAAACTAACCATTCTCACAAAATAAAAACTTTTAGAATATACACATTGAAGTGAATATTAAAATAAATAAATAAAATATATTTATTGTAAAATAACGGGTGCAAGAAAAATAAAACATTTATTGCAAAAAAAACGGACATAAAATGAGGGTTCAGTTTATTTTTGTAGGAATTTACGAGGAAATAGTTAAGGATTACCGTTCTTTGTATATGAATAGGCATAAACTGACCATGAAGGGTTGAAAACATTCAAGTTATTCATTATTCGTTTCTTTCTTCGTATGCGTACTTTCTTTCTTCTGTCATCTCGAATGTTTGGAAAAGACTCTCCCAGGCCGACTAGTTATGTGATAATTTATATAGGGAGGAGCGTTGTGTAGTGGTTATTGTCATTAGAAATGGACATGGTGAAAGGAGTTCAAATCCTGAACGAAACTGTCTGCCTTTCACATAGCGATAATACACTTGGTAATGCAATGGGTAAATCATAGCGTAGTCTGGACACTTTTAACTTGGTTAAACAACCAGTCTAGGAGATTGAAAATTATGAATTCAAATTTGGTAATGAACTTTGCATAAAATTGACCTTGTGTTGCATTCTGCTTGTGCGGAGGCGCGTGGTGTAATGGTTACTGGCATAGGAAATGGGCACGACGAGAAGTGTTCATACTCTCGACATGGCTGTTTGCACCACGCTTAGCGTTAATAAATTTGGGGAAGGTAGGAATTCAATTAATCTCCCTCAGGCTATGGCTAAATATTGGGCAGACTGGGATCTTCAAACTTGGTTTGACAACGAGTATAGGAGAAGGGAAAATTCTGAATTCAAACCTTTTAAACTCCTCTTGAGAAATTGGTCTTGTTTCGCATCCTTCTGCGGCGCAGGGGTTGGTATATATATATATATATATATATATATATATATATATATATATATAAAGCGTAAACGCTATGCTCTCCTATAAAAAAGGATGGAGCACTCTATCCCGGCATTTAGATACATACATATGTGTGCATTTAACATTTAAATACAGTTGATGAAGTTGGCGATGGCAAAGCGGTTAAGCAGCCCGACTGATGATGAATCGCTCGGGTTTCTATCCGGCTGCAGGTAGCTTACAAATGTCTAGCCACACTGAAAAGACGTGATACGTCGAAATACAGTGTCTGTATATATATATATATATATATATATATATATATATATGGGTTATTACCTGTCGGTAGAGCGTTGGCTAGAAAAACAAAGTTTCTAGTTCGATACCGACCTCGCCAACTCAGCGTATGAGTAGCATAGGGATCTGTGCGGAAAAGTAAGGTAGGGGAGCCAATCCACCTCAGACGCAATAGCAATCTCCTTGGTCTAGCGCGAGTGAAAAGGGATAGAGTCCCTCGCTGATTTGCTGATATCGACATTAGCCGTCCCGACTTATATTATATATATATATATATATATATTATATATATATATATATATATATATATATATCTTTGAAAGGAAGGAAAAACTTATTTTGACTTTCCATCAGATGAGACTTGATTTGGGGAGCTTTATTAAATCAAC
>CM042137.1:16895086-16905086 GCA_023376005.1 Doryteuthis pealeii
ATGCATTATAAAGATCATTCTTTGATGAATAAACACTGAAAATTCATTAAAATCCGATAATTCCTGATTTTTGGTAAATTATTTTCTGTAGGGAGGGTGGGGGGCTAAAGTCATTTTGTCAAAAATGCAGATTTGCCTCATTTTGGGCTTACCTAGAGTATATCTATATAAAATAAGTAAGTAAAAAACAAGCAAAATCCTTGGGGTCGCCTAAAGTCGGTATCAGCCCGACAACTAGCGAGTCTATACCCTTTTCACTAGTGCAATACCAAGGATATTGTTTTGATATCAGAGGCTAGGTGCCACATCTACCATCAGCTCTTCACGTTACCACACAGATACCTGATTTGGCGTGGGCCGGTATCGAATCAGGAACCTTGTGGTTCCTAGTCGGAAGCCCTACCAACTGAGCTAAACTGGCCAATTCATATAGAATACTAAATGATATAAATTAAATCTCTCTTCCTGGCCTTGTGCCGAACTAGCTAAAAGCTAAGTTAATATCTATTAACCCCGCTGTGTTCAAAGAGCATCCAGTCTAAACCTATATTTACCAAGACAGAAATTATCAACGAAAGAAACAATGATTTCTCTTCAAGTTATTCAAGACGTTTCACACGAGTTTTCCATTGGTCGAAGGACCTCCGAAACTTCATTTTGATATAGAGCAATACTTTTCTTGGGACTAATTTTAGATACTAATTGTTTAGTTGGATTTTAAGAGATGTCAAGCCTTGATTTATTCTATGCCAAAGAGGTTTGTGTTTTGTTAGTTATAAATATTTTCTTAAACTCATTGATTTTTATAAACACATTTTTAAAACATGTTTTAATATATTTAACACATATATGGGACCGAAACACTGTGGGTTAGAGTGGATCTGGGAGTGGACCCAGTCTGCCCTGCTATTTAGCCATAGTTGGGGAGATCCTATGGATTCATGCCTTGCCCAAGAGCAGTACTGTGAAGTGAAACGCAAAGTCTCGTCGAGGTTTTGAAATCGAGTTGTTGATTCCATTTCCTATGACATAAACGGTTTTAGAAGCGTGTTTGTATCTTGTAATATATATGAATGAAATTTAAGTGAATAGCAATAATAAAAATGTGGATATGATATATAGTTTTGTTAAGGTAAAGTCACATAAAACATCGAAAGAATTCTAGTATATATATATATATATATATATATATATATATATATATATATATATATATATATATGAAATTTAACATTTTGAAAAAACAAATGATGTTATGTAATTGCTGACAGAAATCTGTTTCGACCAAATCGATAAACTGATCTTCATCACGAGCAATATGGACGGGAAAAGAAAAATATCCGTTAGAAGACTGTTTACAAAACGAACGCTATATTCAAATGCTGAAAATCTTTTGAGTTTTACTATAAACTATAATGCTTCTGAATTTTAGAAATTAAAGATAAAATTTATTTTATTTTTAAAACAGAACACGCATTTAAAAAAAAATCAGCATTTGAATATAGCGTTCCTATTATTACATAACTGGTACACAGGGTGTTAGATGTTATCTAAGATTTGAATATTATCTCTGGGAAATGGTCACCATCATGACGAAAACATTCAAGAGCTCGATTTCTCATATCACGTAAACTGTGGTTTAGCATATCAACTGGAATAACTCTTTCTACGGATGCGTTCTTTTTGTACCATCACGAAGGATCACGTTTCGGGATGGTGCCTCTCGCTGTCAGAATTTTTTTTTTCTGCAACGATGGAGCTTTGGCTTCCGAAGTATAATTCGACTACATATGAAATTTCTTTTGGAGGCCACGGCATTATGAGGATCACCAAAATCAATACCTGAAAATAATAAAAACTTAATATGATATTCAAATCTTGGATAACATGTAAAACCTCTGTGTATCAGTTATGTAATAAATATATTTAGTACTCTGTCTCGTTTTTATAATCTGAGAAAATAGCATTTAAAATGAGACTCATCATGACGGTCCACCCAGTATATATATATATATATATATATATATATATATATATATATATATATAATGGACTTGATGTATGAGGGCCAACCAAATATCAGCAGTTCTTATGGTTTTATCGCATATTACACACACACATACATACACACGCACACAATCATATATATATATATATATATAATATATATATATATATGTGTGTGTGTGTGTGTGTGTGTGTGTGTGTGTGTGTGTTTGTGTGTGTGTGTGTGTGTGTATAATATAATGTAATTTAAGTGCAGTGCGCAAATAAAAATTTAGATATAATGTGCAGTTTTTGGGTTGCAGTTACATACAAAACATCATCAAACGTTTTATATATATATATATATATATATATATATATGACAGGAACATAGCCACACACACACACACACACACACACACATATATATGTGTGTGTGTGTGTTTGTATATATAAATATATGATTGATTACTCTGCATATCAGGCAAACCAGCACTCAACAGTTCGTATGCTTCTGTCTCATATGACATATGGATATATATATATATATATATATATATATATATATGTGTGTGTGTGTGTGTATGTGTGTGTGTGTGTGTGTGTGTGTGTGTGTGAGTGTGTGTGTGTGTGTATGTGTGTATGTCTGTGTGTCTGTGCGTGCATAGGTAAATAGATACACATATGCAGATACACATATAATTTCATACTAGTTCAAATGTGTGCATGTAGGTATATGTATGTGTTTTTAACGCATACTTTTTGATTGGCTATATCGAATAAAGATAACAACGAGTACTATATAATCGGCGACCGTTTTCAAGGCGATCCATATTACTGCAATATGGGTGGCCAATTAAAATGTTTTGTTTGCTTTTGGCGGGAACGTTTGAGTGTTTGCATTCCGATTCGCTCTCTCTTTCTATTTTCCTCTCGATGTTATGCTGCTAGTTTTTGTTTTATCTTTCTCCATATTAAGCCCAGCGGTCTGAAATCAATTGAGTGGAATGAGCAGAAAAAGACTGATAAACAAGCCAGTGTGCAGATATTGCCAAACAAATAAACAGACAAACATCTCATCAATTCTAATGATGCTCTAAGAGTCGTAAAGGATAATAATAATGAACGAACGGAGATGTCGGCAAAGATAGCATGGTTCAACAGTGCGCATGCGTGCGCAGGCATTTTTTTTTCATTTGCATGCGAACCTTTGTTAGGCTGTTTTGTCTTAAAAGCATGTCTATATCTATTTCACTGCAAATGATATTAGTCTGTGTTTGTGCGTGTTCTTGACTCAAGGCTTGCTTCTATCAGGAAATCAATTATTCTGTTGCGTACACAGATATTTGACATAGCGTGTACTCGAAATTTATTGATGATGCATCTGCGTATGTATGTATGTATGTATGTATACATGTATGAATACATACGCTCTGATATACTAATATGCTAGTACAAATATCATTGTCTCTGTATATTTCTTATATTAGTTTTAATTGTTGCATGCCTAGTGGATAGAATGCCAGCGAGCGAAACCAAATGGATTTTTTGTATTTACATTGCTTTGCTTACTATCATTATTTTCCACTAATATCCTTTAAAAAAGCATCCAACCATTACATTACAACAAAGCATATACCTAAATCCCACACACATTCTTCTTCTTCTTCTTCTTCTTCTTCTTCTTATTATTATTATTATTATTATTATTATTATATTATTATTATTATTATTATTATTATTATTATTATTATATGAGTTTTCCCATCAGTGTTAGCTGATGGTCTTTCACTGGAGTCTGAGTGACAGCAAGTCTCCTCAGGTCTCCAGGACTCTTCTGAGTATTCTGGTAGATTGCAACAGTGCAGTGTTCTGAATGGCTTCAATCCTTCCTCTGATTTCCAAACTTTCCAATCCTTTTCCAATCCTTTTGGGACTGTTCCAAGTGCACCAACTACAATTGGTATCACTTTCACTTTCATATTCCATAACTTTTTCAGTTCTCTGGCAAGGTCCAGATATTTGTCCATTTTCCTTTAGCTTCACCCTGTGATCTGCTGGCACTGCAAAATCCACCAGTTGACAAGTTCTTTCTTTTTTGTTTATCAACACTAGATCTGGTCTTCTTGCTGGGATAGGGTGATCCGTTTTTATTTCAAAGTCCCAGAGAATTTTATGCATTTCGTTCTCAAGAACAGATTCTGGTTTATGCGTATACCATTTTGTTGTATGGTCAAAATTTAGTTTTTTGCATAACTCCCAGCGGATCACCTTCCCAACCCAGTCGTGTCTAGTTTTGTATTCTCGTTGTGGTAGTTTGCTACATTCGCAGAGTATATGGTTAACAGTCTCATCTCTATTACCGCAAAGTCTACATTTACTATTTTGTTGGGTCTTATCAATTTTCGCTTTGACATAATTCATCCTTATGGCATTATTTTGTGCAGCAATTATAAGTGATTCAGTTTCTCTTTTGAGGTTTCCTTTTCTTTACCATGTCCAAGTCTTTTCATGGGCAACCTCTTCAATTTGTCGTTTGAAGCGTCCATATAATTGTTTTTCTTCCCATTTTTGTTTTTTTAGTCTTTGTTGTTTTTCTGTTTGTCCATCTGTCGCTTCTACTATTGCTGGCCACCATAAGTAGTTTGTCTTTGCTCTTTCTTGTGTTATTATTCACTCCTTTTGAGTTTTCACACCAGTGTTAGCTGATGGTATTTCACTGGAGTCTGAGTGACAGCAAGTCTCCTCAGGTCTCCAGGCCTCTTCTGAGTATTCTGGCACATTGCAGCAGTGCAGTGTTCTGAATAGTTTCAATCCTTCCTTTGATATCCAAACTTTCCAAACCCTTTTCTAATCCTTTTGGGACTGTTCCAAGTGCACCAACCACAATTGGTATCACTTTCACTTTCATATTCCATAACTTTTTCAGTTCTCTGGCAAGGCCCAGATATTTGTCCACGTTTTCATTTTTATTATTATTATTATTATTATTATTATTATTATTATTATTATTATTATTATTATTATGTTCTTGTTTTTCTTTGTTCTCAGCTTTACATTTGCTTCCTTACAATCCCACACCGGATCTTTTCTGTGACCTACGGGAAGGTAGTTATTATATGCATTTTATGTATTAATGTTAGTTTTGTTTTTTGTTTTTCTTCCCCTTCCTGAGGGTTACATTTCTACTCACATTAATAGTACCCTCCTAAGGGTATGGGAAGTTCCGTAATGTGCATTTTAATATTTCAATATAGTCTGGGACTGCCAGGTAATGTTGTCAATCTGTTTATCTGTTCATTTCTTGATACTACACAGGGCTGCGACTATTATTGACATGGTGGTAGATTTAAGGTATCACATTCTTTTCAATTTCTATTTCCTGGTTTTTGAATTTACTTCTTTTTCTTTGGCTGATATGTTAGGCTGACTTCTGATATAGGTCGGAAAATTAAAACGGAATGTTTTTTGGTGGTACCCAATGACAGTTTAACTACAGTCTATGAATTAACATTTTACGAATTGGGTTACGGTTTTAGGGGATTAAGATTGTTTTTAATTACGTATTGCTTAAAAAAATACCCCCCCCCACAAAAAAAAATTCTATACATTTAATTAACCATTGAAATTAATTATTGAATCAATTATTGTGACAGTTGTTTGTGTTAATATTGCAATGTATAATTTCAATTAAACTTAGTTTTAAAAATTATTTTTCAACATTAAATGTATAGTAGTTTTTTTTTGGTTGTTTATTTATTTTTAAGCAATACGTAATTAAAATCAACCTTAACCCCCTAAAACCGTAACCCAATTCGTAAAATGTTAATTCATAGACTGTAGTTAAACTGTCACTGGGTACCACCAAAAAACTTTCCGTTTTAATTTTCCGACCTATATCAGAAGTCAGCCTAACATATCAGCCAAAAAAAGAAGTAAATTCAAAAACCAGTAAATAGAAATTGAAAAGAATGTGATACCTTAAATCTACCACCATATCAATAATAGTCGCAGCCCTGTGTAGTATCAAGAAAGGAACAGATAAACAGATTGACAACATTACCTGGCAGTCCCAGACTATATTGAAATATTCTTTAAAATGCACGTTACGGAACTTTTCATATCCTTAGGAGGGTTACTATTAATGTGAATAGAAATGTAACCCTCAAGAAGGGGAAGAAAAAAATAGCTACATACACTTATTATGTAATTGATTATCTCTCTCTCTCTCTCTCTCTCTCTCTCTCCCACTCTCTCTCTCTCTCTCTCTCTCTCTCTCTCTCTCTCTCTCTCTCTCTCTCTCTCCCTCAATAGTCAAAATGTCCTATTCTTCCGAATTATATCGGTTTTAGGTTTTAAATAATTGTTTATCTTTGTTTTTTTGGGGGGATATTTTTTCGGGCTGGGCTGTTTTAGAACAACTTGGTTTCTCTATTTATATTTCCGCTACGTAGCCTTGTCCATGTTATTTCATGCGTACAGTCTTTAGTTCGTCTTCTTAAACATCCATGTATTTCTTTTCTAGGTATTTTCTAAACTTTTGGATGCCTGTTATTTTCTGTTTATTCTAGTGTTGGTTTTATAGCAGTTTTTGGCTGGTGTAATTGGTCTCTTGTTACTCTTTTTTATGTTGTCTTCAAGTCCCTGAATTGCCGCATCTTCACTAATACTGCCGACCCCTCTTCCTCGTTTTGTTTTTCTTTTGACATTATCTCTTGGTTTCAAGGATCTGTGCATAGTCATTAGTTTCATCGTTCTCTGATCCCCGTTTCTGAGCGCCTCCCGTGTTTAGTTTAGGAAGAGTCCGAAGTACCTTACAACGGAGGCTGTCCCTATATTTATTTCTTATATCAAGTTTCTGCTGCAGAGTTAGTTTTCCATATTTCCCCTCTCCTCAGTGGTACTTTTTGCTTACTTTTCTTTTTTTCTGTTTGCTTGTCGGGGTCTGCTACGAAGATATAAGTACTTTTAGTTTTCTTTATAACGGACCCCTCTAATACTTTTCCTGATTCGGTAGTTTTCTTCCATCTGAGGGTTCCCTCTTCTCTTTATTCTTTTTTAACAACAACAACAACAACAACTATAATAATAATAATAATAATAATAATAATAATAATAAACCATGTATTCAGTGAATGTAGCAAACTAGAACAACGGGAATACAAAGCTAGGTACAACTGGGTTGGGAAGGTGATCCACTGAGAATTATGCAAAAAATTGAATTTTGACCATACACCAAAATGGTATATGCATAAACCAGAATCTGTTCTTGAGAATGAAACGCATAAAATTCTCTTGGACTTTGAGATAAAGATGGATCACCCTATCCCAGCCAGGAGACCAGACTTAGTGTTGAGTAACAAAAACGAAAGAAAAGAGAACGTGTCAACTCGTGGATTTTGCAGTTCCAGCAGATCACAGGGTGAAGCTGAAGGGAAAGGAAAATATGGATAATTACCTAGACCTTGCCAGAGAATTGAAAAGGCTGTGGAATATGAAAGTGATACCAATTGTAGTTGGTACACTTGGAACGGTCCCAATAAACTTGGAAAAAAGAGTGGAGGATCTGGAAATCAGAGGAAGAATTAAGACCATCCAGACTACTGCACTGCTGCAATCGGCTAGAATAATCATAAGAGTCCTGTAGAACTGAGGAGTCGTGTTGCCACTCAGCCTCCAGTGAACTACCATCAGCTAACGCTGATGTGAAAAATTCAAAAGAAGTAATAATAATAATAATAATAATAATAATAATAATAATAATAATAATAATAATAATAATTCGAGCACTCGTAAGTGTATTTACAAAAAACAGAGAAAGCAATTGCAACATATGGATGAACGGAAATACAACAAAAACCAAAAAAACGGGAATGGGAAGGAAATCAACTAAATGCATACTTGAAGCGACAAACTGCAGAGATCCGACATGAAAAGACCTGGACATAAATAAGAAGTGGAAACCTCAAAAGAGAAACTGAACAACATCAAAGCCAATATAGATAAGACACAACAGAATAGTGTGGAAACAAAGATGAAACGGTTAATCATATACTGAGCAAATGTTGCAAACTAGCACAAAGGGAGTACAAGACTTGGCATGATTGGGTGGGAAAGGTGATCCTATAGGAATTGCGCAAGAAATTCATTTTTCACTATGTTACTAATCGTATCTGCCCAATCCGGAATCTGTCCTAGAGAATGAAACGCATAAAATACTCTGGGACTTTGAGATACAGACGGACCACCTTAAACCAACCGGAAGACCAGACCTAGTACTGATTAACAAGAGAATTTGTCATCTCGTGGATTTTGCAGTCCCGGTGGATCACAGAGTGAAAATAGAAGAAAACGTAGATATAACAAATACTGAAAAATGGTGGAACGTGAGGGTGAAGTTAACAATTGTTATTGGCGCCCTTGGAACGGCTGCCAAGGGATTCGAAAAGAATCTGGTTGAATTGGAAGTCAGATCTTACTAATGCTGGTTGTCGAAACCAGCATTAGTAAAATCGGCTAAAATACACAGAAGAGTCTTGGAGACCCATGGAGACTTGCTGTCACTTAGCTTCCATTGGACCATCAACTTAGGCGGATGTGAAAACTCTCGTGGGGTCAAATAATAATAATAATAATAATAATAATAATAATAATAATAATAATAATTGGAAGCAGAGACGACCAAAAATAAAATAAAAATAAAAATGTTAACCCATCCAGGGTTATTTTATTCCTAGAAATTAGGGAATCGCATTCAATGTACGTTCATATTTACATTTTTGTGTAGTTACTTAAATGTCTTATTTTTGCATACACTCATATCAAGAGGCATGAATGTATCTATTATCTCCCCAGCAATGAGTAAATAGTAAGAGAAACTGAGTTCTTTAGTCGTGATAAGGCAACCAGTCTAGAAGGAACACTCCGAATTGAAAGAAGCTTTACATCGCTGAAATATTTGACATTGCGTCGCACCGGGCCGTAAAGGTAGTGTGAAAATACAATGGGACCTTGGGTAAAAGTTTAATTCGGTTCGCTCATGACTCAATTTTGTCCTATATCAAATCGAGTTTCCCATTTGAAATAAACTGAAATACCATTAATCCGTTCCAGCATCCCTAATAATACACACTATTTTTTGTTACCTTTATCGAATAAGAAAAATAGCACTGTATTTTATTTAAAAAAGTAGAATATAATGTAATTAATTATGTGTAGTACAATGTTTCAATGTTTTTTTTAATGAATTATGTCTTTTTTGGTGTAGTAAATTTGCAAATGAAAATGTTTCTAATGAACTTATCAACATAAGCTTATCTTCAAATTTTAGCTGCCAACACAAAGCAAAAAAATCAACCAAATCACAGACAGCTGGTAAGTCGTAAATCTCGTAAATTGGAGCACTCCTAAATCGAGGTCCTACTATACTTGCAAGTAATGCTCTACCTTTTTGTGAGTCTGTATACCGGATCAAACTCAGGTTAATTTGAAGAAGCCGGTGAAAAGTAAATGTTAGGGAAACTAGTTAACTCAGCAGACAAAAGTTCCAAGTCGATCTATATTGAAAGTGTTTGTAATAAATGTGTCTTTATCTATATGTATGCAATCCGCATTTGCACACATACATCTGGTTTCTTTGCTTATTGATGTTTGGAGATAACTGTCCTTGTATAATCTTAGATTCGAGTTTATATACAAATGTGAGGCCAAAATCTGCATCTGCATAAATAGTAAATTGGGAAAGGGTGGATGGTAATGACGTCATATTGCCCCTTCATTAAAAGCTGAGTGCCTTAATATGTTTTGAATAAAAATCTGTTTTCGTTTTTGTTTTGTTTTTCTCCTTTTAGAAAATCAGTTAAGTTACATAACAGATTTTAAGAAACCATATTTTGCTTCGTTCTTACTTAAGGGAATGCAAATGTATTACTTTATCATTTCCGCTGATGCTGTTGAACTTGAGTGCAAAAAAAAAAAAACGGATTTGATTAATTAAATAAATAAAAAGAAATTC
>CM042137.1:16910086-16912586 GCA_023376005.1 Doryteuthis pealeii
CTGATATGACATTAGATCTGATAAAACTTGAATCTTTTATGAAGAAAAATGTGCCAATTATCAAGACAAGATAAAGGTAAAATCAACAGGTAACGAACACCACACAAGGCTTTATAAAAAACGATGCATTTATTAAACAACTTGCATATACAACATACAATATACGATATGTAACTTGTGAGATACAAAATGTGTAAGGTTTACAAATGTGTTACAATTGAAGGTGTAAGAGGGTATGGTTTGGTTGCAAAATAATGCTTTGCGAAACTTAACTGTCTCTGGTAAGAAGTGTCTCTTGATAGTTAGAGTAGTTTGACGTTACGCGTCACCAGCCCTTTTGTAAGTTGGCTTCAGAAAAGTACGTCGTTCTTCGACGGCGGTAGCAGGGAAAGTGAGAACTGATGGTATCAACACTCGAAATTGGCGGCCAACCTAATGTGTACTCTGATTGCTCGCTGACAAAGGCTATTAGCCAATCGCACGAGGTTTCTTATCAGGTGATGGCTAAAAGACCCATGGACTCTGTGTTTGGCAATGGTCAAAGGGAGGTAACTGTGTAAGGTAATATTTTTTATATTTAAGATTTTTTGTGATGTTTTATTTTACAGAATTACGATATTATGTTTGTAAGTGAAACTATATTTGTTAAATCTCTTTGTTCTTATCTATACAAAACTGTAATTATCAACGGGGTTGAATGGTATTAACTACATTTCTGACTCGTTTATTTTGTCGTACCATTGGTCAGCCATCTAGTCTCCCAGATCTACTGAATAGCGAGCTCGATGCCCGCTGGGTGCCCAATACTTGTGTCGTTGTCACACATCCTACCCGTGTCAAACACCTAGATAAACGATTGGCATGCACAAATAGAATATCAGGAGCATCCTTGTCACGTAGTGGTTAATATGCTGGACTGCGACATAGAAGTAAGCACGTTCGAACTTCAATCACGCTATTACGTTCACCTTCGGACTAATATCCTTAGAAAAGTTTTAATCTTCTCACCCCCTCCCCGTGCAACTAAGGGCTAAAAAGTACCTATTCGATTGTTGTACAAGGATGGCGTCCCATCAGGATGTAATGGTAGAGCAAGCTAGTCTCGCAGATCCATTACTACTGAATAGTGTGTGCGATCCTCACTGGATGCCGCATACATCCAAATCTCGTATCATATCTGTTAAAGGTGATATAACCTATGGACAATAATGGAATGCGCCGACAGCTACTATAAGTAATAGGAACAATTGTGGCTTGACACGAAGCAATTGCGAGTCAGTTCGTAACTTTATTGTTCGGACGCAAACTCCACTTTCTTTGCTGTAAATTTCTACTCTTTTGTTCAATACATTTGTCTACATTGGTACCAGTCGTTTGTCTTATTTTTGACCCTTAAAAGCCCACAACAATATCCTACCCGTGGCGAACGTGTAGGGTAAATAACTACCTCTTAAAACGGTAGGGTTTACCATCCTGGTGTAATTGTTAGCAAGCTAATCTAACAGATCCATTACTACTGAATTGCGAGTTCGATCTCCGCTGGATGCTCCATAATTGCGATCTTGTGTCTCAATCTACGAATGGGTTGGGAAAATACATACCTAAACCATTAGTATGCGCACTAATAGAAACAAAATTGTGACAATCTGAATATTCGTTTCAATTTTCTCATGACTAAACTTACAGGCGTATGTAGCTGGATTACAGTAAATGATCTCATGTGCAGATTAATACGTCCCAAAATTTCAGAATAAGGGGTGTGTTAACAGTAATTAGAACTCCCATTAATACACTCGATCCTCCTTGGGCATAAACATATGGCCATACTCTCGGATACAGACAGAGACAGTGAACTGGAAAGTGTGCTATTACGTCATAAGATCCCTGAACTCTGAGAATTTTATCCGAATATCTACTGTTCACTAGCATGAACCTAATGTACCCAGGTCAAAATCGGTAACATCCTTCAGGGTGTTGCAATTTTCTTTACCTTATATATATATATATATATATATATATATATATATTATAAAATAAAATGGGTACAAGAGATAACCTACTCGGTTTCACCATAAGGATCTTCAGGGTTAAATCCACTGAATTAATCGAGATACCGATTAATCGCAGTCGATTACACGTGTGTGTTCATTGCATTAAACTGTTCGTTATATCGAACGGATTAATGCAATAAACACACACGTGTAATCAACTGCAATTAATCAATATCTAGATTAATTCAGTGGATTTAACCCTGAATATCCTTATGGTGAAACTGAGTATGTTATCTCTTGTACCTATTTTATTTTATAATGAATTTGCTCTACTTACGTATTGAGCACTTTGTATTTGTTATATCACTGGCTCCCTACCCCCCCCCCCCGAACTCTGCACCATCTAACCATCGAGACCATATTCACCGGTAAGTCACCTTTTGCATTATATATATATATATATATATATATGAGCGTATGTGTGTATGTGTATTAATCCAACCCCGCCG
>CM042137.1:16920086-16930086 GCA_023376005.1 Doryteuthis pealeii
GAAGTCGAATACATACCTTTTCAAAGTGAAATTCAAACAGCCTTGTCCAGTATTAAAACTCCTCTCGCTGTGTCACATAAGACAACACTTCTCTAGTTTACATTGGAAATTCCAGATAACATTTTAGCTAATGCCAGCGTCATGATTATTGAGATAGCTTCTATTCAAAATTATTTTGCATACATTTCTGTAATTGCACAGTTGCACTCACTCAGGCACACGGTAGTATATATGTTGTTGCCAACATCTCAAAATCCGCTACATTTGGATAGTTTGCCGACAAAAAGGTATACATAGCGACATGACCGACATATATATGGCGCGAATGCCCACATTGGTGAATAATGTAACAACTTTCGTTCTTTGTTGCAGTATTAGGGATTTTGTTTGTGAACTGATTTGACATTCTTCTCCGACCCAAACAACTACGGAGTGAATGAGCTCTGATGATGATTTTTGCAAAATCGAAATATTGATCAGTATCAGCCATGATTATATTATAAATTGTTTTCTCTTTAACAGCATTGTGTGATGTTTTCATTCCACCTTTTCATACTCATATATATATATATATATATATATATATATATATATATATATAATCCCTCATGCTTTGATAATTTAGAATTCCACAAATTCCACAAAACTTCTCTTCGCGTCAAAATCTGTTGGCATGCGATATGACGTCATTAACAGTCTTTATCGGTCGCGTCTTAACGTGATTTTTTTTAAAAAAGTTCTTTTTCGAACATTTAAAAATTCTCCGCATTTTCCAACGATTTTCATTTCAAATAAGGATTTACTCTGATGAAGGTCGAATTATCTTTGTGTGCGGAACATTTCTACATTTTTTCTATTATTATTTCATTTCATTTGATTATTTAAAAATGATAGTAGTTTGAATATTGTACACATGGATAAACTCCTGACCGAAACACGTGTAAGTAATATTGATTAAAATATCCTATTTTATCCATTCTATACTTTTCTTTCCTTTATTCATGTTTTCAACATACCGTCGGATTCACTTCCAGTTATATTTTACATATATATATATATATATATATATATATATATATATATATATATATATATGTAAAAATATAACTGGAAGTGAATCCGACGGTATGTTGAAAACATGAATAAAGGAAATTTATTATATATATATATATATATATATATATATATATATATATATATATATATATATATGTTAATATTAGCGTTTTTAATCCTGTAATATTGCGGTGCTGATTTAAGAAGATATATGTTTATTATTTTACTTATATACTCGTTGTACTTATCTGCTGAGTTGGATCGCTGGTATCAGCTATTCCGTATCTGGGTAGTGGGTTCTGTTGGGCTAGCTGGCTTTTCCGTTTTCTTCCATGGGTCTGGAACCACTTGGAATCTTCTTGTGGTCTTTCTGTACTTGGTTCTATAATTAGATTTTGGTACTGAGTACAACACATTGTGATTTTTATATTTTCCAGTCCCATCGATAAATGGCCTCGGAGGATAGACTGCATCTCGTCTATGTCCTCTTCAAACAATCTGTCAACTGTTGCCTCTTGTATCCATCTCCTCCAAATACACTAGGCAAGACTCCACTGTCTCACTATCTCTCTTACTCTCACTCTCGTCCTTGACTTGTTTTGTCCAATCAGAATCCAAGGTCAGTTATTCACACGTATTACTTCCACGTCTCCTTATTCTGGACGTTCCACACTCTCTCCACGCATTACGTCATACGTCAACTAATTACTGACGTCATGAACTGACCTTTACTCTCTTATTATTTTACATTATGATGAACTTTAAATTATAATTGCTTGTTTTTGTTTAACAATGGTTGACAGCTCTTCCGTCTACGAGAGACGATGGAGTAGTGTCAAGGTTGTTTTTTTTTTGTGTAATAGTGCCAAGTTTTTTGTTCATTTTTAATTTTTTAATTTTTTAACTTGAACTAAATAGCCTGGGCGGGTTCATGTGGAGGATGAGCTGTTGCCCATGCAGCAAATCCCCCTCTCCACACTGCCGCTGTGATCCAAAGGAAAGGTAAGGGACCAATGCAGTTTGGCAACGGTTGTGTCGCAGGAAATAATGGGTAACACTGGATTTCAGCATCACACCACCTTAGGGACTCCGGCTCCGGATTTGTTTTCGGGGTTTACTCCGCTAACTGTAGAATATATTATATTTATTTATTTGTTTATTTTTGTTTTTATAGATATCTTATTATTAATTGTGTTAAATTTCGTTATTTTTTTTTTGTAATTGTTATTGTTATGGTTTGCTTTGTTTTGTTTTTGCTTTTAACTTATTATTTAAGGTGTTGTTAGTTTTTAGCTCTTACGTAACATCTATAGTAGTTTCCATTTTGTTCAATTTATAAGTAAAATATATGTAAAACATGGTTTATATAATGGACATTATTAAAGTCTATGGGTAATAGATATTTGAAGCGACCAAATTCTGGAAGTTCAAGAAAAATGCATGGAAGAATATATATATATATATATATATATATATATATATATATATATATATATATATATATATATATATATGAACGAATGGTTAGTTTCTGAGATGTGTTTTGTAAATGCGTTGTTCATTTGACCATTTCTGATATCTGTCTTGTGTTCTCGGATTCGCTGGTCAATATGTCCATAGGAGAGACGTCCAGACATATTGACCAGCGAATTCGAGAACACAAGAGAGATATCAGAAATGGTCAAATGAACAACGTACTTACAATAATATATATATATATATATATATATATATATATATATATATTTATTTATAATTACAAAGTCGCTCTTACCATTGGTTTCTGAATAACACTTTTTCGGTGTTATTCGTCTTCAGAGGCGTTTGACTTTTGAAAAAAATGGACAGTTTTAAACTCCCGGCACGTGTCCACGCGATCCGTTAATCGCTCCTGCATTTTGGTTACGTCATTCAACGGCATCATTATTTGTCGTCATTGTTCTTATGGTGATTTTAAATTTTTTTTCGTTTTTAT
Organism: Doryteuthis pealeii; assembly: GCA_023376005.1. Classification (NCBI taxonomy): domain Eukaryota; kingdom Metazoa; phylum Mollusca; class Cephalopoda; order Myopsida; family Loliginidae; genus Doryteuthis; species Doryteuthis pealeii. The sequence goes on from CM042137.1 coordinate 16,923,118, forward strand.
ATTTATTTTAGTTTATGTGTGTTTATTTATATATGAATTCTTAATTATAGCGGTCTGATGTTTTGGTTAGTCCAATTCCATATTAAGAATTTTTTCCTGTGTGGGCATGCTCGAAAAATTTCTGTTTTTTGTTTAGGAAATTTTCTTCGGAGTTTATTCCTTGAAGGATAAGGAATTTTTCTGTTGTGCATAATGAGCATTTTTTTTAACCATTTATGTATGGCTTCGATTGGTCTAGTATTTTCCATTCTAATTTAAAATGTTTTTCTTGTTTTTTATACTGCCATACTTTGTTGGATAGTGCTGTCACGTTCCTCTTATTTTCGTGTTTGAAGGATGTTAAATGGTTATAGTAGCGTTGTTTAAAGCTACCTTGCACCATCCCTATGTAGTTTTCGCTGGTTTCCGATTGGTTTGTATTGTTTGTCTTAATTGTTGCCTGGTATACTATGGATTCTGTGTTGCATCTTTGTTGTAAAGGACAGTCTTCTTTACTTCTGCATGTGCATGTTGGGTCTTCTCTGGGCTTGATGTTGGCTGTAAAAATTGTCTTCATCGGTTGTCCACAAGAGTAGCTTATATTATATATATATATATATATATATATATATAATATATTTATATATGTATTATATTTATATAAGCTATTATATTTCAATTTCTTCTCTTTAATCTTATGTTACTAAATATACAGAGTTCTATATTTTAAAGTCAACGTACTTATTTCATATGGCCTCATGACAATCTGACAAACTGTTTGAATATTATCACATCTCTTCAGGCGAGTAAAGAAAATAAGGAAGAGATAACATCGACACAGTTTTATTTGATTGTCACGCGACCATATATAAAATAAGTACGTTTAAAATATATGTATATATATATATATATATATACATATATGTATATATATATATATATATATATATATATATATATATATATATATATATGTGTGTGTGTGTGTGTGTGTAAGATATATATATATATATATATATATATATGTATGTATAGCTTATTATGCAAACTCTATGCAACAATTTCTCGACATATAGATTCACACACACATACACGCACACGCGCACGCACACACACACACACGCGCACACACACATATATATATATATATATATATATATATATATATATATATATATATATTTATAAAGGAAAAGGTGACTTACCGGTGAACTTGGTCACGATCTTTAGTAAGTGTGGAATTCAGAGGGGTAAGTCAGCGATATAACAAATACAAAGTGCTCAATAATAAGTAGAGCAAATTTATTATAAAATGGGTACAAGAGATAACCTACTATAGTTTCACCATAAGGATCTTCAGGGTTAAATCCACTGAATTAATCGAGACACCGATTAAGAGCAGTCGATTTCACATGTGTGGTCATTGCATTTTAATGCTCGTGGGTGGACCCACATTAAAATGTCCTTGTGTCACGTCTGCATAAGTGGGATGCATGACAAATACTTCTCTATTTTATAAATTTTTCCAAGACATCATCTAAAAAAGGATGGGTTGATTGATTGATTGGTTTGATTTTACGGTATGTCACAACCATTGGATTATTTTATGCTAAAGGCGTTTTTGTTCTATACACTTGGGACAATCATATAGTTGATAGGGCTTGACTTGACCCACCAATTAAGCCGAGGGGGTTCTCCGACTGCTAGTGTAGCCTAAGTAAAGGTCGGGGGGTCTTACTCCTCTGTCGGGGTGGAGTATTCAACAGCCTCAACCAACAGGGCGGTGAAGTGTGCGTGTGCGCGTGTGTTTGTTAACACAAGAAATATTTACATAACAAGTAAGATTTGACGTAAGGTCACAAGAGGCATTCAGTGAGGACCAAACTCGCTATTCAGTAGAAACGGAATTGCAAGACTAGCATGCTAACCATTACATCAGGACGGGACGGTGTGTGTGTGTGTGTGTGTGTGTGTGTGTGTGTGTGTGTGTGTGTGTGTGTTAATGTCTTAAGACAGAATTCTAAATAATTTAACATTTCTGCCTGTTAGAATTTAGAGATATAAAATATTTATAAACAAATTTGTATCTAATACTTTAGACAGGGTAAACATCTAAATTTGACAATATATAAATCTATATTGAATTTGAAACTCTACATGAAACGCAATAACTTGTCTCGGAAAGATATCTTCCACTTTGAAGTTTTCAATAGTAATGAAACGGTCAATTTTGAGTGATATTTCCGTCAACTGGAAGCGTTAAGTAATCTTAGTGTTCAGTCATAAATATGTGGATTTCTTGCAAGGCCAAACGAAATCGCACCCTGTCGGCTGGGGCGGTAGAATACAACACCGATATCACCTCTGCAGAGGGGTAAGACTCGCCTAATGAGTGTATCTGTTGGCCGTAGTTAGTGACCCGTGATGCTTAAGGATAGAATCCTGGTGGCTACTTTGGCCCTTAGTTCGGCTAGACGGGCGGTCAGCAAGGTTCCTCCGATCAATTGGCCGGCTATGTCAACACTTAGCACCTATATGATTGTCAGAACCCTATTGCTCTTAGGATAAAGTCCCAACCCATTTTATCATATATGTGCTAGAAGGCGGTGACTGAGAGTCTTAGTGTCCAGGGTATGACATTAAACTACACCCGGTGATAACTTCCTGGTTCACTGTGACCCGGGGTGGTAGGACCTATTGGGGTCCCGTCTATGGGTTAAGTAGTTCAGAATGAGTTTAAGAAATGAGTTTAAAATGAGTTTTAAAAAATTGAATAGTCAACAAGAATGAATAAAACAAAACATCTTTGACATAAAATAATCTAAGTTTTGACATGCTATGAATTCGAACCAACCAACCAACCAACCAACCAAACAGAATATCACACTGCAAACACATGAAAGAACATATTTCAGTTTTATCTCACCAAAACCACTTTTGTCGCATTTTCTGATATGGGTGTGTGGATTGTTTCTTCTTTTCATTAAATAGTAATTCATTTTCTTTCTGTTATGGTCCCGTGTGTAAAGAAAACTCTTAACAAACAACTATAAAAATCGATTGTACTAGGATTATGTCCACCTAACATTTTGGAATAAAATAACCCTAGACGTGTTGACATGTATTTAAAATCAATCTCCAAGCTAGTAATGTTTTTATCGTTCGATCGTGTTGTTTAACTTAAAGAAATTCTTATATGTTGTACATTAATCCATATTAGAGTGAGGGGAAAAGAAAGAGTTGACTCGGCAGTAAAATTGGCTTTAGATTTAACCCCCGACAAATTCAAGATTCCATATATTGACTTGAAACCTAAAATTAAGAGATTCCTTCATGCAAAATGACAACAACGCTGGAATAACAACATCTACAACAAACTCTTCTTAATCAAACCAAATTTGGGAGACCAAAAAGTCCAGAAACGAACAAGTTACCATATTCCAATTACGCATTGGTCACAAATGACTTACTTTCTCCTTTATACTCAAATAAGAACAAACACCGTGTAAAACATGTCACACACTTCCTCATCAAATGTTGAGCTTTCGCTCTCACCAGAAAAGGCTTTTTAACGCAACTATCATGAAAGATCCATTTGAAAATTCATGCGTAGATTACATTCAGTCCTTTTTTAGAGAAATACAATTATACCCCCCCCAAAAAAAAAACCTAGTCCTGATCAATACCATAAAAAGTAACACCTCAACCAGATCCCCGATGATGCTAATATATATTTAAAACCATTAACTGCAAAAGTGTAAATATACACGTACAACATATATTATTCCTTAATCTCGAGGCATAAAATAGCCCCCGATGGGTTGATATGTCTTTATAATCAATCCAACGACGAACCATCGACAGGGTGGGATTTTGGTTCGGTTTGTTTTGTTTTATGGCATATCAACCTCAGTGGGTCATTTAATGCCGATAAAGTTTTGAAATAAATTCATTTTTAATGGATACTCAATGTTTTTCACAAACACATTTTCTATTTAACCCATAAATGGGACCCTAATAGATACTACCACTCTGGGTCAGAGTGTACCAGGGAGCAATGGTGATGAAGGGGTGCTCAACATTCCCAAAACCTCCAAAACCGGAACCTCACCATCAGATAGAGTTTAACATCATTCCCAGGACATGTAGACCTGCAGCCACCGCCTTCTAGCACCCATATGATAAAAAGGGTTGGGGCTTGCCATTAGAGCAATAGGTTTTGGGCAATAATATAGGTGGTAGGGCTTGGCGTGACCAGCCGATTGATCAGAGGGGGCCTCTCCGACCGCCCGTCTAGCCTATGTAAGGGTCTAAGTAGGGTGTTGCAGGTCATGAACTGCTCATCCACCAAGACTCCGTCCTTAAGCATCATGGGTCGCCACCCACGGCCAACAGGAGTTAAGGGAGTCTTACCCCTCTGCAGAGATGCAGTCGGTGCATTCTAACGCCCCACCGACAGGGCGGTGCGATATACGTTTGATGAAATGGACCTGATATTCGATTAGACCTAACCGTACCCCTTAATTTGCTTTATTTTAATTTCTTTTTATAATAAATGATTTAATTTGTTGTCTTTTTTTTTTGGTTGATGTAAATTTAATTTACCTTGATAATCAAATGATATATTTAAGATTACATATTAAAATAAAATTTAACTTTTTTTTATCAAGATGGCATGTTGATTACATACCAAAGTATCACCGATACTATTCGGAGTACTCTGGTATGATTGATCATCAAGATTGCTGAATGCTTTCAATTGACGGAAATATCACTCAAATTTGAGCGAGTCATTTCAATGGAAAACTTCACAGGGACAAGTTATTGCATTTCATGTAGTGTTTCAAATTCAATATAGATGTATGTATTGTCAAATTGAGATGTTTAGCCTGTCTAAAATTTTAGATACAAATTTGTTCATAAATATTCCAAATAACTAATTTCTAACAGGCACAACTATTAAACTATTTAGAATTATCCGTATTTATTATTACATACATATCGTCACACATAAACGTCGGGGTAAAATGGTTAGCCAGCTTCTTCACACAGACCCAGTACTACTTAATTATGAGTTCGATTCCCGATGCTTACTCCATACTTGTGATCGTGTGTCACATCCTACCCGTTGCGAACAGATTGAGTAAAAACCTGCATAAAATATTATATATACTAGCAAATATATGCACCCTCCGGGTGCAAGTATTTAAGTTTTAATGTAATAAAATATTGTATTGAATTAGAAAGGCCAATGAAACTAAATAAGAATACAGATAAAAACATTTGAAACAGAGGGAGTATAATAAAAGATTTGAAACAGAGGGAGTATAATAAAAATGGAACAACTGAAACTTACTCTTCCATCACTCTCGTTTTTCATTGTTATTTTTTCTAATTTAAGTATTTAGTTATAAGAGGAAGTAAATAATAAAATGACAGTTATTTTATCTTGTTAATGGATTTCATTTAAGATTCATTGAAGAGATTTTGCTCATATTCATTAAAATAAAACCAAACAGTTAGAAATCAATAATACTAAGCACATATTTATTAAATTCGATTTTTTAATATTAATATGCAAATTAGCCTTCCCGTTCACACTGTAAACCGCTATTTTGTTGTATATATAAATATAATTGCATATTATCAGTATATAGACATAGTTAACAGTATTAATAATGTAAGACAATTTTATTAATAATTGAGGTTTAGATAAAAATAAAATCATAGAGAATGTGATGTCAATAACTAAGAGAATTGTGACTTGAGTAGGAATATAGTTTCGGTTACAAACAGAAAAACACACAATCTCCATTATAATAAGATATATATATATATATATATATATATATATATATATATATATACTGACCCCTCCGCATAAGCAGGATGTGACACAAGGTCAATTTCTTAAGCGGAGTTTAACAGGTTTGAATTCAGAGTTTTCCTTCTCCTAGACCGGTTGCCTAACCAAGGTTTAATATTTTGTAAAAAAAAAAAATTTTTTTTCAAAAAATTTTTTTTTTAACAGACTGAATAATAAGGACTACCACTCGCTTTTCTCGTTATTCTGTGATAAAATTTTTTTTATTACCTTCCATATACCAACAAATGCCCTGAAGATGATCTAATTAATAGATCGAAACACTGCAGCGTCGGCCAATAAACTCACCACTTAAAAGCCATTTAAACCTGTGTTTTTTCATTTTTCTTAATATACTACATACCATCGGATTCACTTCCTTTCTTCACACACACACACGCACACACACACACACACACTACCCCCCATATATATATATATATATATATATATATATATAGTAACATAAGGTAAGCATTTATAGTCTCCAATTTTGTTGTTCTATGAAGAAAAGCAATCTGCTAATCAATTAATCAGTCGATTTTTCTTCATTTTACTCCCGATATGATCAATGTTGTAAGCGGTTGTTTTATAATGAATATTTAACTGCAAATCGGACACACATCACAACATTGGCTGAAATGTTTTAGTAGTCACGCTTTATCTTAAAACTTCTTTCCAACAATCGACCTCATCTATCAAAATTAATATCATATATAAATACAAAGTTTCTTATATACTTTTATCTTTTGCAATCTTTATATAGTAATCACAAAATATACAGGCATCCATATGTTTGTATAATTCTTTGAACACACACACACACACACACATATATACACACACACACATATATATATATATATATATATATATATATATATATATATATATATACATATTATATATTATATATATATACATATATATATATATTGGTAGGAGGTTGATTTAGAAGGCTATCACAATGCAGTGTAAAGAAAAAATAATAATACGGTAACAATGGTGTTGTGTGATAACCTGTATTTAATTCTTGAACTTTCGAGATATCTCTTTTTCAAAAGATCTAGTTATGGCATTTCTTTTAAAAAGAAATGCCATAACTAGACTGCTTCAGTTCCAAAAAG
>CM042137.1:16935086-16950832 GCA_023376005.1 Doryteuthis pealeii
CACAACGGAAAGCAGCCGCAAACGAGATTCGAACTCGTATAATTGTATCGTTGAAAACCTATTGTCATGCTGACACCTTTGGGAGTTGGGGGTAGAATTGTGGGGCCCATGCCTTTCCTAAGAATATTAGCGTGAAGTGAAACGCAAAAAGTCCTATGTTATGATAAACATATTGCTAGTTACCCGTGGAACAACACTATATATTTTTTTCTGCCAATGCATCATACGGGAAATCTTTTATGAGAGCTTTTTAGATTAAATTAGCTCCCAACAAAACAATTAAAAAAAGACAAAAGCAAAAACAAAATAAAACAATAAACAACAAAAGCAAAACAAAAACAAAACAAACAAATACTTAAAAAGACTTTCATCGATAAATTGCAATTACTTTAAGATAAACAAAATAAACAATTTAATTTGTGTATTAATTATATTAATTAAAGTATTCTCCTCATCTTTATTATATACACAACGTTTCAGCCGATTTTCCTGAACCTCGAAACGAAGTTCGTGATTCTCAGTTCGTTTTTATTCTAAAACTATTAAATAAGTTGCATAGAACGGAAAGTAGCTGCAGATGAGATTTGAACTCATATAATTGTATCTGCAGAGGCGGCCGTTGTGTAATGATTACCTTAGTAGGACATGGAAATGGCGAGCCGAGTAAAAAAAAATGGACCAGACTGTTTGTATTTCATATAGCGCTAATACCCTTAGGAAAGGTAATAATCCAACTATTCTCCATCCAGCTATGGGTCATTAGTAGCTAAGACTAAACTCTTTAGGCAGGGTTAGTCAACCAGTCTAGGAGAAGAACAACTCTGAATACAAAACTTTTAAACTCCGCTTAAGAAATTGACCTTGGGTCATATTTTACTAGCGCGGAGGAGTTGGTAAATATGTACAATTGCATCTTTGGAAGCTTTCTGACATTTTGGCACCTTTGTGAGTTGAGGGTAGAAGAGATGGGCTCATGTCTTTTTTAATAGAATTTGAGTGAAGTGAAATCCAGTCTCGTACAGGATTTGAAATGGGGACGTTGATTCCATTTCATACGACGATAATCGTTACGCAAGCGCTCCTCTATGTAATGTGCAGCAGGCTGTACTTGACTTAATAGAAGAGGTGTGCATTTATGCCTTTTCGAAGGGGTTTAGTTTGTAAGAAACTTAAATTACATCAGCCAGAATTTTCACACACTTCACCGAGCTATTAAACGTTAAGAAAACTCCAAACCTCTCGGGATTGATTTCGAATTTACAAACTCTGACACTGAAATAGGAGGAGAGTGTTTATGGATTACTTTATAAGGATGGAAATAAAATTTAATAGTTTGTGAGAATATCGGATTTTCAAGAATGTTTCTCCTTTTCAGCCTGAGGGCCACAGTGCTTAATTCAGGAGGGTCCACGGCTGCGAACTCACGAAAAAAAAAAAGAAAAAGAAAAGCAAACAAACAAACAAACAAACAGTCAAATCCTCAAGGTAAAAACATTTTAAATTATAAAAGAGACATGTTTATTGTAATCACAAAACGATGTTAGTTGCTTAGTTGGTAATTTTGTTTATGGCATATCAACTGTTGTAAGCTATTTAATGCCAGATCTTATTTTGTTGTATATATGATTTGTAGGTGAATAAATCATAGGTTGGTTAGTTTTGTTTAATGCTATATCAACTATTTTATGCCAAATAAGTTTTTTGTATATATGAATTTAAAAAGTAAATTAAATTAGACGGAGTAGCCTATTGATGGTATCAGCCAGACATGGAGATTCTATCCCTTTTTAACTAGGGATAGACCAGGTAAATGGCTCTTGAGTTGAGGTGTGTTATTCTTGCACCCAGCTGGCTAAGGCCGGTATCGTACCCGGAATCTTGCAATGCGGATGGTGACTGAACTAGACTGAGCTAGAATAATTTATAGGTTGGTTGGTTGGATCAATTTTTCTAATAATATATCAACCCTCGTGGGATATTCAATGCCAAGGCTTTTTTTGTATATATGATTTGTAAACTAAATGAGTTATAGGTTAGTTGGTTATTTTCTTTAATGGCATGCCAAATCTGTACGCCACTCTATGCCAAATCTAGTTTTCTTTTATATATATGATTTTAAACGAACTGTTTATTGGTAAATATATTGTTCAGTTTGATTTGGTTTTACGAACTGGCTGAAAGAAAATTATCAACTCGTATACATAAAAAAAAAACGAGCAGAATTATTTTTTTATTATATTCATGTGCATCAATAAGTTGGTAGAAATAATTTTAATTATAGATTTATCATTAACTTTATATGTATCAATGGACTAGTCGAAATATTTTGTTAATTAGGAAACATTGATGGAACCATGTCAGGTACTACCACCCCGATTCAGAGTAGACCTAGGAGCAATAGCAATGAAGCGTATTCTAAAATCCCCTAGAGTTTCAGAAACGACATGGAGAAATCGAAAGGCAAACCAATGAAGGTCGCAGACAAGCTAACCTGTGATTGGTCGGATGAGAGCACTTGAAAGGAGATATAATTACTATTAATAGCATCTTAGAATGGCTGATTTAGAATAAAGACTCTCATAATCAAAATAGACAAGATACAAAAAAAATAAGAACATAAAAAGAAGTGAATGTCATTTCTGTGACGAAGTAGTAAATTAGATCAGAAAGAATATAAATATAAAGCCGACTGGGAAGAAACGGCAATTCACTAAGAATTAGTCAGTCAACTTGATTTTGATAAATGCAGAAAAATAGTATGAATACAAATCAGAAGCTATCTTAAGATAATAGGAAAGATGATGTTGAAATTCACAAAGGTCACACATTCTAGGACAAAGAACTAGATCGAGTTACCATAAATAAAGACAAACTAAAATAATCAATATTACCGTTCCAGTAGGCCACAAGTTCAGAACTAGGTTGATATAAAGATTTGCACTTAGCAAAGACTTTGGTCTTAGAAATCCTTTGCATTCTTGAATATCTATTGAAAATCTCTGAGGAGCTTTTCATTGTTTCTGTTATAGCTATCGATATTTAGCGTTTTAGAGATAAAAAAAGCAATGTTTTAAATATATATTGTAAGAGTAAACAAACATATTAGAGAAATTGTGGGAAGTAGGCTCAGCTATCCGAGTTAAAATCCTGAACGATACTGTTTGCATTTTACTTAGCAATAATAAAGGTGTGAATCTAATTGATCTCTCTCCAGCTATGGATATAGAATAAGGCAGGATTCTTTAACCTTGCTTTGAAAATTGGTCTTGGAGAGGAAAATCTGAATTTAAATAAGTTATAGAGACAGAAAGGAAAATGCTCTGCCAGGTCATTCATGCACACGACATGCTACAGGGATAGCGCCTCAACCCCGACCAAAAAATAATTATAGAACCAATGATGATGATATTGATAATGATGAGGATGAGGATGATAAAATAGTTTCGATCGCATTGCTTTCTCACAAACCGTGAATATTTTGGAAGCATCCTTTATGTTATGAATGTGAGTTTGATATCATTAGAATATACAGTGTAGATTCTACCTTAATTAAGTAGTTGACTAATCACAATTCCAATCAATTTGATATAGACTCAGATCAAAATATGGGACTGTATCCCCTGGGCAAGTCAACCCCGCAAAAAGGAACTTCTGGCTACATTTGAGGGGTGAGGCTCCAGTTCTGGAGATCTGGGGCGTAAGTAGTATTTCTTCACTGCAATTACTCTCAGGTTCACTTACCCAAAGAGCTAGTATCTGTTAGGGTCACATCTATGAGACAATGTGGAATAAATTTTCCCGTGAATGTTTTCCAACAACCTTTGACCTTGAGTTCTTCAATGTTAAAGTAAGTACACATATTGCTCCTTAGACCCCTGGGTCAGTCTCTATCGATCGGTGTATCCGTAATTAACACTAGATTTGATCTTCTGTCATGGATTAGTGATCTGTTTGTATCAAGGATAGATACTGATTTATGCATATACTACTATTATTATTATTATTATTATTATTATTATTATTATTATATTATTATTATTATTATTATTTCACTCATTTAGAGTTTTTAACATCCATATTAGCTGCTAGTCTTTGACTGGGGGCCGAGTAGCAGCAAGTTTACTTAGGTCTCCAAGACTCTTTTGAGTATTCAACCAATCTAACTACTGTTGTTTGGATAATCCCGATTCTTCCTCTGATTTCCAATTAACCTAGACTCTTTTCCAAACCCTTGGGGACCGTTCCAAGTGCACCAATTACAATTGGTACGATCATGTTCCGTTTTACTCCATTATTATTATTATCATTATTATTATTATTATTATTATTATTATTATTATTTGCTTGGAAACGTACAATTATCTGAAATTTTCAGAACCATATAATGTATATAAATTATTATTATTGCTTAGAAAAGCTTAAAAGCATATAGATGTGTGTAAAGAAATTATTATTAAATAGAAATAGTTACTTGAAACCATATTACTTAGTGAAACTTATTTTTAGTAAGATTAACTTTGAAACTTTAATCATTTGCTACTTGTGACCATATTTGCTTGCTTGAAAAAACAAAACAAAAAGATGACTGACTTCAGCGTTTGATAACCAATAATGATTGACATACCGCAAAATCAATCAACCAAACACCCAACATATTTACCATATCATCATAACCCTTTGCTGAGCAGTGGATAAATAAGGCTTGCTTAAGCTGAATTTTAATTTTAAAAAAGAATAGTTTTCTGCAGTTTCTTTAATAAAAATTACTAAGCTAAGACAATTATTGTGAATGAAGTTAGGAAATCACTTAAATAGCGGGACCTGGGGAAATATCAGAGTATGATGATTTCACTATTATAACGTTTGATATGCACACTTAACTCTTTGCCTAATTTAAACCTCTACCACTGCAATCCTACTGTAAACTGCTTATTATAATTTAGCAGAAAGACTCAGATTATAATAAATAGACTTTATTTGTATAAAATGAGTTCTGAGGGGAATAGATAGTGAACTTTGAAATATCCTATCATATAGGTAAAAATACCAAAATATTTGGTACAGCCGAGGGAAAATTTGGTAGTTCAATATATGAAAAGTATAATTATCTTGATTTAACTCTCTGTCACTGTCTTTCACACTCTCTCTTTCTTTTTTCTTCTTTCCATCTTACCCAACCGTTCAATTGAAAGGAATTAGTGTTATTGATTCTGCACTCTACTCCTTCCTTCCTTCTTTCTTTCTTCTTTCTTTCTTTCTTTATCATTATATGTTTCTGATGTGTAACATGTCCTTTTTGCCCTTTCTTTTTTCACATTAAAAACAGAAAGCTTCATCATTTCGCTGAGGTAACAACACCCATCCCCATACAAAAACATCTCACCAACTACAAACTTCTCCAGATCGGGGGACGTTAAAGTGACACAAGTAGGTAGGAAAGCTGGCTGAGTGGCCTATTATCAGTATCAGCCGGAAAGCGAAGGAGTCTGACTCCTTTTCGTTAGCGCTAGACCATGGAAATTATTTTGACTAAGGTAGAGCGCCACATATACTTGACTGCACAGATCAAGTTACCCAATCTGTACCACTTATGAGCGGATTTGGCAGAGACTGTATCGAATCCAGAAAATTTCGATTGCTAGGCTGAAGCTCTCCTTACTGAGCTAAACCAGTTCATCAACTTACTTCAGTTGTGTAGCATGTCCTTTTCCTAAAAATGAATTGTCCATTATTTAGCTGAGGTGACGATACCCAACCCCTACCCAAACCCTTCCACTACCAACTCCCCAACTATGAAGCTCCTCCGGATTTGGAGGCGTCAAAGTGTGACATACATAGATAGGTACTTAGGTATTAATATATAGATTGAGTGTTAGTTGAAAATACTTGATACCGAGATTACAAGAGAGATTATTTTGGGTTCCATTAAAACTGTCTTGTCAACATTGAAATTGGAACTTCTTCAATTTTAGCAAAACCGTGGTATATATTTACCAACCCTTCCACACGAGCAGGATGTGACACAAGCTCAATCTTTTTTAAATTCAGAATTTTCCTTCTCCTAGAATGGTTACCTAACCAAGTTTAAATAGTCCATTTGCCCTGCTATTTACCCCAAGGGTATTAATGCTATGTAAAATCTACAAGCCTCGTCTAGGATTTGATTTCGGCTCGACGAGTCCAATTCCTACGACTTTAGCCATTACACCACGCGCCAAATCGGAGAAACCGCGGGAACTTCGATGACAGTTTTTTTTTTTTCAGCTTTGTTTCCCGTCAGACTCAACCAAATTTGGAATCATTGCCTTTTCTGTAAAGCAGTCTCTCTGTAAAATATGACTTTCTGTATACGCCATCTCCAGGTTTTTTTTCTGAACGTCTCAGTTTCGTTTCAAATTTAAGGAGAAATAAATCAACCCCCCCATCTTCTCACACATTTGTGTACAATTGTTTTTCGTTGTTGTTTTCTGACAGTAAATGGGTTGAGATAACACGTCAGTAAGTTATTCTGTATTCTACATAACCCGACGAGATGCTTAGCTTTAAAGTTGTGCCTCTTCAGAATGACAGGGGGCATTCGAAAGAAAGAAAGAAAGAAAGAAAGAACACACGGAATAAGACTCTGCTTACTTTCTCTTCTTTTATTAAATTATTTTTCTTTCAATTAAATTAATTCCTTTTGATTCTTTATTTCTTTCTGCGTAGTTTTCTTTTTCTTCCAAGTCATTCTTAAAATGTGTGCCTCTTCAGAATGATAGGGAGCATTTAATAAATAAATAAAGAAAGGGCAAAGGAAGAAGGAAAGAAAGAGGGAAAAATGTTGACAAAAAAAGAAAGAAAGAAAGAAAAAAGAAAGAATACTTCTTTCTCCTCCTTTATTGAATAATTTTCTTTTCTTTTAATTCCTTTCCTTCTTTCTTTTTTTCTTCCGTTTCCGTCCCTTTATTTCAAGTACATATTAATGTTGTGCCTCTTTGGAATGACAAGGTCATTTAAGACGAAAGATAGAAAGAAAAAAAGAACGAAGAAAGTCAAAGAAAGAAAGAAATATAGAAAAGGAACTGTTTAAATGAATTGTAGAAAGAAAGAAAGAAAGAAAGAAAGAAAGAAAGAAAGAAAGAATACTCGGAATAAGACACCTCTTCCAACTCTTTCGAATAAACTACTTTTCCTCGTGCCTCTTTCGAATGATAGGGAACATTTAAGAAGGAAATGAACGAAGGAAGAAAAAGCAAAGAAAGAAAGAAAGAAAGAAGTACAGAAAACTGTTGAAACAAACTGTAGAAGAAAAGAAAGAAAGAAAGAAAGAAAGAAAGAAAGAAAGAAAGAAAGAAAGGACACTCGAAATAAGATACCTCTTACTTCCGATTCTTTTGATAAACAACTTTTCTTTGTGCCTCTTTAGAATGATAGGAGACATTTAAGAAAGTAAGGAAGGAAGAAAGAAAAGAAAAAAAGAAAGAAAGAAATAGAGACAACTGTTGAAAGAAACTGTAGAAGAAAAGAAGAAAAAAAAAGAAAGAAAATACTCGGAATAAGACTCTTCTTACTTCCCCCTCTTTTATTACATTATCTTTATTTCCTTTCAATTCTTGCCCTTTCGTTCTTTCTTTCTTTCTACATCTTCTTCTTATTCTTCCAAGACGTTCTTCCGAGGTCAGATAATATATTTACCCTTTCTCAGTACGTATGGATTTCAAAAGAACAACGACTATCACGGTCCTTTTACGCAAAAAAGAAATTAAGTACAATTTATGTTGACATTAACGGGAAGACATTTTGAAATATGTTTAGAATTCGTTTGGAAAGATGATTGTATAACAGCAAACAAATAAAAGCTAAACGTACTATGCAATCACTCCTCAACTTCCTGGGGTAATCCTTATCACTCTATGACGAGTGACTCCAAGGTTTACTCCCAAAAGTGCTCTTAACCTCTCCCCCCATCATTCTACATCACCGAATCCAAAACATAACGATGCATGAAATAAAATCCCTTTTCCTTCTACGTTCAAGGAGAATAATTCATGTAGAAAAATGAACCTTTTTGTTTGTTTGTTTGTTTGGGTTTTACGGCATGTCAACCCCTTGGGTTATTTTATGCCGAATACGTCTATTGGTAATTTGGAATTAAAAAATGTTTAATGCCCCACAAAGTTTTGAAATAATTTCATTTTTAATGGATAATACAATTTCGTTTATAAACTCATGTTTTTCTATTTAACCCATAGATGGGAACCTAACAGGTACTACCACTCCGGGTCAGAGTGGACCCAGCAATGGTGATGAAGGGGTGCTCCACATTCCCCAAACCTCCAGAACTAGAACCTCACCATCAGATAGAGTTTAACGTCATTCCCAGGACATGTAGACCCGCAGTCACCGCCTTCTAGCACCGATATGATAAAAAGGGATTGGGGTCTGCCATAAGGGCAATATGGTTGGGAAAATCATATAGGTGCTAGGGCTTGACGTGACCAGCCGATTGATCGGAGGTGGGGGGGCTCCGACCGCCCGTCTAGCGCAAGAAAAGCCTAAATTGGAATATTGCAAGTCAGAGACTGCTCAGCCACCTGGATTCTATCCTTAAGCATCACGGGTCGTCACCCACGGAAAACAGGTGGCCCCATTAGGGGAGTCTTACCCCTCTGCAGAGGTGCAGTCGGTGCATTCTAACCTTTTTCTCTTGGTTTTGAATTCGAAGAGATGAAATGTAAACTTTTGTTTAAATAACAAGATCATATGGATTGGCACTTCTGCTTGTTTATGAATTCAAGATATTTGCCATCAGTTGTGTTGGTGAGTTGGGAATGCAGGAACACTTGTCGATTGAAATCCTTTCAAATCACCAAAGAAAAAAAGGCCTAGGAAGAAGAAGAAAGTAAAGAGGGAATAAGTTGGAGTTTAAATTAATATATAATTTTAAACTCAAAATAATAACACTAAGGGCTTTACTTTTAGGGGAATTGTCTTATTCTTCATCAGTGATGCTGATAGCATTTTTAATTTGTGCATCCTGTGATGGCACGGATTAAATTTGAAATGAGTCCCTGGAAATTTGATGGGTTCCAACCTAAAGTTTCTTAATAAATTGCAGAGTTTTTATCTATGATTAAAGATATTTAAGCCTACCCTTGTACTCATCCCCATACAGTGTAATTCGTTGTACAAGAAATATTGAAATGACTTTACAGTTAACTGAAATGGTGGGGAAAATAAAATACAAATAAAATAGACTTGAACAGGATTTTTAGGGGTAGAGTTATTTTACATTAATTAAATAACAGTGGCTTGATTGGACTGGAAATTGGCTTTATTTCTTTAAATGCACTGCAATAGACATTTTGTAATGCTACAGAACACACAACTCTAAACATGTGGAGGCATGTGGTGTAATGTTATCATCATATGAAAGTGGACACACAGTTCAAATCCTGGACAAGGCTGTTGCATTTAACCAATAGTGGCTAATCTTATTATAATGGAGATTGTGTGTTTCCTGTCTGTAACCGAAACTGTTAATATTCTACTCAAGTCACATTCCTTAATATTTACGTCAAATTCTCCATGATTTCATTCTTTTAAAACCTTTCAGTTACTAATAAAATTGTTTTGACATTATTAAGACTGGTTGCATATCTACGAACTAATACATGCAATTGTTTTAATAATTACATTACAAAATAGCGGTTTACAGTGTGAACGGAAGGCTAATTTGCATTATGATCCTAAAAATTTGATTTTAATAAATATATGCTTAGTAATTATTGATTTCTAATTGTTTGGTTTATATTATGAATATGAGCAAAAATCTTGGGGATAAATCTTAAAGAAATCCATTGACAAGAAGAATAACTGTATATTATTCTTAACTTTCTTATTTAACTAAATAGTTAAATTAGGAAAATTGTAGCCCGGAATGATAAGACGGGAGTAAGAGAAAATTTGATGGAAGATTAGTTTAAAAGCTGTTCTATTTTTCAATCATACCCCCTGTTCGCAATTTTTTATTTGATCTTATTCAAGTTTCATTAGCCTTTATAATTTAACCATGATATATCAATATTAAAACTTAATCCTTGCAACCGGGGAAGGTGCATATATTTGCTAGTAGTCTTAAAAAGGTATTTATGTCGAACTATTATGCTACAGTAAAGGTAATAGTAGAAGCAGACGGGGCTCTTTATTGTGGTTAAGCAACCAGTCTAGGAAAAAGAAACCCGAATTTTCAAAATTTACTTAAGAAATTGAACCTTGTGTCGTGCATTCTTATCTCATGTAGAGGGGTTGGTAAATATATATATAGATATATATATATATATATATATATATATATAATAATCAGAGATGCGTGATAGGTAGCGCGTCCTGCGTCCCTGATGCACAAATCTTAAAGGATGCATAAATCATATCTATGTGTCCCAGTGTTTTTTCTTTTTTCTTCCCTAAATTTCAAGCCTAATGCAAATACATTTCAATAGTTTTTTTTTTAGAAACAAATTAAGACAGGATAGGTTAAAGGTAGGATTTAGAAGGCTTTTAGTTGGGACCCATAATTTTCGCTGGGGACCTCATTCAAAGCAAATATGTGGTTCCAGGATGCACTAAAATCAAAAAGCCATCATATCATTGGTGATTTATAAAGCCTGTTTTATAAGTAATACTATAATAGATATTCATTGGATGACCATTAAAGCAACAGCAGGTATTGCAAACAGCCTTGTTGTTCTTTGTTTATTAAAATGACTTGAATATTTTTTACTCCTTTTTAAAGGGAATAAAATTAACAGTAGAATATAGACATGAACAAATCAATGCTCCTACAATATAATTGCCCACTAAGATGCTAAACATTGTTAAACCAATTACTAAAGTATATATTGAATACACAATATTATAAACACCCCAACGCTAGGCATGATATAACCCTGGACGGGTTGATATGCCATTAAAATTAATTAAACGCAACCAACCTTGATTCAGCATTAAATGACCTAAAACATGTTGAGGGGCGAATCAGCTCTTTTTTAAGGATATAGGGCCATATCGTTAACAGTATCTTAAGAAGGAGAGAGGCACTAATGCTCGTGGTTGATGACAAACTAAGGAGAAGAATACAACTGTTTGTAAATCTGCACTCGAGGGTGTTCACTGCGCTATTGCATCTTACAAGGTCATGGTAGCTGATCTTTTGGTGCACAATGTGGAATCTGGTGCTCTTTCTCTCTTTAGTCGGTTGAGTGTCCGATAGCTCTCTCTCTCTCTGTCTCTCTGTCTCTCTCTCCTCTCTCTGTCTTTCTCTCTATAGAGAGGAGAGAGAGAGAGAGAGAGGAGGGAGGTTTGATAAGAAGTGATATAGGTAATAATAGAAGGCAAGTGATTTTTTCTTAAAATTTTCGATCTATATATATAATTATATATATTATATATATTATATATTATGATGCGAAAAAATTGAGACCATTGTATAGAGCTAGGTTTTAATCTATTTTATTTTATAAAAAACGCAAAAATATTTTGCCTTTCTATATACTATATCATTCTTATCAAACCTCCCTCCCTCTCTCTTCTTTCTCTCTCTCTCTAATAGAGAGAAGACGAGAGAGTGAGATGAGAGACAGAGAGACAAGAGAGAGAGTATCGGACACTCAAAACGACCTAAGAGAGAGAAAGAGACAGATCCACAAATTGTGGCAACCAAAAGTCAGCTACCATGACCTTGTAAGAATGCAATAGCGGCAGTGACACCCTCGAGTTCGGCAGATTTTCAAAGGTGTATTTTCTCCTAGTTTGTTCATCAACCACGAGCATAGTGCCTCTCTCCTTCTAAAGTTGTTAACGATATGGCCGCTATATCTTAAAAAAGAGCTGATTCGCCTCCAACATGGTTTAGGTCATTTAATGCTGAATCAAGGTTGTTGGTTTTATTATTTTAATGCATATCAACCCGTCCAAGGGTTATATCATGCCTAGCGGTTGGGGTGTTATACATATGTGTATTCATATATTACTTTAGTAATTGGTTTTAAACATGTGTTAAGCATTAATTGGAATTATATTGTTATGGCATTGATTTGTTTCATGTCCTATATTCTATGGTATAATTTATTTCCGCTTAAAAAGGAGAAAATATCAAGTCATTTAATAAACAAGAACACAGGCTGTTTATACCTTGCTGTGCTTAGTGGTCATTCCATTGATATTATATAGTATATTATAAAACAGGCTTTTTATAATACAATGAACTGAATGGCTTTTTGATTTAGTGCATGCCTGGTACACACATATTTGGCCTTTTGAATGAGTCCACCAGGAAAATTATGGGTCCCAACTAAAGCCTTCTAAAATCCTAGCGCTGTAACCTATCCTGTCTAATTTGTTTTCTTAAAAAAAAACTATTGAAATGTATTTGCAGTTAGCTTGAAATGATGTAGGGAAGAAAAAAGAAAAACACTGGACACATAGATAATGATTTTCTGCATCCTTTAAGATTTTGTGCATCAGGGACGCAGGACGCGTACCTAATCAGCATCACTCTGATTATTTATATATATATATATATATATATATATATATATATATATATATTTACAACCCCTCTACTGAGTAGAAGCGACACAAGGTCAATTTCTTAGTAAAAGTTTTAAAATTCAGAGGTTTCTTTTCCTAGTGGTTTGCTTAACCACAATTAAAGAGGCCCGTCTGCTCTACTATTTACCCTTTACTGTAGGCATAAATAGTTGATAAATAGCCTTTTTTAAGAGTACTAGCAAAATATATGCACCCCTCCGGGTGGCAAGTATTTAAGTTTTAATATGATAAATATTATCATGTTAATTATAAAGGCTAATGAAACTGAATAAGAATTCAAATAAAGAATATTTGAACAGCGGGGGTATGATTGAAAAATAGAACAGTCTTTTGAAACTAACTCTTCCATCATTTTCCCTCTTGACTCCGTCTTTCATTGGTAAATTTTTCCTAATTTTACTATTTAGTTAAAATAAGAAGTAAAGAATAATATTACCAGTTTCTTCTTGTCAATGATTTCTTTTAGATTTTCCGCCAAGATTTTTGCTCATATTCATTAATATAAAACCAAACAATTAGAAATCAATAATACTGAACATATAATTATTTAAATCAAATTTTTTAGGATCAATAAGCAATTAGCCCTTCCGTTCACACTGTAACGCGCTATTTTGTTGTATAATTAAATACATTGCATGATTATTAGTTCGTAGATATGGTCAACAGTCTTAAATATAATGTAAAACAATTTTTATTAATAACTGAAGTTTAAAAGAAGAATCATGGAGAATTTGACGTAAGGATAATTAAGGGAATTGTTGACTTGAGTAGTAATATAGTTTCGGTTACAGACAGAAAAACACCACAATCTCCATTAATTAATGCAAATTAGCACTATGTTTAAATGCAAACAGCCTTGTCCAGGATTTTGAACTTTGTGTCCACTTTCTATGATGATAACCATTAAACGCACATCTCTCCACAATTTTAGAATATTTGTGTGTACTGTAGCAATATACAAAATTGTCATATTGATGTGCATTTAAAGAATAAAAGCATTTCCAGTCCAATCAAGCCACTGGTTTATTTATTAATTAAATACCTCTACCCCGTAAATCCTGTTCAAGTCTATTTTATTTGTTTTTTTATTTTCCCCACCATTTCTCGATTTACTGTAAAGTACATTTCACATATTTTCTTGTAAACGAATTACACTGTATGGGGTACAAGGTAGGGCTTACATCTTTTTAGTATTCATAGATAAAAACTCTGCAATTTATTTAAGAAACTTTAGTTGGGACCCATCAAATTTTCCAGGGACTCATTCAAATTTAATTCGCGTGCCATCACAGGATGCAACAAATTAAAATGCTATCAGCATCACTGATGAAGAATAAAGACATCCCTAAAAGTAGCCATCAGTGGTATGATTTGGAGTTAAAATTATATATTAATTTAACTCACCAAATATTCTCTTTACTTCTTCTTCTTCCTAGGCTTTCTTTTTTTTTCGGGGTTGTGATTTGAAAGGATTTCCAAATCGACAAGTGGTTCCTTGCTATTCCCAACTCAACCACACAAACCTGTGGCCAATTATCTTTTTGTTTGGGGGGGGGGAATTCATAAACAAGCAGAAGTGCCAATCAACATATGATGCTTGTTATTGAAACAAAGTTTACATTCATCTCTTCGAGATTCAAAACCAAGAGAAAGGTTAGAATTTTGCACCGACTGCACCTCTGCACGAGGGGTAAGACTCCCTAAATGGGGCCACTGTTTTTCCGTGGTGACGAACCCGTGATGCTTAAGGATAAGAATCCAGGTGGCTGAAGCAGTCTCTGACTTGCAATATTCCAATTAGGCTTTTCTTGGCTAGACACGGGCGGTCGGAGCCCCCCCACGCTCCGATCAATCGGCTGGTCCACGTCAAGCCCTAGCACCTATAGATTTTCCCAACCATATTGCCGCTTATGGCGACGCCCAATCCCTTTTTATCATAATCGGTGCTAGAAGGCGGTGACTGCGGGTCTACATGTCCTGGGAATGACGTTACAACTCTATCTGATTGGGGTGAGGTTCTAGTTCTGGAGGTTTTGGGGAATGTGGAGCACCCCTTCATCACCATTGCTGGGTCCACTCTGACGCGGAGTGGTAGTACTGTTAGGTTCCATCTATGGGGTTAAATAGAAAACATGAGTTATAAACGAAATTGTATTATCCATTAAAAATGAAATTATTTCATTATTATATCTTTGTGGGATTAAACATTTTTATCTAAAATTACGCAAATAGAACGTTTCGGCATAAAATAACCCAAGGGTTGAAAACATGCCGTAAAACCCAACAAACAACAACAAAAAGGTTTCATTTTTTCTAACATGAATTGTCTCCTTGAACGTAGAAGGAAAAGGGATTTTATTTCATGCATCGTTATGTTTTGGATTCGGTGATGGTAGAATGATGGGGGGAGAGGTTAAGAAGCACTTTTGGGAGTAAACCTGGAGTCCCTCGTCATAGAGTGATAAGGTTACCCCAGGAAGTTGATGGAGAGATTGCATAGTACGTTTAGCTTTTTATTTGTTTGCTGTTTACAATCATCTTTCCAAACGAATTCTAAACATATTCAAATGTTCTTTTCCCGTTAATGGTCAACATAAATTGTACTTATTCTTTTTTGGGCGTAAAGACCGTGATAAGTCGTTGTTCTTTTGAAATCCATACGTACTGAAGAAAGGGTAAATATATTTATCTGACTCGGAAGAACGTCTTGGAAGAATAAGCAGAGATGTAGAAGAAAGAAAGAAAAAAAAGAAAGAACGAAAGGAGAAATTGAAGGAAATAAAGATAATGTAATAAAGAGGGGGAAGTAAGAAGAGTCTTATTCCGAGTATTTTCTTTCTTTTTTTTTTCTTCTTTTCTTCTAACAGTTTTCTTTCAAAAACAGTTGGGTCTCTATTTTTTCTTTCTTTCTTCTTTTCTTCTTTCCTTCCTACTTCTTAAATGTCCTCTAATCATTCTAAAGAGGCACAAAGAAAAGTTGTTATCAAAGATCGGAGTAGAGGTATTTATTTCGAGTGTCCTTTCTTTCTTTCTTTCTTTCTTTTCTTTCTTTCTTTCTTTCTTTCTTTCTTCTACAGTTTGTTTCACAGTTTTCTTGTATTCTTTTCTTTCTTTCTTTTCTTTGCTTTTCTTCCTTCGTTCAATTTCCTTCTTAA
>CM042137.1:16950932-16965932 GCA_023376005.1 Doryteuthis pealeii
GAACTTCTACACATTAGTTTACAAATCTATGGTTTCCTTTTATATTGAAAAGATCTTGCATGTCTAAAATGTTTCTGATCCGTAGAGAAGCTTTTAGATGTAATCACGATTTCTATGGAGATTTCCGGGAATGATTGTAGTATTGGTAGGTCTAGCAAAAGACTGCAAGTTTTGTTTTTTAAATCTAGGAAATAACCTATAAGAGTATGTAACACCTCCACTGATTTGATATGAAATTGGTTACGCGTATATTATAAGAAAAGTTCGCTTGTATAAGCGTGTCTATAAAGACACAGGCAAATTTACAAAATACTGGAAAGTAAACTCCTTGGTAAGTCATTAACACGCGGTCAGTACATAGTTTGATGGTAGGAGCAACCGCCCAGAAAAAGATCGTTGAGGAGGATGTAATGTGAAATGAATGGGAGAAAAAAAGCTGCCTTTGAGACTTGTTCATTAGATATAAATGTTGATCTAGCATTAAACGCATAATGGAAAAAGTACATAGTTTACTTATTTTACGCAATCCCAAGTGTGGGCGAGGCGACCCCGCACGAGTAGGATGTGAACAACTTTAAATTTCTTAACGTTCCTTTGCCTCCACATTTGACTCCAACAGGATGTGCCAATTTTCTTGCTATTTTTACTTGTATGATTGGATATTTCAAAAGTTCACTATTGAACTCAGAACTCAAATAAAGTCCTATTATTGATTTTGTTCTGGGTGTAAACAAGTGACACAAGTGAGAGCCCTGTCGGTGGCTTACGGTAGCTCACAGTAGTGGAATTGCCACTGAAAGTGGATTAAATAGATAACGAGTTAATAAGAGTTATAAGGGTTTGAAATCAGTTGTTTGCTTCTCCTAGAATAAGTTACTAACCAAGGGCAAAGAGCCCTAATCAGTCCTACTATTTAATCCTAAAATAGAGGAAGGATAGTCGGATGCATAAATTTGACAAGAGTAATTAGCATATGTGAAATGCAAGAGAGCCTCGTCTCAGGATTGAACTTGAGTCTCGCCGTGTCTCGGTTTCGCCGTATAATGTTTCTGAAATAAATAGCACAGCCTAAAAAATCTTGGAAATAACCCTTTAAGATATTGATACCACACTATACAAGTTTTGTTAAGAGCATAGCATTTGAAGATTATTACTCGAGGAAATATACAGCTCCAGGCTTTTTTGTATTATTTTAATATCAAATTACATGTGTTATGGAAAAGTTCGTAGTTTAGTTGTTAATTCTGACCTTAACCAGGTCAGAATAAGACAAGGTCTTTTTAACGTGGGGAGCAACGCAAAAGCGGAAGCTCATTTAATCGGCCAGTGAAAAAGTGCGTGATCCCATCAGCATTGCATTTTTTGTGCTGCCTAAGGCACTGAGCAAGTAAAGTCGACTCTGACTCTTTAGACGAGGGGGCAGGTGCTTGCTGGGGGAGATAACCTCCTTGGACCACGTGATTATTATACGTGTGTCTACAAACAACAACACGTTTTTTAAAATTAGTATATAAAACCCTTTAACATACTGACACCCACTATTCACAGTTTGGAAGAACAAGACTTGGAAATTATTACTTAAGATGAAAATAATGGTTTCCAGGTTGTTTTTTTAAATTATTTTCATATAAAATTAAAACACATTATAGAAAGGTTTCTTTTATAGCTTATCTACAAAGACAGCACTGTTTTTTTTTTTAAATTTTGGACATAAACCCAATAAAGTATTGACACCCACTATATACAGTTTTGTAGAATAAACACTTGAGAGTTATTATTCAGAGAATATTCTATCTCTCAGATGTAACTATTTTGATATCAAATTATACGCATTATAGAAAAGTTTCGTGGTATCACATGTCTACAAAGACAAGTTTTAAAAAATCCAGTAATAAACGCTTTCAGATTGATACCTCCTATACAGAGTTTTGTTGAGTAACACTTGAAGATTATTACAAAGAGGAAAAGGCTGCATCCCAGGTGATATTGAGCACTGTTTAGCACATGTATAATAAAACGGGCTGGGAGATGCCGTAAGAGCAATACGGTCGGAACAATTATACAAGTGCTAGGGCTTGACGTGGCATTCTGATTGATCGGGGTGGGGGCATTCCGACTGCCCGTCTAGCCCAAGTAAGGGCCCAAATTAGTGTTGCAATGTTATGGACTGCACAAACACCCTCCTTAAAACATCATGAATCACCACCTACGGCCAAAATAGACCCCATTGACGGGTAGGGGGTCGTATCTTTCTATACAGGTTCATTCGACGTATTCTACAGCCCCAGCCGACACAGCTAACTAAGTAAGAACAGTGTTGTTTAATACGTAAGTAAAGTAAGTAATGTCGACGGGGTGGCCTAAAGTCGGTATCAGCAAGTCAGTGAGGGAGTCTATCCCTTTTCAATAGCATAGACCAAGGAGATTGTTTTTGCATCTGAGGTGGAGCGCCACTCCTACCATCAAGCTCCTTACTTTACCGCACAGATCCCTGTACACTCATATGCTGAGTTGGCGGGGACCGGTATCGAACTGGAACCTTGTGGTTTCTAGCCGAACGCTCTACCGACTGAGCTAAATCGGCCCCTACGTAGCTCTTTTAATTGTTACATTTTAAGGGATAAAAATAAAATAAATAAAAAGAATAATCTTTATCACTTTAACACAACAAACAATTAAAACTGAATTCAGTTTTAGTTATATGTAGAAAAATATTTGAAACATTTTTTTTTTCAAAACACTCACAAGTTTAGGATTATATTCTTTTATAATATTTTTAATTTTAACAAAAAATAATTTCCTTAAATAAAACATTGCCAATATATGAATTCTCAGCAATTTTCTTTTAATTTGATAACACTTTTTCCTCTTATTCTTCTTTTAATACTTCCCCTTTTCTCTCTCATTCTCTGGGATCTTCAAAAAAAATAAGTCTCATCAATGCACAGGGTACTTCTGCAATAGTTATATATATATATATATATATATATAATATATATAATGTGTGTGTGTGTGTGTGTGTGTGGTGTGTGTGTGTGTTGTGCGCGCGGTGGTGTGTGTGCGTGTGTGTGTGTTTATGTTGACTTAAATATGCCTTTGCGAAAGAGAGATTTTTTTTTTAATTAGTTGATTGTAATATCATCTAAGTAGAGCTAAATACTCAACTTGATGAGCTTTGAAGTAATTTTCGGTTCTCCTGATATGAAAGCTCAAAGAACTTCAGGGCTTTTAATTCTGAACTTCTTATTCTTTGCTTTTTGGGTTGCGTGACAAAATAATACACATCAAATTACTACGAATTTCGGAAGATCAGAGAGTAGAATTTCTCATTAGATAAAGATTCGTTACGCTTCTTAGAGAAGACGTAACATGTCCATTTAATTTATTGTGAACTGTCTTAGTCTCAAGGCTTCTTTCATCTTCTACTTCTCAGCTGCCTTTGTTTTGATTCAAAGTAACACGTTTTTCAGCGTTGGAAAAAAATGCACAGAGGCCTGATGTACCTAACGCGAAGTCAGTTGCCAATTTTGGGTATTTTAAACGTATTCTAGTCGTGAATCTTAAGGCAAGATCGATATATTTGCAGTAAAATTTCTAGTGCAGTTAAACTGATAAAAAAAGTATTTTAAATCAGAAAAAAAAGGCCTTTCTTAGAAATGGCGGCTCGTAGTCGAAGATGACTTTGAAAATGAAAATGCCATAAAGATACACTAATTAAAGAAATGGAAGAATGCATCGCAGCAACGAAATATATATATATATATATATATATATATATATATATATATATATATATATTAAAGATAACAAACCTACTTAAACTTGGGCTAGACGGGCGGTCGAGAGGCCGGCCCCTCCGATCAATCGGCTGTCACGTCAAGCCTTAGACCTATGATGATTTTCCCAACCCTATTGCCCTTATGGGCAAGCCCCAACCCCTTTTTATCATATGGGTGCTAGAAGGCGGTAGCTGCGGGTCTACATGTCCTGTGAATGAACGTTAAAATCTGATCTGATGGTGGAGGTTCCAGTTCTGAGTTTGGGGATGTGGAGCACCCCTTCATCACCATTTGTCCCCTGGTCCACCTCGCGACCCGGAGTGGTAGTACCTGTTAGGGTCCCATCTATGTGTTGATAGAAAAAACATGAGTTTATAAACAAAAGTATATTATCCATTAAGAATTGATTTATTTCAAACTTTATCGGCATTAAATGACCCACTGAGGTTGATATGCGTAAAACAAAACAAACAAAAAAACACAAAACCTACTTAAAGTTTCAACCGTTATTTTTGGTTGTTCAAACTATTTTGGTCATGTTCTCTTTTTTCAAAAAAAGTTTTTTCTCCCGGTGATGTTGGTAATATATTTTTACAATACAAACTATTTGCCGGGTTTTTTTTTCTCACGCAAGGGTCTACCAACAAATTTGGTAATATTATATATATATATAATATATATATAATATATATATATATATATATATGTGTGGTGTGGTGTGTGTGTGTGTGGGTGTTCTTGTTTGAACTACATATTCTAATCGTTCGTACTTGTCCCCACTCTCAGGTTTTAGATATGCATGCGGTGTCGGGTATTTTTCTCAAAACTAAACTATTTGCAGATTCAGAGACAAGAGAGAGAGAGAGAGAGGAGAGAGAGAGAGAGAGAGAGGAGAGAAAGAAAGAGAAGGGGGGGGTCTTAACTTTTCCAGGGCAAAGAAAAAGAGGTTGAGGAAAGAGATGCGACAAGATTGGGAGGTGAATTATAAAGTGGAAAAGAGAAAATAAGAAAAGATTTAAAGAGATTAATATGAATGAACAATAAAAAAGTGTTTCATTTTCCATGAATTATTTCGATCGGCATAAAATACAAGGTCAGTCATAACCTTTTGTTTCATTAAATTTATACACATAATATCACATACGCACGCACACACTCACACATATGAATATATATATATATATATAATAAGAAGGGTGTGTGTTGTGTGTGTGTGTGCGTGTGCGTGTCTGTGTGTGTGTCTTGTGCCTCTTTTGTGTTTGTGTTACTGTGATTTCTTACAAACATGATATCTATATAAGATATATATACTATATATATATATTATATTATATATATATATTTGATGTGTGTGTGATAGAGAGAGTGTGTGTGTGTGTGTGTGTCTGCGTGTGTGTGGGGAGGTACCCGCGTCTCTGTGTAATGTCTGTGTCCTGTGTGTGTTCGTGTTACGAAAAGTAATATATGAATGTGGGTGATTTCTTACAACATATATAAGATTATATATATATATATATATTATATATATATAATATATCTGTGTGTTGATGAGAGAGTGTGTTTGTGTGTGTCTGCAGTGTGTGTGGGGAGGTGCCTGTCTCTGTGTATGTCTGTGCCTGTGTGTGTTCGTGTTACGAAAAGTTAATAATATGTGTGAAGTGATTCTTACAAACATATAATATATATATATGTGTGTGTTCTGTGTGTGAGTGAGTGAAGAGAAATAAAGAAGAGAGAGATGTGTGTGTAGTGTGGTGGTGTGTGTGTGTGTGGGTGTATGTGAGTTATATGGTCGTTCATGTTATTAAAATATTTTGCGCGAGTGAGTGTACAAATAAACAACAAATTATTATAACTTTTATTTGAGCAGAACCGATTTTAATTAGAAATAATAACTGGTCACTCTGCCCCACCTGCCGCCCATCCTCAAAGTTTCAAGTTCAGTTGGCTGTATGATTGTCGGCGTTATGTCAATATTATACATTGTTATATATTGTCTTCCATACTTCTTTTATCATAGGATTACGTGCACTAATCGAAAGGTGAAAGCAAAGAATGGAGGAAAAAGTAATAATATTTTTCTCCCCCCCTCCTTCTCTCTCTCACTCTCTCCTCTCCTCTCTCTCTCCTAAAGTAAATTTAATTACAGATATATATACCATAATTGGACTAAAAGGCCTTAAATACCATGGGTATCGTAAATTAATGGACCATTTCCACTCGTCGTATCCTGGGGCCCACGAGCTTCTTTCAGACCACGACTATACATCATTCCCTTATTAGACCGGCCCCACAATGGCCAAATTCATTTAATACCATTCTCTCCCGCCTCCAGGGCGATATTAGTGTATTTTTTCTTCTTCAAATGTCTTTTTGATTGGTGGAAATTTTTTTTTATTTCTTCTATTTCGTGGCGGTGTTTTTTGTCTGTCTCTATAGATTACTGTGAATAATTTGGCTCTGTTATAAATATAACTAAACATTGGAGCTCTCACACGGAACCTGAACTCTACAACAAAACTACTGGTAGGGGCCCGAATCACCTTATACCAAGAACTTGGTACCACAACAAAGAATATTATATATTGTTGTGTGTGTATGTATGTGTGTGTGTGTGTGTGGTGTGTGTGTGTGTGTGTGTGTTTGTGTGTTAACATCTTAATTCCATTTATATTTATATCCTGCAAAGGTCAACCCGGTCAACTTTTTCGGGGTGTGACTGTTGCTGATAGCACTTGCAATGCATAATCTCCTGAATAACCTACCTTTTTATTATTATTCTGAACTTTGTAAGACTTTAGAATCACAAAAAATATTTCTAATAAAGACGCTTTTCCGTCAGGAAACAATTATCAAAATATATTCGGGTATTTTTTAGTACAGCATTTATTCTAATACTAACAGCAACAAATGAATTAATTAAAACTTTAATTCTAACTGTTTATATAACTAGAAAACAATGACTAACAATATAATCGTCATTCCTATGTATAGTCAAGTCTGAGAGACTTAACAGTCTGATGGAGAGGGAATTTTAGGATATCTTGTATCTTCTTTTTTACTCAGTTCTCGGAGATAATTTCGGGTTGACTTCTCTTGAATTAGTCCGAAATGTCTATCTGATCTTGGAACCAAAACTCTGAGTCCATCCTGTGATTGCTATGTCAAATCACAAAAGTCTCTCTCAATTAACTCGACACATAGACATAAACGTATTTCACTGACCCAACACGGGAAAAATGAAGACAAAAATAATCCATAAAATAAAAATGGAAGTTTATAAAAAAAGACAGAAGCAGCATCAAGAAACTCTAAGTCTAAAATCTTCAAACAATTGCGTAGTCTCTTATTAATTTCTTGTGTCTCCTGCTAACTCTTCTCTGTCTTCTCATCTTCGTCGTTGGTCGTGTTGAATTCTCCTGGGGTTCTTTATCACCTTCTTCGTATCGGATCATATCGAGTGTTGTCCTACTCCGTATTCATCCTAGTTTTTCATTATGAACACGGAAACTTATCTTCTTATATAATGGAGATTGTGTGTTTGTAACTGAAACTATATGACTTCTCATGTAACAATTCCCTTTGCTATTTACGACACATTCTCTATGATTTTTTTATCATTATTTTAAACATCAGTATTATTAAATTGTTTTACATTATTATATGTTGACCATATCTACAGGTATTTGCCTCTCATCCCCACTTATGAGGGCGTGACACAAGGACATTTTTATGTGGGACCACCCACAAGCCGAAGCTCATGGGTGGTAGGTGGAAAAATTTGCGTCGATCCCGTCGGCATTCCCCTCAAGGGGCGCCTCAGGCGCTGGCAATAAACCCGGCCCTGCCCCTTTAAATCAAGGGGCGGGTATTGCCTGTGATCGACGCTATTTACTTGTAAAATGCAGGGCCGAACCACTGGACCCCCGGCGTTGGCCAGAGCTACAGGTATTTGGCCTCATCCACTTATGAGGGCTAGACACAAGGTCTCGTTTTAACGTGGGCTCACCCATAAGCCGAAGCTCATGGGTGATAAGCATAAAAAATGCGTCGATCTCCTCGGCATTCCGCCTCAGGTGCTGGGCAATAAACCCAGACTGTCTCATTAAATCAAGGGGGCAGTATTGCCTGGGGGTATAGCCCCCTGGGATCGACGCTATTAACTTGTAAAGATCCAGGGCGGAAGCCACTGGACCCTGGCGTTGGCCAGATCTACACACTAATAAAATGCAATTGTATTTGTACATACAACAAAATAGCGGTTTACAGTGTGAACGGGAAGGCTAATTTGCATATCAATATTAAAGATTTGATTTTGATAAATATGTTCTTAATATTATTGATTTCTAATTGTTTGTTTTATCTTAATGGATAAGATCAAAATTCTCGGGAATAAATCTTAAAAAGAAATCCATTACCAAGAAGAAATAACTGTAATTTGTATTCTTTACTGCCTAATTTAACTAAATAGTTGAATTAATAAAAATTTCGCAGTGAAAGATGGGAGTGATGGAAGAGTAAGTTTCAGTTATTTCTATTTTTTATGTCTGTTTTAAATATTTTTATCTGTATTCTTATTTAGTTTCATTAGCCTTTCTAATTCAATATGATATTTTAATACATTAAAACTAAATTACTTGCACCAGGAGGGTGCATATATTTGCTAGTTCATTTAATATAAACATATCTTTATTTCCCGATCCAAACTTTAACAGGCGCGTGCGGAAGAACAGCACAGATGCGTCTAGCCACAGGGGCTCTCAAGGGAATTCTCTAAAATCTGACTAACTTTGTTGAATTATCTTCATATCCGCTCGTTTCTCGGTTTTTTTCCCACCTCGAAATCCATCTTAGTTCTTAATTATGAACACCGAGACTTATTCATTTAGTATACACCAATCGCAACTTTTAATACGTACGTGCGGAAGAACAACACCCGACGCTAATATGCATCTAGACATAGGGTCTCTCTGAGGAATTCTCAAAAGTTTAACAAACTTTTAACTTTCCAAGGATGCGTCTGACATCCTTGGCCAATCAGAGAGGAGAACTCGGATGATTTTGGGATGAAGGCTTGTCGACCAATCTTTGAATCCTTTTTTTTCGGTAATGTGTAATTTTCCCGTAACCGTTAAATTTATATCTGAGGGTACATCCCAAAAATAATGTGATATTCCTCTTCATTATGCAACAACTATTGAAGAGGAGTTCTGAATTGATAATCAAACTAAAGTATAGAAGCAAACTTCTTTTAAATTTGTTAGATCCAGATTAATAATACACATGATCAGTGGATTATTTGGGGATTATGTTTAAAGCATTATCAGTCACTGAATATCCAACTTTTATTGATAGGGGATGACAGTACACAAACAGAAATAGAAAGGGAAATCAAATTTAGAAATAAATCATATCACATGACCAATAATTGAAAATGCCTCATGAAACTGACGAGCGTCCCAACGCGCTGTAATGGTTAGCAAGCTAGTCTCAGATATCCATTACTATTGAATAGTGAACTCGACCCTTGTTAGATGGGCCATTCTTGCAACCGTGATTCACATCCTCCTCTTGGTGAATAGGTGGGGTAAATGACTGGCATAGCAGTAAAGAACGTTACTGTATATAAATCGTCTCTTAATTCGTTTTCATCGACAGTTTTTTAAGATTTTAACGCATATACATGGAGCCATCTCTTGATGCTGTATAAACCAACGAAGAAACAGCGAGTTCTACTTTGTAATTATATATACATATATTAATGTGTATATTAAATAAGCGCGTGGTGTAATGGTTAAAGTCATGGGAAATGGACTCGTCGGCCCGAGTTCAAATCCTGAACGTGGTAATTGCATTTCATTTAGCGCTAATATCCTTAGGAAAGGTATGAATCCTACTCTCCTTCCAGCTATGGGTAAATAGTAGGACAGACTGGGCTCTTTAACCATGGTGAGGCAACCGGTCTAGGAGAAGGAAAACTCTGAATTCAAACCTGCTGAACTCCGCTTAAAAATTGACCTTGTGTCGCATCCTGCTCGTGCGAAGGGGTTGGTAAATATATATATACATATATTAATTATGAATATATGTATATATAATTAATGTATATATATATATATATATAATATATATATATATATATATATATATATATAACGTTAGTTATATATATGTATATACATATACATAATAAATATGTTTTACATACATTAATTATATGCATGTATATACACATACATAATATATATAATATATATATATATATATAATATATATAGAGAGAGAGGGGAGGGGGTTAATAGTAAGACATGAACATAAACTAATTTGAGTATTGAGCACTTTTACATATTAACTTTTATTGTTGCTTATAGTATACATTCGGTCAGAGACTTTACACACACACATACATACATATATATATATATATATATAATATATATATATATATATATAGAGAGAGAGAGAGAGAGAGAGAGAGAGAGAGAGAGAGAGAGAAAATCTTGTTTAAAATCGATTTTTTAACGTTTTAAAAATGCCTAAACCTGGTTAGTTTATGAAATCCATATCGATCGTCAGACGTTTGTAGATGGGGATTTTTTTTTTCTCGACTTCAACTTCGACCATATCACTCGACTTGAACACAAGTGGTAATAGCCAAGGTCGGCGCTTATAAAAATAAAAACGTACATCTAAAATCTTCACTTATTTTATTTATCTATCCCTATATGTAAGCATAAGAACATGAAAAAAATATCCCCAAGATGTATTTATTCATTACTGAATATTTTTTACTCCGTTTAAGGGTTTCCTTCTTCTTTTTTTTCAAATATATATTAATCCATCATTAGGGCAAGATGGCGAAGCCATGTTATGAAGGTACGCCCAGAAAATATACTTTCAAATGAAAATAAGAGAAAAATATTGACAAATTTATTTATTTTACGCTCAAACGAAGGCATACATATTAATTAATTGTAAAGAAATAGTAATAGAAATAGAAGTAAAGAAATAACAAAAGACTTAGAGATTTAGCATTATAGTCTATTTCAGGGAGCTTAGACAAAGTGTCTAACTCTCCCGACTCATCAGATGCGAATTATGAATTCTATATTACTTTAAAGGCATTTGAAAACAGATTTTTATTTTTTTATTTTTCAAAATTTTACAGTCCTGTGATATGAATTCCAAACAAAACTGGTTTGGAATTCATATCACAGGACTATAAAATTTAAAAAGATAAAAAAAATAAAAAATAAAAATCTGTTTTCAAATGCCTTTAAAGTAAAAGAATTCATAATTCGCATCTGATGAGTCGGGAGAGTTAGACATTTTGTCTAAGCTCCCTGAAATAGACTATAATGCTAAATCTCTAAGTCTTTTTTTTCTTTACTTCTATTTTCTATTACTATTTCTTTACAATTAATTAATATGTATGCCTTCGTTTGAGCGTAAAATAAATAAATTTGTCAATATTTTCTCTTATTTTCATTTGAAAGTATATTTTCTGGGCGTACCTTCATAACATGGCTTCGCCATCTTGCCCTAATGATGGATTAATATATTTTGAAAAAAAGAAGAAGAAGGAAACCCTTAAACGGAGTAAAAAATATTCAGTAATGAATAAATACATCTTGGGGATATTTTTTTCATGTTCTTATACTTACATATAGGGATAGATAAATAAAATAAGTGAAGATTTTAGATGTACGTTTTTATTTTTATAAGCGCCGACCTTGGCTATTACCACTTGTGTTCAAGTCGAGTGATATGGTCGAAGTTGAAGTCGAGAAAAAAATACCCATCTACAAACGTCTGACGATCGATATGGATTTCATAAAACTAACCAGGTTTAGGCATTTTTTAAACGTTAAAAAATCGATTTTAAACAAGATATTTCTCTCTCTCTCTCTCTCTCTCTCTCTCTCTCTCTCTCTATATATATATATATATATAATATATATATATATATATATGTATGTATGTGTGTGTGTAAAGTCTCTGACCGAATGTATACTATAAGCAACAATAAAAGTTAATATGTAAAAGTGCTC
This sequence comes from Doryteuthis pealeii, assembly GCA_023376005.1. NCBI lineage: Eukaryota > Metazoa > Mollusca > Cephalopoda > Myopsida > Loliginidae > Doryteuthis > Doryteuthis pealeii. Next base: position 16,962,763 of record CM042137.1, read on the forward strand.
AATACTCAAATTAGTTTATGTTCATGTCTTACTATTAACCCCCCTCCCCTCTCTCTCTCTATATATATATATATATATATATACATATATATATTATGTATGTGTATATACATGCATATAATTAATGTATGTAAAAACATATTTATTATGTATATGTATATACATATATATATATAATATATATATATATATATATATATATATATATATATATATATATATATACATTAATTATATATACATATATTCATAATTAATATATGTATATATATATTTACCAACCCCTTCGCACGAGCAGGATGCGACACAAGGTCAATTTTTAAGCGGAGTTCAGCAGGTTTGAATTCAGAGTTTTCCTTCTCCTAGACCGGTTGCCTCACCATGGTTAAAGAGCCCAGTCTGTCCTACTATTTACCCATAGCTGGAAGGAGAGTAGGATTCATACCTTTCCTAAGGATATTAGCGCTAAATGAAATGCAATTACCACGTTCAGGATTTGAACTCGGGCCGACGAGTCCATTTCCCATGACTTTAACCATTACACCACGCGCTTATTTAATATACACATTAATATATGTATATATAATTACAAAGTAGAACTCGCTGTTTCTTCGTTGGTTTATACAGCATCAAGAGATGGCTCCATGTATATGCGTTAAAATCTTAAAAAACTGTCGATGAAAACGAATTAAGAGACGATTTATATACAGTAACGTTCTTTACTGCTATGCCATCATTACCCCACCTATTCACCAAGAGGAGGATGTGAATCACGGTTGCAAGAATGGCCCATCTAACAAGGATCGAGTTCACTATTCAATAGTAATGGATATCTGAGACTAGCTTGCTAACCATTACAGCGCGTTGGGACGCTCGTCAGTTTCATGAGGCATTTTCAATTATTGGTCATGTGATATGATTTATTTCTAAATTTGATTTCCCTTTCTATTTCTGTTTGTGTACTGTCATCCCCTATCAATAAAGTTGGATATTCACCAGTGACTGATAAAGCTTTAACATAATCCCCCAAATAATCCACTGATCATGTGTATTATTAATCTGGATCTAACAAATTTAAAAGAAGTTTGCTTCTATACCTTAGTTTGATTATCAATTCAGAACTCCTCTTCAATAGTTGTTGCATAATGAAGAGGAATATCACATTATTTTTGTGATGTACCCTCAGATATAAATTTAACGGTTACGGGAAAATTACACATTACCGAAAAAAAAGGATTCAAAGATTGGTCGACAAGCCTTCATCCCAAAATCATCCGAGTTCTCCTCTCTGATTGGCCAAGGATGTCAGACGCATCCTTGGAAAGTTAAAAGTTTGTTAAACTTTTGAGAATTCCTCAGAGAGACCCTATGTCTAGATGCATATTAGCGTCGGTGTTGTTCTTCCGCACGTACGTATTATAAGTTGCGATCGGTGTATACTAAATGAACAAGTCTCGGTGTTCATAATTAAGAACTAAGATGGATGCGAAGAGGGAAAAACCGAGAAACGAGCCGATATGAAGAGAATTCAACAAAGTTAGTCAGATTTTAGAGAATTCCCTTGAGAGCCCCTGTGGCTAGACGCATCTGTGATGTTCTTCTGCACGTGCCTGTTAAAGTTTGGATTGGGAAATAAAGATATGTTTATATCAAATGAACAAGCAAATATATGCACCCTCCTGGTGAAAGTATTTTAGTTTTAATGTATTAAAATATCATATTGAATTAGAAAGGCTAATGAAACTAAATAAGAATACAGATAAAAATATTTAAAACAGATATAAAAAATAGAATAACTGAAACTTACTCTTCCATCACTCCCATCTTTCACAGCGAAATTTTTATAATTCAACTATTTAGTTAAATTAGGCAGTAAAGAATACAATTACAGTTATTTCTTCTTGGTAATGGATTTCTTTTAAGATTTATTCCCGAGAATTTTGATCTTATCCATTAAGATAAACAAAACAATTAGAAATCAATAATATTAAGAACATATTTATCAAAATCAAATCTTTAATATTGATATGCAAATTAGCCTTCCCGTTCACACTGTAAACCGCTATTTTGTTGTATGTACAAATACAATTGCATTTTATTAGTGTGTAGATCTGGCCAACGCCAGGGGTCCAGTGGCTTCCGCCCTGGATCTTTACAAGTTAATAGCGTCGATCCCAGGGGGCTATACCCCAGGCAATACCTGCCCCCTTGATTTAATGAGACAGGTCTGGGTTTATTGCCCAGCACCTGAGGCGGAATGCCGAGGAGATCGACGCAATTTTTTATGCTTATCACCCATGAGCTTCGGCTTATGGGTGAGCCCACGTTAAAACGAGACCTTGTGTCTAGCCCTCATAAGTGGGATGAGGCAAATACCTGTAGCTCTGGCCAACGCCGGGGGTCCAGTGGCTTCGGCCCTGCATCTTTACAAGTAAATAGCGTCGATCACAGGCAATACCCGCCCCTTGATTTAAAGGGGCAGGGCCGGGTTTATTGCCCAGCGCCTGAGGCGCCCCCTTGAGGGGGAATGCCGACGGGATCGACGCAAATTTTTCCACCTACCACCCATGAGCTTCGGCTTGTGGGTGGTCCCACATAAAAATGTCCTTGTGTCACGCCCTCATAAGTGGGATGAGAGGCAAATACCTGTAGATATGGTCAACAATATTAATAATGTAAAACAATTTTAATAATTACTGATGTTTAAAATAATGATAAAATCATAGAGAATGTGTCGTAAATAGCAAAGGGAATTGTTACATGAGAAGTCATATAGTTTCAGTTACAAACACACAATCTCCATTATAATAAGAAGATAAGTTTCCGTGTTCATAATGAAAAACTAGGATGAATACGGAGTAGGACAACACTCGATATGATCCGATACGAAGAAGGTGATAAAGAACCCCAGGAGAATTCAACACGACCAACGACGAAGATGAGAAGACAGAGAAGAGTTAGCAGGAGACACAAGAAATTAATAAGAGACTACGCAATTGTTTGAAGATTTTAGACTTAGAGTTTCTTGATGCTGCTTCTGTCTTTTTTTTATAAACTTCCATTTTATTATGGATATTTTATTGTCTTCATTTTCCCGTGTTGGGTCAGTGAAATACGTTTATGTCTATGTGTCGAGTTAATTGAGAGAGACTTTTTGTGATTTGACATAG
>CM042137.1:16970932-16973432 GCA_023376005.1 Doryteuthis pealeii
TTCAAGTGTTACTCAACAAAACTCTGTATAGGAGGTATCAATATCTGAAAGCGTTTATTTACTGGATTTTTAAAACTGTGTCTTTTGTAGACATGTGATACCACGAAACTTTTCTATAATGCGTATAATTTGATATCAAAATAGTATACATCCTGAGAGATAGAATATTTCTCTGAATAATAACTCTCAAGTGTTATTCTACAAAACTGTATATAGTGGGTGTCAATACTTTATTGGGTTTATGTCCAAAATTTAAAAAAAAAAACAGTGCTGTCTTTTGTAGATAAGCTATAAAAGAAACCTTTCTATAATGTGTTTAATTTTATATGAAAATAATTAAAAAAACAACCTGGAAACCATTATTTTCATCTTAGTAATAATTTCCAAGTCTTGTTCTTCCAAACTGTGAATAGTGGGTGTCAGTATGTTAAAGGGTTTATATACTAATTTTTAAAAACTGTGTTATGTTTTTGTAGACACGCTATAATAATCACGTGGTCCAAGGAGGTTATCTCCCCCAGGCAAGCACCTGCCCCCTCGTCTAAAAGAGTCAGAGTCGACTTTACTGCTCAGTGCCTTAGGCAGCACAAAAATGCAATGCTGATGGGATCACGCACTTTTTCACTGGCCATTAAATGAGCTTCCGCTTTTGCGTTGCTCCCCACGTTAAAAAGACCTTGTCTTATTCTGACCTGGTGGGAGGTCAGGAAAATAACAACTACGAAACTTTTCCATAACACATGTAATTTGATATTAAAATAATACAAAAAGCCTGGGAGCTAGTATTTTCCTCTGAGTAATAATCTTCAAATGCTGCTCTACAAAACTATGTATAGTGGGTATCAATATCTTAAAGGGTTTATTTCCAAGATTTTTTAGGCTGTGCTATTTATTTTGCAGAAACATTATACGGCGAAACCGGACACGGCGAGACGAGTTCAAGTCCTGGACGAGGCTTCTTGCATTTCACATAGTGCTAATACTCTTGTCAAATTTATGCATCCGACTATTCTTCCTCTATTTAGGATTAAATAGTAGGACTGATTAGGCTCTTTGCCCTTGGTTAGGTAACTATTCTAGGAGAAGCAAAACTGATTTCAAACCCTTTAAACTCTTATTAACTCGTTATCTATTTTAATCCACTTTCAGTGGCAATTCCACTACTGTGAGCTTACCGTAAGCCACCGACAGGGACTCTCACTTGTGTCACTTGTTTACACCCAGAACAAAATAATAATAGGACTTTATTTGAGTTCTGAGTTCAATAGTGAACTTTGAAATATCCAATCATACAAGTAAAAAATAGCAAGAAAATTTGGCACATCTGTGAGTCAAATGTGGTAGGCAAGGAGTTAAGAAATTTAAATTGTGTCACATCCTACTCGTGCGGGGGTGGGATTGGTAAATAAGTAAACTATGTAACTTTTCCATAATGCGTTTAATTTGATATCAACATTATATAAGAAAAGTCTCAAAGGCAGCTTTTTTCTTTTAGTAATAATCTCCAAGTGTTGCTCTACATAACTATGTATCGTGGGTGTTAATGACTTAAAGGGTTTATTTCCCAGATTTTGTAAATTGTGCTGTGTCTTTTATAGACACGCTATACAAGGAAACTTTTCTATAATACGCGTAATTTCATATCAAAATAGTGGGTGTTAATATCTTATAGGGTTTATTTCCTAGATTTAAAAAAAAACTGTGCAATGTCTTTTGTAGACCTACAATACTACGAATCATTCCCGAAACTCCATAGAAATCGTGATTACATCTAAAAGCTTCTTAACGGATCAGAAACATTTAGAAATGCCAAGATTTCAATATAAAAGGAACCATAGATTTGTAAACTAATGTGTAGAAGTTTAGAAAATCACACGCCTGAAGCGATTTGCATTAGCGATTTTTGGCAGAGAACCCAGCAAGAATTTAGCGAACAAGAAATCTCTTTGGGAAGAGATAAGGTTGGCTTGGAAACATCTCAGAGAAGCCATCGACCAGGAGCGCTCGTTAAGGCTTAATGTGGAATTCCTTAAAGAAAAGGAAAGGCGAAAGACCACCTGGCGAAGGGATCTCAATTTCGATCTTCAGATAGACCCGGGGACAACAGGTGACAGTAGCCAAAGAGGAGAAGAAATAAAAGATCATCATTGATGCTGCGCTCGGGTAGAGAACGAAGAGGCGACAATTAAAATAATAGGCTTTCACTGGCACTTACCGTAAAACGCACTGGAAAAAATCAGTTGAAGTAAAAACAAAACTTCAAAAAGCAGGTAAACAATGAAAAAAACCCACAAAAAGCAACCCCAAAAACAAAAACAAACAAAACAAAAAGAAAATATAAGTAAAATGTAGATGAGCGATAATCAATTTAGAGAGTATATACTCTCTCTCTCTCTCTCTCTATCTCTCTTCTCTCTCTCTCTCTCTCTCTCTCTATATATATATATATATATATATATATATATATATATATATTAGCAAATATATGCACCCTCCGGGT
>CM042137.1:16978432-17023432 GCA_023376005.1 Doryteuthis pealeii
AAAAATCTGAAATAATTACCTACCACCTATAGGCTTGCTTGTGAAAGTATTTGGCAGGTCCTAGCTCTAGGACATAGCAATTATAATCCGGCTCAAATATATATGAAATAATTGCCTACACCCTCTATAGGCTTGCTTGTAGAACTACTTGTCAGTTCCTCAGTCTAGGACTAATCAATCAATAATCCGACTCCAATATATCTGAAATAATTACCTACCACCTGTATAGGCTTGCTTGTAGAACTCCATTGCAATTCCTCAGTCTAGGACTAAGCAATCAGTAATCCGATTCCTAAATATCTCAAATAAATACCTACCCCCTGTATAGGCTTGCTTGTAGAACAACTCGGCAGTTCCTCAGTCTAGGACTAAGCAATCAATAATCCGACTCCGAAATATCTGAAATAATTACCTACCCCCTGTATAGGCTTGCTTGTAGAACTACTTGGCAGTTCGTCAGTCTACGACTAAGTAATCAATAATCCGACTCCGAAATGTCTGAAATAATTACTTAACCCCTGTATAGGCTTGCTTGTATAACTCCATTGAAATTCCTCAGTCTAGGATTAAGTAATCAGTAACCCGATTCCTAAATATCGCAAATAATTAGCTACCCCCTGTATAGGCTTGCTTGTAGAACTACTTGGCAGTTCCTCAGTCTACGACTAAGCAATCAATAATTAGACTCCGAAATGTCTGAAATAATTACCTGCCCCCTGTATAGGCTTCCTTGTAGAACTCCATTGCAATGCCTCAGTCTAGGACTAAGCAATCAGTAATCCGACTCTGAAATATCTGAAATAATTACCTACCCCCTGTATAGGCTTGCTTGTAGAACTACTTGGCAGTACCTCCGTCTAGGACTAAGCAATGAATAATTCGCCTCCGAAATATGTGAAATAATTACCTACCCCCTGTATAGGCTTGCTTGTAGAACTACTTGGCAGTTCCTCAATCTTGGACTAAGTAATCAATAATCCGACTCTGAAATATCTTAAATAATTACCTACCCTCTGTATAGCCTTGCTTGTAGAACTACTTGGCAGTTCCTCAGTCTAGGACTAAGCAATCAATAATCTGACTTCGAAATATCTGAAATAATTACCTACTCTCTGTATAGCCTTGCTTGTAGAAATACTTGGAAGTTCCTCAGTCTAGGACTAAGAAATCAATAATCCGACTCCGAAATATCTGAAATAATTACCTACCACCTGTATAGGCTTGCTTATAGAACTACTTGGCATTTCCACAGTCTAGGACAAAGCAATCAATAATTCGACTCCGAAATATATGAAATAATTACCTACCCCCTGTATAGGCTTGCTTGTAGAACTACTTGGCAGTTCCTCAGTCTAGGACTAAGCAATCAATAAACCGACTCCGAAATATCTGAAATAATTACCTACCCCCTGTATAGGCTTGCTTGTAGAACTCCACTGCAATTCCTCAGTCTGGGACTAAGCAATCAATAATCCGACTCCTAAATATCTTAAATAATTACCTATCCCCTGTATAAGGCTTGCTTGTAGAACTACTTGGCAGTTCCTCAGTCTAGGACTAAGCAATCAGTAATTCGACTCCAAAATATCTTAAATAATTACCTACCCCCTAGAGGCTTGCTTGTTAAAGTATTTGGCAGGTCCTAGCTCTAGGACATAGCAATCTATAATCCAGCTCGAAAATATATGAAATTATTGCCTACACCCTCTATAGGCTTGCTTGTAGAACTACTTGGCAGTTCCTCAGTCTAGGACTAAGCAATCAATAATCCGACTCCGAAATATCTGAAATAATTACCTACCACCTGTATAGGCTTGCTTGTAGAACTACTTGGCATTTCCACAGTCTAGGACTAAGCAATCAGTAATCCGACTCCGAAATATCTGAAATAATTACCTACCCCCTGTATAGGCTTGCCTGTAGAACTACTTGGCAGTTCCTCAGTCTAGGACTAAGCAATCAATAATACGACTCCGAAATATCTGAAATAATTACCTACCCCCTGTATAGGCTTGCCTGTAGAACTACTTGGCAGTTCCTCAGTCTAAGACTAAGCAATCAATAATACAACTCCGAAATATCTTAAATAATTACCTACCCACTGTATAGTCTTGCTTGTAGAACTACTTGGTAGTACCTCGGTTTAGGACCAAGCAATCAATTAAAAAAATATGAAATAATTACCTACCACCTATAGGCTTGCTTGTTAAAGTATTTGGCAGGTCCTAGCACTAGAACACAGCAATCTATAATCCAGCTCAAATATGAAATAATTGACTGCACACTACATAGGCTTGCTTGTAGAACTACTTGGCAGTCCCTCAGTCTAGATCCAAGCAATCAATAATCCGACTCCAATATATCTTAAATAATTACCTACCCCCTGTATAGGCTTGCTTGTAGAACTCCATTGCAGTTCCTCAGTCTAGGAGTAAGCAATCAATAATTCGACTCCAAATATCTTAAATAATTACGTACCCTCTGTATAGGCTTGCTTGTAGAACTACGTGGCTGTTCCTCAATCTAGGACTAAGCAATCAATAATTCGACTCCGAAATATCTGAATAATTACCTACCCCCTGTATAGGCTTGCTTGTAGAACTCCATTGCAATTCCTCAGTCTAGGACTGAGCAGTCAGTAATCCGATTCCTAAATATCTCAAATAATTACCTACCACCTGTATAGGCTTGCTTGTAGAACTACTTGGCAGTTCCTCAGTCTAGGTCTAAGCAATCAATAATCCGACTCCAATAATATCTGAAAAAATTACCTACCCCCTGTAGGCTTGCTTGTAGAACTCCTTGCAATTCCTCAGTCTAGGACTAAGCAATCAATAATCCGACTCCGAAATATCTTAAATAATTACCTACCCCCTGTATAGGCTTGCTTGTAGAACTCCATTGCAATTCCTCAGTCAAGGACTAAGCAATCAATAATTCGACTCCGAAATATCTGAAATAATTACCTACTCCCTGTATAGGCTTGCTTGTAGAACTACTTGGCAGTTCCTCAGTCTAGGACTAAGCAATCACTAATTCGACTCCGAAATATCTGAAATAATTACCTACGCCCTGTATAGGCTTGCTTGTAGAACTACTTGGCAGTTCCTCAGTCTAGAACTAAACAATCAATAATCCGACTCCAAAATATCGCAAATAATTACCTACCCCCTGTATAGGCTTGTTTGTAGAACTAATTGGCTGTTCCTCAGTGTAGGACTAAGCAATCAATAATTCGACTCCGAAATATCTGAAATAATTACTTACTCCCTGTATAGGATTCCTTGTAGAACTCCATTGCAGTTTATTAGTCTAGGATCAATAATCCGATTCCGAATATCTGAAATATTACCTACCCCCTGTATAGGCTTGATTGTAGAACTACTTGGCAGTTCCTCAGTCTAGGACTAAGCAATAAATAATCCAACTCAATAATTCGACTCCGAAATATCTTAAATAATTACCTACCCCCTGTATAGGCTTACGTGTTGAATTACTTGTTAGTATCTCAGTTTAGGACTAAGCAATCAATGATCCGACTAAAAAAACTGAAATAATTACCTACCCCCTAGAGGTTTGCTTGTTAAAGTATTTTTTGGCAATCAGGAAATAATTACCTACCCCCTAGGCTTGCTGGCAGTCCTATAGGAATAGCAATCTATAATCCAGCTCGAAAATATATGAAATAATTGCCTACACCCTCTATAGTCTTGCTTGTAGAACTCATTGCAATTCCTCAGTCTAGACTAATCAATAATCGACTCCGAAATATCTGAAATAATTACCTACCCCCTGTAGGCTTGCTTGTAGAACTACTTGGCTTCCTCAGTCTAGGACTAAGCAATCAATAATCGACTCCGAAATATCTGAAATAATTACCTACCCCTGTATAGGCTTGCTTGTAGAACTACTTGGCATTCCTCAGTCTAGGACTAAGCAATCAATAATCCGACTCCGAAATATCTGAAATAATTACCTACCCCTGTATAGGCTTGCTTGTAGAACTACTTGGCAGTTCCTCAGTCTAGGACTAAGCAATCAATAATCCGACTCCGAAATATCTGAAATAATTTAGGTTAAGCCTGTAGAACTACTTGGCAATTCCTCAGTCTAGGACTAAGCATCAATAATCCGCCTCCGAAATATCTTAAATAATTACCTACCCCTGTATAGGCTTGATTGTAGAACTACTTGGCAGTTCCTCAGTCTAGGACTAAGCAACCAATAATCCGACTCCGAAATATCTGAAATAATTACCTACCTCCTGTATAGGCTTGCTTGTAGAACTCCATTGCAATTCCTCAGTCTAGGACGAAGCAATCAATAAACCGACTCCGAAATATCTAAATAATTACCTACCCCTGTATAGGCTTGATTGTAGAACTACTTGGCAGTTCCTCAGTCTAGGACTAAGCAATCAATAATCCGACTCCGAAATATCTGAAATAATTACCTACCCCCAGTATAGGCTTGCTTGTAGAATTACTTGGTAGTATCTCAGTTATGACTAAGCAATCAATGATCCGACTAAAAAAACTGAAATAATTACCTACCCCCTGAGGCTTGCTTGTTAAAGTATTTGGAAGGTCCTAGCTCTAGGACATAGCAATCTATAATCCAGCTCGAAAATATATGAAATAATTGCCTACACCCTCTATAGTCTTGCTTGTAGAACTCCATTGCAATTCCTCAGTCTAGGACTAAGCAATCAATAATTCGACTCCGAAATATATGAAATAATTACCTACCCCCTGTATAGGCTTGCTTGTAGAACTAATTGGCAGTTCCTCAGTGTAGGACTAAGCAATCAATAATTCGACTCCGAAATATCTGAAATAATTACCTACCCCCTGTATAGGCTTGCTTGTAGAACTACTTGGTAGTTCCTTAGTCTTGGACTAAGTAATCAATAATTCGACTCCAAAATATCTGAAATAATTACCTACTCCCTGTATAGACTTGCTTGTAGAACTCCATTGCAGTTTATTAGTCTAGGATCAATAATCCGACTCCGAAATATCTTAAATAATTACCTACTCTCTGTATAGGCTTGCTTGTAGAACTACTTGGCAGTTCCCCAGTTTAGGAATATGCAATCAACAATTCGACTCCAAAATATCTGAAATAATTACCTACCCCATGAAGAGCCCTCTTCTGAACCACTCGGCAGTTCCCCAGTCTAGACTAAGCAATCAATAATCCGACTCCAAAATATCTTAAATAATTACCTAAAGTTAAAACTTGAAATTTTATTAGATGTAGGTTAATGCCATATCCAGGATTTGGAAAATCTCATAAGTGCAGTAGGTTTGGGACATCCATATAGGGGCTAGGGCTTTATGAAGTGCGTGCTGTAATGATTAAAGTCATGGGAAATGGACTCGTCGCCCCGAGTTAAAATCCTGGATGTGCTAATTGCATTTCACTAAGCGCTAATACCCTTAGGAAAAGTATGAATCCTACTCTCCCTCCAGCTATGGATAAATAGTAGGGCAGACTGGGCTCTTTAACCTTGGTTAGGCAACCCGTCTAGGAGAAGGAAAACTCTGAATTCAAACCTGTTGAACTCCGCTTAAGAAATTGACCTTGTGCGGAGGGTTGGTATATATATACATATATATATATATATATAATTTCTAGGGCTTGAAATGATCATCCGTTTGATCGGATGGGCCTCTCCGACCGACCGACCGACCGCCTAGCTTAAGTTAGGGACAAAGTTGAATGTTGCATGTCATGGACTTCTCAAACACCAGTATTCCGTCCTTAAACATCACAATTTGCCAACAACGACCAACAGGGTGCAGCCGGTGTATTGTTCTGCCCCAGCCGACCGCATGGCTTTGAACTGGAGTTGTAGTACCTGTTAGGGTCCCATCTATAGGTCATAGAAAATTATTCGTATCAGATAGACATACTTAAATCCATACCCAGGAAACTTCATTATTTAAAGCAATACATTTTATTCAACGAGTCATATGATTCAATTTTTTAGACTTTTTGTTCATAAGAGTCATTTTTTGACAAGTATTTGGTCATGGCGAATGCAATATTTTTATGGCATTTATCAAGGTCGGAATGGTTGCCTTTTCCTTTTATAAGTTTTCTTCCACATTGCAGACGATGAAATATCACCTATTTTCAACATGGCGGTTTAATCAAGCAAATGAAAATTGCAGATTTAATTAATCAACAACGGGGAAAAAACAAACAAAAAACTAATACAGAGGACTGTGGCATTAACCTTAAAGCTTGTTTTTATTTTATCATTTATATATTTATTATTTTTTTAACAATTTCTTTTCTTAATTTATGTGCCTATCCCATGTCCTTCTTTCAAGCCGACGCGAAGGATTTTTGTAACAGAAGTAGTAATAGCCACATAATCCATTTAAAAAGGGAAGGGGCCTCTTTTTACGCCCGCCGATTCCGATTTCGACAAATCCCAGAGACAGGCAAAGAAAAGAGAGATTTAAACCAAAGAGACATGGGATGAAACGAATCCTTTCTCTTTTTTCATTGGTCGGTGTATAACCCCTGTGCCCTCAGCCATTCCACGCATGCGCAAATGAAAGAAGGCACGCACGACTGAAGCGTATTGCCAATAATCTGGTGCTATCCCGCCACACAGCCCCACTCTCTTATTTTAGGACATGGGAATTGAGGGATTGCGGATTTTTTAGAACGGTGTTTCTGGAGAAAAATGGGTTGGACTTTCGTTGTTTTTGAATGAATGGCGCGGGCTTAATCTGCAACTGTTGACGGGCACAAAAGCCGGGGAGACTGGAAGAAAATTGAAAGGTATCCAACTGTTGCTACTCAGGAAGAAAGAAAAGGTAAAACGTTTAAGAGAAAACGGAAAGTGAAAGATTTTAATCAGTAAAAGAAATGAAGGAAAGATCAAACGTAGAAATTCTAAACAAGAAAACAAAGCTGTTAACAATCTGACTAGGAATTAACGTTTCAAAAAAAAAAAAAAAAAAAAAAAAAGGAGGAAGAAGAAGAAAGAAGAAATATAAAAGGATAGTGAAAAAAGAAAGAAGATTAAATCATGTTGTCGTATTATTTACTGAGCTTAACTCAGTAAAATAAGTCGAATGGAAGTGATTAAGCTGATGGGGATTATTTTGTGCCAAGCTTAATCATCGATGAGGGAGTGAATCTACCTTGAAAATCACTATTTGAAATATTGGTGTTTTATTTGAATTTGAAAACTGATCGCTAGCATCGGTAGACAAAGCATATTTGTCTCACACAACAACCAGTCTCCCATATGTTTTCGTATTGAAGGAAAGGAAAAAGTATTAAAACAAATTAGGGAAACAATTAAACTATAAGTAATAAAAAATGATTAAAAAAAACAAAAAAACACAAAACCAAATAAATACACAAACAAAACAACAAACGAAAACAAGAAAAATAAAATAAAATAAGAAATAAAATAAAAAACAAGGCAGACAAAAAATATTAAGACATTTTTAAAAGAAAAAAAAACTCTTACACAATTCAATTCATTGTTGTTAATAATTGAATATATGATAGTCGACCGCCTCACATGGTACAATTGCTAACGAGCGAGGTTACTGCACCATTCGGAGTTGCCTTATTTGATACTGGATTTCCTAAAATCTATCTATGTGTAAAAAGTTAAGGAAATGATAATATAATAATAACAGGTACTATAACACCGGATCACAATAAACTTGCGAGTAATGGATACTTAACACTCTGAAATATCCAGAAGTGGGACCGCACCATTAGATATACTAGCAAATATATGCACCCTCCAGGTGCAAGCATCTAAGTTTTAATATAATAAAACATGTTAAATTAAAAATGAAACTGAATAAGAATTAAAAAAATTTAGGGAACAGAAAAATAAAATGAAAAAGAACACTTTAACTAACTGTTCCATTTACTATTTAGTTAAAAAGTATAAAATTACAGTTATTTCTTTATGTTAATAGATTTCTGTTAAGATTAATCCTCATATTTATTAAGATAAACAATTAGAAATCAATAATACTAAGCATATATTTATTAAAATCAAATTTTTTAAGATCAATATGCAAATTAGCCTTCCCATTCATACTGTAAACCGCTATTTCGTTGAATATATAAATATAATTGCATGTTATTAGTATGTAGATATTGTTAACAGTCTTAATGTAAAACAATTTTACTAATAATTGAGGTTTAAATAAAAAATAAAATCATGGAGAATGTGTGTAAATAACAAAGGGAATTGTGACTTGTGTAGTTTCGGTTACAGACAGACAAACCCACAATCTCCATTATAATAAGAAGATAAGATACATGTGATATAAAGAAAAACAAATGAAACTCCTCTTACCTCGGGCTAGGAAAAGAAATGGCGCCCGAAGGTCTGTACTCTTTTATAAGAGTACAGACCGGAAGTGAGGTGGTTTGTGGGAGAGGAGTGGAGAAATAAATGAGCCGAATTTCTTTGCAGTCCGGGAACGAGGTGATTGCGAACAGACCATCGAACGAGGTGATTGCGAGCAAACACAAATATTTTTTTTGAGTAGAGATTTCACAGAGTAGAGATTTCACAATACACTAATTCCATGCCTCACACACAGGACTGTTTATTGACTAAGTCAATTTAACAAATACGTATTTCAGGTATATGCGGTACAGCAATTTAACTTCACAATCATTTTGAACAGATAAGCACTTCATACTTAGTTGCAATATCCATGTGTTAAGAGTCAATGTATTAATGTAGTTCAACATTATTTCACTCACTCAAACAGATCTATTTGACTCGTAGTTGGGTCCTTAACAAGTAAGTAAGTAAAGTCGACGGGGTGGCCTAAAGTCGGTATCAGCCAGTCAGCGAGGGAGTCTATCCCCTTTTCAATAGCGCTAGACCAAGGAGATTGTTTTTTAGCATCTGAGGTGGAGCGCCACACCTACCATCAGCTCCTTACTTTACCACACAGATCCCTGTGCTACTCATACGCTGAGTTGGCGAGGACCGGTATCGAACAAGGAACCTTGTGGTTTCTAGCCGAAAGCTCTACCGACTGAGCTAACCCGGACCATTCAGAGTCTGTCCAGTCGACTGGGGCTGTAGAATACGCCAACTGTGTCTTTGCAGAGAAGTAAATCCCCCACGTAGTGCGACCACCTTTTGATCCTGGGATTGCGACCAGAGATGCTTTAGGACGGAATACTGGTGGCTGAGCAATTCAGGACATTAAACAAATGAATAAAAACAAGAATATGCTGCTTTCTCAACTGCTCGAGTACATACTAATGCCAAATAATAAGTTGTGCTATCCATTTAAAAAAAAAAGCTAATGATTACGAAGCGTCGTTTCTCTCCCGTTCCCGATATTCATACCTCATTTTTTATATTGCGTTCCGGGATAGCTCAGTCGGTAGAGCGTTCGGCTAGAAACCACAAGGTTCCTAGTTCGATACCGGTCCTCGCCAACTCAGTGTATGAGTAGCACAGGGATGTGTGCGGTAAAGTAAGGAGCTGATGGTAGGTGTGGCGCTCCACCTCAGACGACAAAACAATCTCCTTGGTCTAGCGCTATTGAAAAGGGGATAGACTCCCTCGCTGATTGGCTGATACCGACTTTAGGCTGCCCTGACGACTTTACTTACTTATGTAGGGTTGATACATAACTACGGTTTATACACTTGATCAGTGCTGGATGCCCCATATTTGCGAACGGGAATCACATCCTTCTCGTTACAAACTGGTTGTGTAAATACTTACCTGATATTTGTACTCAATTTTTACTGGTTGTAGTCGTAGTGGTGTGGGTAATGTGGTAGAATGTCATATCGTTGTAAACAAGTTTGAAATCCATCGGTCTATAACAATCACTTTTAGCGCTAATACCCTTGGGAAAGGTATGAATCCTACTCTCCCTCTAGCTATGGATAAATAGTAGGGCAGCCTGGGCTCTTTAACCTTGGTTAGGCAACCAGTCTAGGAGAAGGAAAACTCTGAATCCAAACCTGCTGAACTCCGCTTAAGAAATTGACCTAGTGTCACATCCTGCTTGTGCGGAGGGGTTGGTAAATATATATATATATATATATATATATATATATATATATATATATAACAGTCACTTTGGAACTAATACCCCTAAGCTACGGATTAACTGGTACCAGTGTTGTTCTCCTACAAGGATTTATTTGGTATGAAATAACCCAAGAAGTTTGCTATGCCATTAAACAAACTTGTCACACCAGTTTGTACACCAGCCCAGAAGGGGGAGAGTTTGTAATTCGTATGGCATTAAGTTGGCGCGATGTTTGAAGTACACAATCTTTTGGGTAGTATCTCGTCTATCCAAAATTGATCGGGGTTAAAACCAGAGGGGAATTGAAAGAGGAATTAAATTGAAACATTTAACTCCTAATGTCGAAGTAAAAAGGAAGGAAGAAATGAGGGTTAGATAAATAAAAAAATGGATGATGTATGAAGGATGTTTAATAATGAAAGACGTAAGGAATGAATTACCAAAGTAAAAGCGAGAAGAAAGAGAAAACCGTTGCTGCGAAGAAGTACTACCACTACTACTACTACTACTAATCTTATTATAATGGAGATTGTGTGTTTTTCTGTCTGTAACCGAAACTATATTACTAATCGAGTCACAATTAACATAGTTATTAACATCACATTCTCCATGATTTTATTTATATTTAAACCTCAATTATTGATAAAATTTCTTCACCTTTTTATTAGTGTTGTCCATATCTACCTACAAATAACATGCAATTGTATTTATATATACAAAAAATAGCGGTTGGCAGTGTGAATGGGAAGGCTAATTTGCATATTGATATTAAAATGTGATTTTATTAAATATGTGCTTAGTATTATTGATTTCTAACTGTTTGGTTTTATTTTAATGAATATAAGCAAAAATCTCTTCAATGAATCTTAAATGAAATCCATTAACAAGAAAAAATAACTGTCATTTTATTCTTTATTTCCTAATTTAACTAAACTGTTAAATAAGTAAAATTCAGCAATGAAAGACGGGTGTGATGGAAGAGTAAGTTTCATTTCTATTTTTCTATTATACCCCCAGTCTGTTACATATCTTTTTGTCTGCCTCTAATTTAATACGATATTTCATTACATTAAAACTTAAATACTTGCACCCGGAGGGTGCATATATTTGCTAGTAATAATAATAATAATAATAATAATAACCTTTTTGGCATCATGGGAAATGAAATTGGAACTGTTTGTCGGTAAAAATAAGCAAGACATTTGTGAAGAAAATGGAAGGGGCATATGAAAATTAAGAAAAAATAAAGATTAAACAACAACAACAGCAGCAACAACAACAATAACAACAACAAGCAGCAGTAGCAGCAACAACACAACAACAACAACATACTATTCAAAATAGAATTTGAAGAACGATCATTGAAAATAGGAAGATAAAAAAAAATGGAATTGAGGCGATTTAAAAAAAAAAAAGGCTCAGGAAAGATTAAATTCTTCCCGTGAAAGAAGGAAGTAATTGAATCGCTGTAAAAAGTAATAAATAAATCAATAAATAAGATTTAAACTGTATTTTGCGAAAGTGAGTGGAGAAAAAAAGATATGATAACAAAAATAGACAAAATTTAAAAAAAAAATTAATAACGTTTTTGAAACCGAAAATAACAGCATGGCTAGCGTAACTGCAGAATATTATAAAAACCATTGCACAAATCATACGAGATTGAAAAAAAAAACGTAAGTTGATGATAATATAATAATTGTATTAAATATTTAAGAAATATATACCACAATAAATTTATTTTTGAAAATATATATTACTTGTTTTTATGAAAAATACCCTGTAGAATTTGTGTCCCCGACAACACCCACTACCATATGAGGAGTTTCTGGATGCTGATAAGGAGATTAATAATTGTCTTAACTCCCAGCTGACAAAACTGATCGAGAAACAAACAAAATGAACGTTCTATATGGCTATCATCTTTGGTTCAATTTCTTTTGTTATGGCATATCAACCTTTGTGGGTTATCTAATTTCAAAGCGACTCATGTAGAATGAAAAAAAAACTGTCATCATCTTCATCATATCTAGCTGACATCATGGATTCTTATAACTCTCTTTCTCTCAACCCACCCTTATCGGCCATCGCTTCTGGCAGATCTCGCGCCTGTTATCCAGAATCCGCACAGTGTTGCATACCCTTCTTCTTTAGCACTAAATCTTATTATAATGGAGATTGTGAGTTTTTCTGTCTGTAACCGAAACTATATTACTATACAAATCACAATTCCCTTTGTTATTTACATCACATTCTCCATGATTTTATTTTTTTATTTAAAACCCAATTATTAATAAAATTGATTTACATCATTAAGACTGTTGACCATATCTACATACTAATAACATGCAATTGTATTTATATATACAACAAAATAGCGGATTACAGTGTGAATGGTAAGGCTAATTTGCATTTTGATATTAAAAATTTGATTTTAATAAAATATGCTTAGTATTATTGATTTCTAATTGTTTGGTTTTATCTTATTGAATATGAGCAAAAATCTCAGGAATAAATCTTAAAGAAATCCATTAACAAGAAGAAATAACTGTAATATTATTCTTTACTTTCTATCCTAAATAGTTAAATTAGGAAAATTAACAAAGACAGACGGGAGTAATGTAAAATGATGGAAGAGTTAGTTTCAAAGTTGTTCTATTTTTCAATCATACCCCTGTTCAAAATCTTTTTATCTGCATTCTTATTCAGTTTAATCAGCCTTTCTAATTTAATATATTTTATTATATTAAAACTTAAATACTAGCACCCGGAGGGTGCATATATTTGCTAGTAATTATAATGTTGCATACCTCTTTCTTACTTCTTACTTCTGGTCGTATTTTCTTCTGGTCGGCTTTGCTATTCTGATCGTCTTTGGTATTTCTCCTATCATCTTGACTTGGTCTGGAATCTTCTAAGGTCTGCACATTCTTGGGGACTTCGGGTCTGGTTTTCTGTTAGGGATTTCTCCTTATCAGAAGCCCTGTGTCATTGTTAGTTTTTAGGTAATAAACACAAGACTTAGATTTACTTTTGATCTTATTTTATTGCTAAATCCCCACCAGACATCTGCTAACTAACATAGCGCGCGTATGCAGAGTGAGTCACAGTTCGGCAGTACATCTTCACTGTCTGACGTCCAACTGCAAACTGGGGACCGAACAGGTCCCACGTGACTTCACGTATTTGGGCGGGCTTCTGTAATTTTCCATTGAAGGACCCGGCCATGGTATGAAAAGGGTCATCCCCTCAGAATTACAGGGGACCGACAATAATCTTATGCAACCGCATAGATTATGTAACAACAGAGCTGATTGATGTATATTTTGCTGGTCGACTTACACCGGTGTGTGTATGTGAGTCCACCGGAAAACGTCCCTTATGAGTTCGTCCTTGCTTCTCCAGTAGTGTCCGGTATGTCTTGTTCGTCTGACTTGAGTAGTTTGTGTGATACGATGCAAATTGCCATTTAGAGGGAGAATAATTGTATTGATGCCCTTTTAAAGGATATTAGCGCCATGTAAAATGAGACAGCCTCGTGAGGGATATGAATTCGGTTTGTCGTGTCCATTTCTTACGACGATAACCATGACACACAAACACCACCATTATATCTCTCTCCTTTACACACACACTCCCTCTCTCTCTCTCCATCTCTCTCTCTCTCTCTCTCTCTCTCTCTCTCTCTCTTAGCCTTTCTGTCTGTCTGTCTGTCTGTCTCTGTATCTCTCTCTCTCTATATATATATATATACATATAAATAAATACACAGACACACAGACACGGATGCAGACCACAGACACAGACAGACAGACAGACACACACACACACACACGCACACACACACATATATATATATGTGTGTGTGTGTGTGTGTGAGTATGTGTGTGTGTGTTATTTATAGTTTACAATACATTTAAAAGTCCGTTTTACCAATGGTTTCGGAGCATCGCCTTAAGGTGATTGGTCGTCATCAGAAACGTTCACTTTTGAAAATATTTGGACAGTTTTTTCCTCGTGACTCGTGTCTACGTGACCCATTTCCCGTTCTTCCTTTTCCTTTCATCATTCACCGGCGTCCCTATTTGTCGTCATTGAGTCTGGTGTTTCGTGTTTATGTACTTATGATGATTGTAAATTTTTCCGTTTTTATTTTTTTTATTTTTTTTTATTTTATAAATAAATAAATAAATAAATAAATACAGCTATTACAGAAGTAATTGAGCACTTTATTATCATTTCTCCAATACTAACAAGGAATTAACTATATATATATATATATATATATATATATATATATATATAAAGTGCTATTGACCATAACAGTCAGTGTATATTGAGAGACCTCTGTCTTACATATAGGTCATTTATTGAAGGAATTCAGATAATAATAAAGAATGGAACAGAAAGGGGACACAAAGTTGAGGGAAAAAAATAAACAAGAAAATAAAGAAAAATAGAAAAAACCCGAAAGGTAGATCTAAGAGATGAAGTGGAAAAATGAATGAATCCATTCATTAAGCTCAGCTTATTTTGATGCAAGTAGAAAACACCCAATGGGAATGAAACTTATAAACAATAGTCTGCAAGAGTAACCCACTAGCCTTTACCACACACGAGGAACTCTAAATAATAAATATGGTTTGGATTTAGCATAAGGCCTTAAATTCGATCAATTCAAGGGAACCTTGTCTACTATTGAGTTCGGTCTATTCAAGATTGAACTCAATAGTCAATAGACAAGGTGCCCTAAGATAAAATGACGGAAAGTAAATAAAAGGCAGAAAGAAAGAAATATAAAGAAATAAAGAAACAAATCCGATATATTATATGTATACCAAAACATTTGAGTGTCACCAGAGCTTCATACGAGAAAGATCGCTTTCTTTAATAGAGATATGAAAATACTTCAAGCACAAATTCTAGCTATGTAATCTTTAGATATCATCCTGACCACCAGTTAAATAATTTGGAAATGAGGGCTCAAACAAAAAGATGACGGCATCTGCCATCACAACATGTTTTTACTTTTTCTCTTAAGTATTTACTGGCTTTCGAATGGCTTCTCTGTCGTGATAACACATATGATGAAACAGATATACACTCTGCTACAGCTATACTATAGTAACAATACCAGCTAAATCATAGAAGGTAAGCAGCGATGAGCGCATTCAATTCTTAACTGACCACTTAAGCAAAAGCCGGGACTTAAGCAACCTGAGTCCTTTGTTTATCAAAATGATTTGAATTGGCATTAAATGAGCCGGAAAGAGTTCATATACTAAAGAAACACACACACACACAAAAAAAAGAAAGAAAAAAACATTACTATAGCGCTGATTTTCAGAATCACATCCCCAGCCATATCAATGCTCATGCATACTCACCCACACACCACATACCTGGCTTTCTCAAGCCTTCGGGTTTGATTTGGAGAGAGTTCATCTTCTTCAATCAGATAAAAATAAAATGAGACAAGCCTCTTTCCGAGGTTTCTCAACCTGCACCACTACCTTGCTCATTGTACCATAGATAGAAAGTTGTAATAATCTGACATCTGTGTGATAGTGGTCATTTGAACCAGGGCAATGGTTGGTCTTGACCATTCTGTTGCTCTCTTGAATCTTCATTACCTACCTAAAATCAAGAAAAATAGTGCATAGTACAGCCGGCGAGATACAATTAAATAATCAGAGACTTTGCTGTATTTGCCGCCTTGAATCGGGTTATTTAAAGCCAAAGACATAATTGTATATATGTACCAACTCCCCCGCGTGCGCAGAATGTAACGCGTTGTTAGTTCTAAGCGGATTCTAATAGGTTTAAAAGCAGAATATCTTTTTTCATTGACCATTTGCCACACCAAGGTTAAAGAACCTAATCTGGTATATTATTTCCCGATAACTGGAGGGAGAATAGTTGGATGCATCACTTGCCTAAAGTTATTAGCACTGTTTAAAATACAAACAGCTTCAACGAGGACTTTGAATTCGTGTCACCCACGTCCATTAAACAACAAGCACTAAAATAAGAACATATGTATAATTTAACCTATAGATGGATCGAAGAGGAAGTTTGTTTTTTGTTTGTTTGTTTTGTTTTGTTTTTACGGCATACCAACCTCAGAGGGTCATTTAATACCGATAAAGTTTTAAATAAATCAATTCTTAATGGATAATAAATTTTTTTTATAAATACATTTTTCTATTTAACCCATAGATGGGAGCCTACGTACAACCACTCCGGGTCAGAGTGGACCAGGAAGCAATGGTGATGAAGGGGTGCTCCACATTCCCCAAACCTCCAAAACGGGAACCTCACCATCAGATAGAGTTTAACGTCATTCCCAGGACATGTAGACCGCAGCCACCGCCTTCTAGCATCCATATGATAAAAAGGGGCTGGGGCTTGCCATAAGGGCAATAGGGTTGAGGAAATCATATAGGTGATAGGGCTTGACGTGACCAGCCGATTGATCGGAGGGGCCCTCTCCGACCGCCCGTCTATCCCAAGATAGGGCCAAAGTGGAGTATTGCATGTCATGAACTGCTCATCCACCTGGGCTCGATCCTTAAGCATCACAGGTCGCCACCCACGTCCAACAGGTGGCCCCATTGGGGGAGTCTTACCCCTCTGCAGAGGTGCAGTCGGTGCATTCTAACGCCCCCGACAAGGCGGGAAGAGGAAGTGTATGTGTTTTTTCGAATGTATTAGTCCAAAAGTGAACGTAGTAGTGCGACTGGTGTTTGAACACGCTTACTACATTATCGCAGTTCAGCACATTAGCCACTACACCACGGGGACTGCTCCGCATTATATCGGGGATTACAATCCAATTTCCCTTTCCATCAAAATAGAAATGCTTTCTTCTGTTAGTTGACCTGAACGCGACACAGTAATTTCCTTTGCTTCATTAGTAAATTGTTATTTCCCTGAGTTCATATGTCAAAGTGGATTTCTCAATTTTGAAGCACTCTAACGCTAACCTTGAGATTGTACTAACAATAAACTCCATTTAGAATTCCCCCCCCGCACCTGATGTATCAGGTAATTGCTAAAGTGAAAAACCGTGATTTTTGTTCTAATAATAAACAAACAGTTTATTTCAGAGAAAATATCGAAAAACTAAAGTACATTATATCAGTATTTAAAAAAGAAACATTAGCCAAAATCGTCATAACATAGAATAAATACACTCAAAATTTGAACATGCAGCATTAGATAGTCCTCATTATTTTTTTAAAACAAGTTTTAATAAAAACATTACTGGTATTATATATATATATATAGTTTGTTTTATTTTAATATTTATTTAAAGTTTATATTTCAAATTGTTTTGTTTTTAATCCTTTAATGAATTTGATGATTTTACTTACTTAGGGTACAAACCCGCTCACATTGAATTTTCAACTCCCAATTTAAAAAAATCTATTTTACATCGCCTGGAGGGTGTTTTTTATTTTGCTAGTCTATATGATATAATATTTATACAAATTAAAAGTAGCGAGTTTTTGCTTAGTTTTTGTTTTTTCTTGTTTTGACAAAAATGTACAACATACACTTTTTTGTACTTTCTCACTATGTTCAATGTAATTTGAATGTTTGGATTATTCGGACTATTGCCCTCATTTGTACTGTTATTTGTACAACGTTTCGGCCGATAAAGCCTCCGGCCTTCCTCGGGTATTTTTTGTCGAAACCTTGTACAGAAAACAATAAAGATGAGGACAATAGTCCGAATAATCCAAATAATTCAAATTATCAAGCCTCATCTAAAAAATTCAGAAAAATAGATCCTTATTTATTCATATGGTATTTTGACTTTGAAGTTTATATCGTTCCGCTCGTAACTCACTTTCCTTGGATATAAAAAACATTTTTCCCATTAAGAAAATTAAATGTCATAAATCCTTTCTATCCCCACTTCTCCAAAAAGCAATCAATTTTTTTCTATGTTTATTTAAATAAGAAAAATAACATCGTATTATATAAAAAAACAATGAAATAGAATGCGGTGAATTTTGTGTTGTAATATATGTTTACTTTTTTTATAAATAATATTTTACTTTGGCGTAATAAATTTTGAAACTTAAATGTCTTTAGTTAATTTACAAACATAAGCGTCCCTGAATCCCTCAAATTTTAGCTCGCAACACAAAGCAAAAAGTGAGAGTTTGTATCTCAAAATCTGGTAAGCCTGTGCACTCATTAATCAAAGTAGTATTTATTTGTTTACTAGACGACTCTTGTATATTTGGTGGGTTCTCTTTTTTAACTTCAGTCAATAATCCACAAATGTGTGAATGTTTACGATTAGGTTCATAGTTATCGATATGGCATGAGAATTTAGAGGATTAAAAATGATATTCAATGTGATTACCTTACAATATTGTCATCCATTTGCAAATTGAACTGGATATTGTTGTAACCATTAAGCAGTTTAAATGGATTGCTCCAATAAAATATTGTTGTCATCTGCTCTTTTGCTAGGTCAGGGATATACATATAATCCCCCTATATACATATATATATATTTCTGGGAGATTATGTGCTTAATTAAAGTCATACCTAATTTGTAAGTTAATTAATTATAATTAAATGAATTAGGCGTGCATATCGGTTTAAATGTAAAGCGTAAACAAATCGAGAAAAAGTCGATCTCTATATGTACATTTCAGTCCATTTAATTAAGCACATAATCTCCCAAAAATTATATATATATATATATATATATATATATATTATATATATATATATATATATATATATATTGTTGGCTGTCAACTCGTGTTCGAGTAAGCCCATTTCCTGTCCTTTTTCTTTTCATAGTAATTGAGTGCCAGTAGCATTTGACACTGTATCCTTGTGTTTTCTCAGATGACTCACCAGCCCAGACCTGGAGAGACATACCCTTTCAATATAAACTATATGTTGGAACTTCTCTACTTTGAATTTTGCTGGGCTGAAATTACCCTTTCTAATAGCCCACTTGAATTTTTGGTAATCTTTTCTTGAAAAAATGATTATAATAGAAATGTGTAGAAAATTAAAGTTTTTTTATTCAGTTCATTTTTGTTAAGCACAAAAAAGACCCTCTTTCATTTTGTATAATAAACTGTTTACTTTATTCTTTAAAATAATAGTAAATAAAGTATTAAAAAAAAGGAAGAATCTTGGAACTTTCATGACTGTTTTTATGGATAATACTTAGAAACAATGAAGATTTGAATTCGTTACATACAGCTAAAATTTGAATGATTGATTATTTCTCTTTATAGGTTAAAGCTGTAATCCCAAGAACAATGCTTTTACCACTATTAGGGCAGACAATAGCTTCATTTGAATAACTGAACAATTCATTCATAATAGAATCAATAATTAATAAAGATCGCAAAAGATCACAATGATTATAACAAGTTATCGTTCACAATTTGATGTTTAAGCGGGAAGAAACATATTAGTTATATCAAGCTAGAACCTCTACGTTGGTGGAAATAGAAAAGGAATTCGACTATTCCGGAAAAATTGTATCAAGTTGAAAAATTACAGATATAAATGTCAATGATATATATATATATATATAATATATATATATATATATATAAGGACCTATATGAGTTTCAGATACGGTTATGTTAATAAGTTCAATAAACATTATGTCACCCATGCGGCGGAAGTGAAATTTGGTGTTCTTTGAACTTAAACAAAATACGATGGGATATTTCGATTCGTCTTTTTTTGTCGCTAGGCACGAAGTGACAGATGTTCGCGTGAACAAAGATAAAGGAACTATTCAAAGATACAAGAAGAGGCAGTTGCAATTTGGACGTAGAATCTACCCAGTACATGTGTCCGTTACTTCCTACTTGGTAGTGCGTTCGCAAGAATGGTGATATTTGTAATTTATTTTTGTCTGTAAAATGAGTTCTCGAGCTTCCCTATTACTAAAATCTTGTTTAGAAATGCATTTTCGCCCAAGAAACCCAGAAATGATATCAATACAGTTTTATAGTCAACCAAATTTAAGTTATTGATAATTTCTGATTTTTTCATAGCAAGATCAATATCCCAATGCGGCATGATTTTATGACAAAATCTTTTTTCTATTATTATTTCACATATATTGAACATTATTTGTACCAAAAAGATTGTTGGTGTTGTTTGTTGTTTTTTTTGTTGCTCAGAACCAATGCTACAACATCAGCTATAATCTTGCAAATCAGGGCACACAATATGTACTCGAGTTTAATTTCTGTTGATATTCTCATTATGTTTTTAAACTGTGCATGTATTAACCTTCAGTAATTTTATACACAGAGTAAATTTCATTTAATATATTTCGATTTAATAACAAAATCTTATGATAATGATAGTGTTTCTCTCTGTAACTGAAACTATGTCACTACTCAACTCACAATTCCCTTTGTTATTTACGACAAATTCTCCATGATTTTATTTTTTTATGTAAACCTCATTTATCAATAAAATTGTTTTAAATTATCAATAATGTTGGCCATATCTACATACTAATAACATGCAATTGTATTTATATATAAAAGAAAATAGCTGTTTCCAGTGTGAACGGGAAGGCTAATTTACACATTGATATTAAAAATATGATTTTAATAGATATGTGCTTAGTATTATTGGTTTCTGATTCTATTGTTTCATCTTAATGAATATGAGCAAAAATCCCGGGGATAAATCATTAACAAGAAGAAATAATTGTAATTGTATTCTTTACTTCCTAATTTAACTAAATAGTTATATTAGGAAAATTTAACAATGAAAGACGGGAGTGGTGAAGTCCTATTTTTCGATTATCGCCCTCTGTTTCAAATCTTTTCATCTGCATTCTTATTTAGTCTCATTATTAATTCAATATAATATTTTATTACATTAAAAATTGCCAGTCTGAATAAAATAGTTGTCTATATACTTATATCGCTTCTCTGTATGCAGATATATTTCCCATGTTATATTCGTTAAGGTATTTATTAAGAAAGTCTTTAAAGCTCGTGGGAGATCCCATGAGAATCGAACTTACATTCATTGCTCCTTTTACCCAGTGACATGAAAGATGTAGGTATTTTTAAGCTGTTTTCGAAAAAAAAATCTAGTGCAAATGAAGATATATGGAAAGAGGAAAGTGAATACAGAAATGAGAATAACGAATAAATAGTTTAACAGATGTCAATTGGGAAGAAGAAAAGAATCAGAATGAATCAATCAAATTGGGGAAGGACGAAAAAAAGGAAAAATGAGTGGAATGAACGTGTAAATAGGGGTCAAAGAAAAGAACACCCGAAAAGATCATTTAAGAAGAAGAAGAAGAAGAAGAAGAAGAAGAAAGAAGAAGAAGAAGAAGAAGAAGAAGAAGAATGTTCAGGATGAGAAGAAGAAGAAGAAGAAGAAGAAGAAGAAGAAGAAGAAGAAGAAGAAGAAGAAGAAGAAGAAGAAGAAGAATTGCAAGAAGAAGAGAAGAAGATGGAAGAAGAAGAAGAAGAAGAAGAAGAAGAATGTTAAGGATGAGAAGAAGAAGAAGAATGAAGAAGAAGAAGAAGAATAAGAAGAGGAAGAAGAAGAAGAAGAAGAGAATGTTAAGGATGAAGAAGAAGAAGAAGAAGAAGAAGAAGAAGAAGAAGAAGAAGAAGAAGAAGAAGAAAGAAGAAGAAGAAGAAGAAGAAGAAGAAGGGTTAGATAAAAAAAAAAAGGAAAAGGTATTTTGATTGAAAAGAAGTCTTGTTTTTTTTATCGTAAAATGTAAACCAGACTTTAAAAATTGAGAGAAATATATTTTTTGCGAAAGAAACGAAGGAAATAAGCTATAAATAAAAACTACATAAAAAAGTACTGTTAAGAAAGAAAGACATGAAGTAAGAACGAAATAAGGTATACAAAATAAAGCTATGTAGAGAGACACGAAGGAAGATGAAAATAGGTTAACGAAAGAGAAATGGTGAAGGAATTGAGAATAATAGAAAAAAAGTAAAGAAAGAAAGACAAGGGAAAGAAAAAGTAAAGAGAAAAAACGCAATGCACTGAAATATTAGGATAAAAGAATACAAAACCGAAAGGGCTGTTTCGTGGTTGGTATAGTTATCTATCTTTCTAACGTTAACAGATGTCAGGGTTTGCACCTAAGTATAAAAAAAGGAAGGATTTCGAGATGTTTTTCCTCAAAAGTAAGCCTGACATTAAAAATAAAAAGAAAGATTTTTAGAAAAGAAAGCAAAAGAAATAAGGTAGAAAATGACCAATTGTTGAAAAAAGCAATTACTGAAGATATATAGAAAGAAAGAAAGATTGAAAGAAAAAAAGAAAGAAAGAAAAGAATACAAAATAAAGCAAGATAGCGATAAAGAAAGGAAGGGAAAAAGAAGGAAAAGGAATAAGAGAATATAGGAAAAAGAAAAGAAGAAAAGTGAAAGAAAAAGTGAAGAACAAAAACGTAATTCACTAAAATACTAAAATAAAACAAAAATAAAAAAACGTAGAAGTAAAGAGCTGTTTCGTGGCTGGTATATTTATGTATCCTCCTAATATTAGCAGGGACCAGAGTTCGCACCGCAGTAAAAACGGAAGGATTTAGATTTTTTATCCTAAAAAATAAGCCAGGTTTTAAAAATTTAGAAAAACATTTTTGAATAAGAAAACGAAGGAATATAAATATATATAAATAAAAACAAATGAAAAAAAAGGAGTAATTGAAGAAAGAAAGAAAGAAAGAAAGAAAGAAAGAGAGACGAAGAAAGAAAAAGAAAAGAATATGAAATAAAGCAAGGAAACAAGAAAGAAAGAAAGAAAGAAAGAAAGAAAGAACAAAAATAGTTTAACGAAAGGGAAAAGGTAAAGGAATTGAAAATAAAAGCGAAAAAAATAAAAATAAAATAAAAACAAAAACAACAAAGGAAGAAAAACAAATAAAAGAAAAAGTGAAGAAAACAAAACTTAATGGACTGAAATAAAAGTAAATGTAAATTGGGCAAGGTGGCCTATTGTCATTATCATCCGAACAGCGAGGGAGTCTATCTGCTTTTTGCTAGTGCTGGGAGATTGTAGCACCACCTACTGTCAGCTCCCAGACATATTGCCGCACAGATCCAAATAACCAAACTGAGGTGGTGCGGAACGGTTTCAAATCTGGAACCTTGCGATTACCAAGGCGTGTACTCTATCGACTAAAATTTTAGAATTAAAAAAGCATAACAAAAGAACTGTTTTATAACTAGCCTCGTTATATAGTTATCTTCCTATGCGTACATGGGCTCTCGGAGCTGTGTTTTGTTAATGTAATTAACAGCGTTGATCCAGGGGGCTATCCCCCAGGCAACACCTGCCTCCTTGATTTAAAGGGGCAGGGTTAGGTTTATTTCCCAGTGCCTTAAGGAGGATACAGACTGGATCAACGCATTTTTGCACCTGCCACCCATGAACCACGGTTGTGGGTGGTTCACATTAGTATGACCTTGTGCCTAACCCGTACACATGGGATACCTGGTAAATATCGTACCAGAAGTCAGAGTTTACACTTCACAAAAGGTTAGGATTTCGATTGTTGAGTTTTCACTCACTTTAAATATTGTTAAATCAGTTTTTCTATTACTTTCTCTATTTCGGTGGGCGTGTATAATTCTAAGCACAAAGACGCTCGTAGTATGATAGTTATGTTGTATAGCGGGTCTTTTCAACTCCAAATACACGGCACTACAAAGGTATTTGTTATGCGGCGGTCGTCTTGTCGATAAAAAAGGCACAACGCTTGAGATATATCTTCCCCAGGGCTTAGCTTTTATTTTTGGGCTCGTCTCGTGGGTTGTTTCGGAGAGGAGGAAAGGCAGAGAGAAAGAGAGAGAGAGGACACTGTTAAATTACTGTAATCCCATACTAGGGACCAGAGGCCCGTCCGTATCCTACGCCACCGGAAAACAAAAAGAGGACGATCTTGTTGTTCGTCGTTCCTCGTTACCCCGTGACTTCCGGTTCCGGTCAACACCCGAAACTTCCGGTTGGCTTTCAATTTTCCATTCAGGGGTCATGCCTCGGTCAAATTCCCGACAACCCGTTTTGTGTCCATTACTACTTTTTTTTTAACCTTTCTCTTATTTCTTCTTCCTCTCTTTCTATAGCCGTCCGCCCAAAACTTTGACCTTCTTAATCCGTTACAGTTATACTCGTAGGAAATGGACACGGTAATCCGAGTTCAAATCTCTGAAACTGTTGCGTTTTACATAGCGCTAATTACCTTAAGAAAAGTATGTATCCAACTGTTCTCTCCCCAGCTATGGGTAAATAGTAGGACAGACTGGATTCTTTACCTTTAGGTTAAGCAACAAATCTATGAGGAAAACTCAGAATGAAACCTTTTAAACTCGCTTAAGAAATTGAACTTGTGCCACATCCTACACGTGCGGTGGAGTTGGTAAATATATATATCCCTAAGCAAGACAAGAAGAAATCTCTGAACAGAGTATAAGAGATTTAAGAATAACAGGTTTTCATTCCCATTATACGTGTTTTAAATCTCCTCTATCTCCAGATATATTATTACTTATATTTCATTATCATTTTTTATTACTTTTTCTCACAAGACCTTTATCTTCCCTCCCCTCCTCTCACCCTCTTTCCGTAAATCTCAATTCATTATTACTTTGACTAATTTACTTGTGCTGTCAAAAACATGATGCCAATAATTGAGTTATTGATATTTTATAAATAAAGTTTGATTGCAAAATTGCTTTTATATTTGTGGCTAAAATAAATTTAAGACATAAATACATTTATTTTCATTTGTCCAGTTTTGAATAATATATAATTCAGCTTTTCTGCCACTAGAAGAATCCACATTCAATATATTGATTATGGAGTTTTCTTTATCAAGCACTAGAAGCAGCTACCCAGCATTGCCTGGGTAGCGGTGGAGGGACCTGGTGTATTGATTTGTTTACTTTCGGTATTTCCAAATGCTGGACATTTTTAAATAAAATTTGTGTTTCATCCCTCCTTGTAACAATCTCAATTCCTTACATTTTTTTACTGTATTCTTTTCGTCTGAATTGATAAAGACTTCTTTTCTAGATTGAAACTTTCACCGAGGAAGTCCCCGTGGTTTAGTGGCTAACGTGCTGGATTACGACATTGTAGTAAGCGAGTTCGAACTCTAGTTGCGCTATTACGTTCACTGTTGGAGTATGAAACCCATGATCCCTTCCAGCTATGGGTTAAAAAGTACCATTTCTGTTCTTCTACCAGTATTTTGGTATATAAGGTGTGTGCTAGACGCCTGCTCCTACTTATAGACTCGGCTACAATCATGTGATCTACCTCTTGGCCAATCACTGGCAGTACGCTGCTGCTGATAAAATACTTAAACTAACCATATTGTTCATAATTACACAGACCTTCGTGGACAACGGACATAGGATTAAATCACTGGATCTTTACCAATACGCAGGATAGGACTTATACTCTTACCAAAGGATTCTATAACTCAGGACTTACCATAAGCCCTTTTCATTTTCATGGCATTTAAAAACTTTACAATGGCTTTGGTATTAGATAATCCACGGAGGTTGGTATGCCCTTAAACAAGGAAACCCAACCAAACCAGACCTAACCAAATATTCAGAATTTAATCAATCCTAACTTCGTTTCTCGCATCATTTATGTATTTTCCATCTATTCGCCATTTAAATATTAAGAGAAAAGGAAGAAGAAAAGGGGAAGGTAGAAAAAGAGAGAAAAGGGGGAAGAAAAAGAGAAGAGAAAGAAAAGAGAGAATAAATAGATAGGAAAGGTAAATATAACAGGGAGAAGAAAGAAAAAAGAGAGAGAAAAGAGAAAAGTGAAGAAACAAGTTTAAATGGAAGAACGAAGAAAAAAAAAGAAAGACAGCGGAATAGAAAAGGAAGAAACAAAATGAAAGACGAGGATGAAAGCAATAAGGAAAGACATAAATGAATAAAGAGAAAAAGAAAGTGAAGGGAAAGAACGTGTGAAATATGAAAGAGTGAAAAGAAATATAATGAAAGAAAAAACAAAAGAGAAAAAGAAAGGAACAATAGAAAGAAATTAAGAAAGGGAAAAAGGAGAACAATAAAAGAAAGTGAACAGGAAGTGATTAAATGAATACAGTCAGAAGAAAAAAGAAAGAAAGAAAGAAAGAAAGAAAGAAAGAAAGAAAGAATGAAAAGGGAGAGATAAAAAGAAAGATAAAATGAATGAAGGCGAGAAATTTTTTAAAAAGTTAAGAGAGATAAGGATTAAATTAATAAGGGATGGAATGGAAAATAAATAAATAAATGAATGAATAATAAAAGTGAAAAATAATGAAAAATAAAGGAAAGCCAGTGAACACAAAGAAGGAAATACATGAAAATTGTGAGCTGAAAGAAAGAGAAATAAAGACAACGGAAACAGAAAACTAGAGTGAAAGAAAGAAAGAGAGAAAGAAGAAAGAAAGAAAGAAAAAGTGAAATACAAGAAAAATAATAGAAAGTAAACACATAGAAGGAAATATATGCATACGGTAAGCAGAAAGAAAAAAAAGAAAAATAAAGAAAAATAAAGACAGCGTAAAAAGAAAAGGAAGTGAAACAAAGAAAGTGAAGTAAAAAAAGAATTAAAAGAAAGAGAAAACAAAGGGAAAGAAGAAAAAAAAGAAAAAAGAGAGAAAATGAAAGACAAGAAAAATAAAAGAAAGAAAGTGAATACAAAGAAGGAAATAAACGAATAAATTGAGCAGAGAGAAAGAAGAAAAAAAAAGAAAAACAGACACCGGAAAGAGAGAATGATACCGGAAAATAATAAGAAAATGAAAGAAATAAGATAGAAAAAATAAATTAAGAAAGAAAAAAGGAAGAAAGACATAAATGAAAGCAAGTAAGAAAAAACAAATAAAAAGAATAAACACTGAAAAAAAAAGAAAAAGAAAAAGAAAAAGAAAAAGAAAGACAGATAAAAGAATGAAGAAACAGGAATTAAATAACATTAGAAAGCTAATAATAATTATCGTGTTGTTTGTGAAGCATAAGAATAGGCGTGTTGAGGAATATAAAAGGAAAATTAAGCTTTAAGTAGAAAGAAGCCGAAGACACCGTAAAAACAACTGAAGGAAGCGGATGACAACATGGGAGGATGGGATAGCTGGCCAAAGAAGAAAAAGGTGAAGATACCTGCAAAATCTCACAGGAAGGATTTTATTCCTGGCGAAATTCATTCGTTTTTGGGTGGGGGGACATGACAGCCGACAAGAGTCCATCAATTGGCATTGGGCGTCACGTGATAGGCGGATATTGATTCAAGGCCAGTATCAAATCTCTAACGTCAAAATCTTTTGGTTGCGTGGCCATTCTATATCGATCTGCTACATCCGATTGCACTGGATTCTCTTATTGTTTCTCTCTACTAATCTTTGATTAATTCTTGTTCGCTCAGGTGACACTGAATACCGTCAATTTCAAGCTGTTTCGTGTTCTTTCTGTCAACTTTTGAACGATCCAAGTTTAGCAGTATTTTAAAATTTTCTCTCCTTGCGAGATTTGGAGGTTGTATCCAGTACTCTCATAATAATCGGAATGACGGATGCGCAACAGTTTTAAGTATAGTCAATTTCGAGCTGTTTCATGTCCTTTTTGTCAACTCTTGAACGACTCAAGTTAGTATCATTTCTGTTTTCTCTCTTTGTAATATTTTAAGGTTGTATCCAGTTCTCTCATATTAATCCGAATGACGGATTTGCAACAGTTTTAAGTATAGTCGATTTCGAGCTGTTTTGTGTTCTTTCTGTCAACTCTTGAACGATCCAAGTTTAGCAGTATTTTAGAATTTTCACTCCTTGTGAGATTTTGAGGTTGTATCCAGTACTCTCATAATAATCAGAATGACTGATTTGCAGCAGTTTTGAGTATAGTCAATTTCGAGCTGTTTCGTGTCCTTTTTGTCAACTCTTGAACGACTCAAGTTAGTATCATTTCTGTTTTCTCTCTTTGTAATATTTTAAGGCTGTATCCAGTACTCTCATATTAATCGAATGACTGATTTGCAACAGTTTTAAGTATAGTCAATTTCAAGCTGTTTCGTGTTCTTTCTGTCAACTTTTGAACGATCCAAGTTTAGCAGTATTTTAAAATTTTCTCTCCTTGTGAGATTTTCAGGTTGTATCCAGTACTCTCATAATAATCGGAATGACGGATGCGCAACAGTTTTAAGTATAGTCAATTTCGAGCTGTTTCGTGTCCTTTTTGTCAACTCTTGAATGACTCAAGTTAGTATCATTTCTGTTTTCTCTCTTTGTAATATTTTAAGGCTGTATCCAGTACTCTCATATTAATCGGAATGACTGATTTGTAAAAGTTTTGAGTATAGTCAATTTCAAGCTGTTTCGTGTTCTTTCTGTCAACTTTTGAACGATCCAAGTTTAGCCGTATTCTAAAATGTTCTCTCCTTGCGAGATTTGGAGGCTGTATCCAGTAATCTCATATTAATCGGAATGACTGATTTGCAACAGTTTTAAGTATAGTCAATTTCAAGCTGTTTCGTGTTCTTTCTGTCAACTTTTGAACGATCCAAGTTTAGCAGTATTTTAAAATTTTCTCTCCTTGTGAGATTTTCAGGTTGTATCCAGTACTCTCATAGTAATCGGAATGACGGATGCGCAACAGTTTTAAGTATAGTCAATTTCGAGCTGTTTCGTGTCCTTTTTGTCAACTCTTGAACGACTCAAGTTAGTATCATTTCTGTTTTCTCTCTTTGTAATATTTTAAGGCTGTATCCAGTACTCTCATATTAATCGGAATGACTGATTTGTAAAAGTTTTGAGTATAGTCAATTTCAAGCTGTTTCGTGTTCTTTCTGTCAACTTTTGAACGATTCAAGTTTAGCCGTATTCTAAAATGTTCTCTCCTTGCGAGATTTGGAGGCTGTATCCAGTACTCTCATAATAATCGGAATGACGGATGCGCAACAGTTTTAAGTATAGTCGATTTCGAGCTGTTTCGTGTTCTTTCTGTCAACTCTTGAACGATCCAAGTTTAGCAGTATTTTAGAATTTTCACTCCTTGTGAGATTTTGAGGTTGTATCCAGTACTCTCCTAATAATCGGAATGACTGATTTGCAGCGGTTTTGAGTATAGTCAATTTTGAGCTGTTTCGTGTCCTTGTTGTCAACTCTTGAACGACTCAAATTAGTATCATTTCTGTTTTCTCTCTTTGTAATATTTTAAGGCTGTATCCAGTACTCTCATATTAATCGGAATGACGGATGTGCAACAGTTTTAAGTATAATCGATTTCGAGCTGTTTCGTGTTCTTTCTGTCAACTCTTGAACGACTCAAGTTCAGCATTATTTTTAAATTTTCTCTTCTTGTCTGATTTTGAGGTTGTATCCAGTACTCTCATATTAATTGGAATGACTGATTTGCAGCAGTTTTAAATATAATCAATTTCAAGATGTTTTGTGTTCTTTCTGTAAATTCTTGAACGACTCAAGTTAGTATCATTTCGGTTGTCTCACTTTGTAATATTTTGAGGTTGTACCCAGTACTCTTATATCAATCGGAATGACTGATTTGCAACACTTTTAAGTATAGGCAATTTCAAGCTGTTTCGTTTTCTTTCGGTCAACTTTTGAACGATTCAAGTTTAGCAGTATTTAAAAATGTTCTGTCCTTGTGAGATTTTCAGGTTGTATCCAGTACTCTCATAATAATCGGAATGACGGATATTCAACAGTTTTAAGTATAGTCAATTTCAAGCTGTTTTGTGTTCTGTCTTTCAACTCTTGAACTACTCAATTTAGTATCATTTTTGTTTTCTTTCCTTGTAAGGTTTCGAGGTTGTATCCAGTACTCTCATATTAATCGGAATGACTGATTTGCAGAAGTCTTAAATATAGTCAATTTCAAGCTGTTTTTTTTTGTTCTTCCTATCAACTATTGAGCTACTCGTGTTTGCATCATTTTTTAATTTTCTCCCCCTATAAGATTTTGAGGTTTGTATCCAATACTTTCATAATAATCAGAATGACTATGATTTGCAACAGTATTTCTTCTTGTGAGATTTTGGATTTGCATCCAGTAGTCTCATAATAATAGGAATGAGTCATTAGCAACGGTTTTTTGAGTACAGTCCGTTTCGAGCTGTTTTAACTTTTTGTGGTTGTATTCAGTACTCTCATAATAAGTGGGATGACTATCACTTGCAACAGATTTTGAGTATAGCCAGTTTCAAGTTGCTTCGTGTTCTTTCTGTCAACTATTGAACGTCTCAAGTTAGCATAATTTTTAACTTCATCGCACCTTGTGAGATTTGGACTTACATCCAGTTCTCACATAATAATCGGAATGACTGTGATTTGCAATGATTTTTAAGTATAATCAGTTTCAAGCTATTTAATGTTTTCTGCCAAACGTTAAACGACCGAAGTTAACATCATTTTTAACTTTATCTCTTCTTGTGAAATTTTGAGGTTGCATTCAGTACGCTCATAATGACCGGAATGACTGTCATTTGCAACGATTTTTAAGCATAGTCGGTTTAAGCTGTTTTGTACTCTTCCTGTTAACTGTAGACGACTGAAGTTAACATTATTTTTAGATTCTTCAGGATTCCTGTCTTTACTAGTGAGATTTTGGTGTTGCATCCAGTGCCTTCTAATCATAGAACCCGTGTAAGGGATAGGATAGTTATTGAAATTTATTTGCGATATTTACTAAACGTACGAGGGTGGGGCCTGAAATGTTCATAGACTGAATATTTACTATGAGGACGTAATATATGCTATTGATGACTTCTTTGAATAATGGGATCCAAACACTGCAACACCGATGCAAGAAGTGTTTGGACCGTAAGCGAGACTATTTTGAAAAATAAACTTTATTTTGTCCAATTCCTGGAGAGTATCTTGGTCAGCCGATAGAATTTTAAGCCGCCTCTTGTATATGAGTATAAACCAAGTAAATACTTTGCCAGATTTAAAAATCAGCATTTAGAAATGTAAATTTGACCTGAGACGAATTCTCTTGTAGGGTAAACGATTGTCTAGCGCACAGGCAGTGGAGACGGTGAAAAGGGTTTTTTCTTGTAAAGAAGATTACTTCTAATTGATCTTCCACCAACTGAACGGGACCCTCTTTGCAGCTGGATGCGTGAGGGGATGTCGATAATGTAGGCTTGCCTCAGTGCAGCCTCTTACTCATTTCGTTGTCGGGGTGGCCTAAAGTCGGTATCAGCCAATCAGCGAGGGAGTCTATCCCCTTTTCACTAGCGCTAGACCAAAGAGATTATTTTTGCGTCTGAGATGGAGCGCCACACCTACCATCAGCTCCTTAATTTACCGCACAGTTCTCTGTGCTACTCATATGCTGAGTTGGCGAGGGCAGGTATCGAACTAGGAATCTTGTGGTTTCTAGCCGAACGCTCTACCGACTGAGCTAACCCGGCACAAGAAAAAATTGTTATCATCCCTAGGAATGGATAGCCAACCAGTTGAATATCTATCGAGAACAATGTGTTTTATTCTCCCCCAATAGGCATGAACCCACGTATCCTGTTTAATCCAGAAGTTAGAACACAAAATGTTGAGGGAAATTGCAATCATCGCAACACTTGAATGATGCAATCAAAATTTACAGAGCATAATGTTAAAAAATATACCAAAAACTAAACTATTCAATGTGTGTAACGAGTGAAAGAAAATATTCAGCATGTATTAAACAGTTCCCATCAGCGGAAGATTGAAAGATTTAAAGCAAGTAATAATGTAACGAAAAGTAAAACTAGAAGGATCTTTATAAAAGAAAAGAAAACATTTCAAGAAAATGTGGAACGGAAAGACGAGAAAATAAAAGAAACGAAAAGAAAAGAAATTAAAGAAAGACAGGAAAGATAAAAAGTTAAGGGTAAGTTTATTTAAATAGAAAATAAAGTTTTGAATTGTAATAAAAAACGTTTTTTTTTTTAACTGATTGGATCGAAAATAAAATCGAAGTAAATCCTGTTTGCAAATGATTGAAATTCACATGCAAATAACCCTTAGGAACATTTATAATTGGAATACACGTTCCATTACATTATTATTCACCATATAAATCCAAGCAAACTCAGTTAAAATCAATATATAAAAATACAATAAATAAATATTGAAAATGGAAAGAAATCAAATCTTTTAGTTATTCAAAAAAATGTTTTTCTTTAGTTTTCACTTTTCTTTGCCTGATCTTTTACGAAGATAACATTTTTATCTCCTGATACTTGAGATGTGGAAATATCACCACTATTCCCCAGAGTACTCCGACTAGTATCGGTGATACTTTGGTATGTAATCAACGTGCCAACTTGATAAAAAAAAGTTAAATTTCATTTTAATATGAAATCTAAATATATCATTTGATTATCAAGGCTCGAATAAAACATAATATTTTATTTTTATACACTTAATCGAAAAAAATCTAAA
The DNA here is from genome assembly GCA_023376005.1 of Doryteuthis pealeii. NCBI lineage: Eukaryota > Metazoa > Mollusca > Cephalopoda > Myopsida > Loliginidae > Doryteuthis > Doryteuthis pealeii. The sequence continues at coordinate 17,010,956 of CM042137.1, forward strand.
TCATACAGTTTGAAAAATAATTTATTAAGTCTATAGGTAAATTAAATTTACATCAACCAAAAGAAAAAAAAGACAACAAATTAAATCATTTATTATAAAAAGAAATTAAAATAAAGCAAATTAAGGGTACGGTTAGGTCGATCGAATATCAGATCCATTTCATCAAACGTGTATCGCACTGCCCCGTCGGCTGAGGCGTTAGAATGCACCGACTTCACCTCTGAAGAGGAGTAAGACTCAGCCAAATAGGGCTACCTGTTGGCCGTAGGTGGTGACTCGTGATTCCTAAGGATAGAACCCAGATGGGAGAGCAGTCCATGACTTTCAATACTCCACTTTGACCCTATCTTGGGCTAGACGAGTGGTCGGTAAGGCCTCCTCCGATCAATCGGCTGGTCACGTAAGCCCTAGCACCTATATGATTGCCCCAACTCTATTGCCCATATGGCAACCCCCAACCCCTTTTTATCATATGGGTGCTAGAAGGCGGTGGCTGCGGGTCTACATGTCCTGGGAATGACGTTAAACTCTATCTGATGGTGAGGTTCCAGTTTTGGTAGTTTGGAGAATGTGGAGCACCCCTACATCACCATTGCTCCCTGGTCCACTCTGACCTGGAGTGGTAGTGCCTGTTAGGATCCCATCTATGGATTAAATAGAAAAACATGAGTTGATAAACAAAATTGTATTATGCATTAAGAATGAATTTATTTCATAACTTTGTCGGCATTAAATGACCCACCGAGGTTGATATGTCAAACCAAACCAAAACGTCTATCGCATATCAAAGTAGCATCCTAGTATCTTTATCTTTATTGCTGAGATAGACACACCGTTTCCTTCAGGCGACGTACTCCCCAATCTTATTATGGTGTCTGTAACCCAGCTTATTTCCTACACTTAAACCAAATGGAAAAAAGGTGTTGATTAAAGTGTATCTTGTAGCACTCGTAGCGTAAAAGATTATCATCGTAGAAAGGGACTCGGCTACTTGAGTTCAAATCCTGAACGAGGATATAATGGCAATAAACGGTTGCTCTACACACCTAGGATCTCCAGAGCTGGACCCTCACTATCAGATACATTTTGGTGTCATACGCAGGACATATCTAAATTTGAGTAAGTTTTTATTGCTATGTACACAATGATGTTCGTGGTTTAATGGTTATCATTGTTGGTAATGTACACAGCGAACTGAGTTCAAATCCCGGACGACACTTTCCATTTCCCATAGCGCTAATACTCTTGGGAAGGGTACGAATCCAACTATACTCCCTTCAGCTATAGGTAAATAGTTGGTCATTCTAAGCTCTCTAACCTTGATATCTGCGATATAGTACCTAAATAATGAGAATGGAATCGTCGTTTTTCCTATAGAAATGTCTGACAGAACCTAGTAATTGCTAATTACTCTGTTCACTTTTTATCTTTGCTTAGTAAGACGTTTGGTCAGTCCTTAATACTCGTTGTGTTTCTTCCAATTATTCCTCTGTTAACTCTGTTACTCAAGTTACAACAGTATCCCCACCGATTTAGGAGAAGGAAAATTCTTAATTCAAAACAGATCTTGAGAGTAATGGGATACTCCTGGCTATTCGTGTCCAAATCACACTATATGAGTCGCACCTTCACGACAAAACCAGGTTATGATAACAATAAAGAGAAGTGAAGGAAGTGTATCCAGTTATATCGTAGTCAGGATTTCAATTATTTGCTTCAATGTATCATAATGATTTAAACTTCCATGTCATTCATTATCATCAACATGTTATTACCTTTGTATCTACCTGCCTACCCAAAAGGGTAAGATGTAAGACAGAGATATCGGGAAGAATGGTTGTTATATATCTTTAAAAGAAAAAAATAAATACCGATAGCATATTTGCTTTCTAATTTTCCCAAACTGATACATTACTCTCAGTGAAATTTTACTTGCCATTTCTTACCTACCTACCGACGTACCTATCTAGGAGTATAAAAGAGGAAATAAATCGAAGGAAATAAAAACCATCAACATGTCTGCCTTCTACATTTCACTAATCAAGAGCTCGAGTCTACCATAATGTTAAAGAGAATATTGTGAAAACAGACAGAACACTAAACATCGAATTGTTTTACAAAATGTGTTTTCTATTGTAAAGCATTTCAAGAGTCTGGTATTTAGTAGTTTCATTTAGTTATTTAATTTATTTTACTTATTTCTGTTGTATACATTATATATATATATATATATATATATATATATATATATATATATATATATATATATATATATATATATATATAGTTAAAGAAAGGAAATGAATCCGACAGTATGAGTATGAAAAGGTGGAATGAAAACATCACACAATGCTTTTAAAGAGAAAATTATAATTATTATAAATTGTTTTCTCTTTAACAGCATTGTGTGATGTTTTCATTCCACCTGTTCATACTATATATATATATATATATATATATATATATATATATATATATATATATAAACAGATATGTTACTATCACATCCTCAGCATCGATAACAAGATATTCCAACTGTACCAATTTATTTAAACATGGATGAAATATAAAGGACATGAAAGGAAAAAAAAACCTCCCATAATAAAATGGGATATTCTAATAAAAGCCAAAGCTTATAAAGAAAAAGAATACAGAAAGAATACAACTGCAGATATAATTGTCTAGAAGAAATACTATGCATTCCATAACATACTGGTAAAATTTGCTAAACGAAAGAACCGAATTAGTTTCTAAATGTAGACATATGAACAGATTTGTTTTGTGCCATCTACCACCTGGCCCTAATTAATCTCATAATTTATACCCCATTTTAGACTACTAGAGATAAAAAAGGGAAGAGTGAAAAATTCATGTATTCATTTATTCTTTTAAAATTATTTTCCACCCTGTCGGCTGGGGCGTTAGAATGCACCGACTGCACCTCTGCAGAGGGGTAAGACTCCCCCAATGGGGACACCTGTTGGCCGTGGGTGGCGACCTGTGATGCTTAAGGATAGAGCCCAGGTGGATGAGCAGTTCATGATATGCAAAACTTATGGCAAGCCCCAACCCCTTTTTATCATATGGGTGCAAGAAGCGGTGGCTGCGGGTCTACATGTCCTGGCAATGACGTTAAACTCTATCTGATGGTGAGGTTCCAGTTTTAGAGGTTTGGAGAATGTGGAGCACCCCTTCATCACCATTGCTCCCTGGTCCACTCTGACCCGGAGTGGTAGTACCTGTTAGGGTCCCATCTATGGTTTAAACAGAAAAATGTATTTATAAAAAATTGTATTATCCATTAAGAATTGATTTATTTCAAAACTTTATCGGCATTAAATGACCCACTGAGGTTGATATGCCGTAAAACAAAACAAACCAAAAAAAATTATTTTCATTTTCTCCCACGTTAAAATATCACGTGCACGTTTTTTTTTCGAGTAAATGTCTCGTGAACGAAGATGTCACAACATGAACATATTTCACGCTATCCAAACGCTTCAATGACTACTTTTCACTATACTTCCGTTTGAAGATTGTGTGAAACACATGTAACTTGATGAACGGGAATATAATATCCAAAATTTTATATTTTGGGGTTTTATACCTACACTTAGCAAATAACACTATTTCTGTACAAACCCTTTTTTTATTTACATTTCTTCCTTTTTACACACACATACACACACATACACACACACACACACACACACACACACACACATATATATATATATATATATATATATATATATATATATATATATATATTGAAGAATAATGATCAAGTGTGAAAAATAGGAAAGATAATAATTTATTGACATTTGAAAAATATGTCGCCACTAATGTTTCGATTGGTGATTTTCAGTATCGAACACATATTTAAAGTAAATATGTAATAGTCATGTGTTTCCAATCTTCATCAGGATAAAACAAATATCGTCTGTTCATGTCAATTTCTGTTCAGCGAGTGATATGAGAAGGAAATATATTTTCGAAAGAAAAAGAAAACGAGTTTCAGGAAAAAGAAAACAATTTCAGTCTAAAAGAACGTGATTTGGAATTTTAAAACTAGTGTTTTTGTTTGAAAAAAAAGAAAAAAATAATGTTTACCTTATTTAATGGAATTTTTACTTAAATCACGAAAGAAATGAGTGTAATTGAATTGGTGTGGTAAAATTTAATTGTGTTTTAAATTTAGATATTCAATTGTGCGATATAATTATAAATAATTAAATTCAAATAATTTAGATTTAATAAATTAGTTGTTAGTTGTATGAACTAATTGTGTGTAACCTTTCTTATTTTTCCCTCGTAATCATTATTCTTCAGCATACTCTCGGATTCACTTCCAATTTTTACGCCCACTCACATACACACACACACACACATACACACTCACACTTATGTATACATATATTCAGATACATATGTAATTATTTTATATATGAAGCCTAATCATTTCATATTTATCTTTATTACATGGACTGGGTAATTTTGCTAGTATGAATATATATATATATATATATATATATATATATATATATATATATATATATATATAAAGATAAACCTAATGAGTCAGATAAACCTCCTAAAAGTTTCGTTAAGTGCTCTGCATGGCTAAGATCCGACAAAAGAGATTTGGAGCAAACTCACATTTATACAAACCTACATCCTAGGCACAAACCAATTAGCAGAGACTAAACTAATCAATAAAATAAAAAGACAAAAGACGGAACACCGTATAAATCTATTATTTTATTCATTTATTTATTTATTTAATTTTTATTTTTATCTATTCATTTATTCATTTTTTTTAATATCTAAATTATTTATTGAGCACTTTTTACTCATTAGCTTTAGTTTCCTGGCGGTTTTGTATGAATATATATTATATATATATATATATATATATATATATATTACTTTTTTATTTAGCATGTAAATCTGATACTCCATCTGAAAATTTAGGATAGTTTTCGATAGCATATCATGCTAAATCATCAATAGATATACAATTATTTCTGTTATTTTCTAAGCCCATCTCGAACCTCGAACACAAAGCCGCAATAGTTTGATGCCCAGTAAGGTATCTTTTTCTTTCTATGAAGATGCTGCCTGAAATCAGTTATTTAGTAAGCTCTGGTTACTTTAACAGAAGTCACTATGGATAGGCATTATGTGAAGTTCGATCCCACTGTGTAGTTGAAGTAGCCTTAGATACCATGGCTCTATTAGCGAGTCTACAGTAGAGCGACACCATCTTCTGAAGAGGCGTAAGAGCCTCCATCACCAAAAGAGTATCTTGATTATGGCATATAAACTACATCTGGTGGTCAGGCTACAGTACAAATTGGGATGTAGGTTGATATTCTGGACCAAGTTCTCAAGTAATTTTTTTTACCAGTGGACCCCTTAGAATCTTCTTTTACTCTTGTACACCCACATACACATTCGTGTCCTGGGTATGACTCTAGATTTCATTTGATGGTGAGACCACAGTTCTAAAGCTTTGAGGAGTATAGAATTAACTCTTATAGTCATTACTCCCAGGTTCACTCTGACTAGGACTGATAGTACCTGTTAAGGTCCAATCTCTGGATTTAATAAGAAGGATAGAAAACAGTGATTTCAGTGATATATTTTATACCTTATATAATTGGAGACCATAATTGCTAGACTAATTTCAGCATAGAATAGTCCAACACGGGTTAAACAACCAACCAACCACTCAACCAACAAATCATCTTGCCTTACTCGGTTGTAGTTGCCAAACCCTTCCACCAAGAGCAGGATGCGTCACAAAATCAACTTTTAACTGGGGTAATGAGTTTTCCTTCTTTTTCAGAATGTCTGCCTTATTAAGACTAGGGAACCCTGCCCACCCTACTATTTGCACATAACTGGGGGAGAACAAGGGCATGAATTCGATGTGAAATGCAGACCAACATCTTCCTGGGTTTGAACTCGCGTCACCGATTCCAATTCATACGACGATACAGTTACACTAAACATTATTGCAAACAAATACACTGAATGTCAAAGCCCCATTATTGGGATTTTGTTTTCTTTCGACTGTGAACGTTCTGAGAGATTTTTCCTAGACATGTCTCGTTTGACGATATTTTCTTTCTTTGTTTTATTTCTCTGTTTCTATATCTGTCTGTCTCTTTCTCTCTCTCTCTCTCCACACAGAGAGAGAGAGAGAGAGAGAGAGAGAGAGAGAGAGAGAGAGAGAGAGAGAGAGAGAGAGAGAGAGAGAGAGAGAGAGAGACATATATATACTATATATATATATATATATATATATTCTTTTATCTGCTAGTCTCTTCACCAATCTATCTATTTATCTACATGGATGGCTATCTCTGCTAACTATCTCTGCCATCTATCTATCTATCTATCTATCTATCTACTTGTCTATCTGCCTGTTTCTTTGCCGATCTATGTATCTATGTATCCATCTGCATGACTTCTTTTTTATATAAATTGTGTCACATCCTATAAAAGGAGGAGGGGGAGCTCTCAAATTAGTTTACACTAACGTGAAGAAAGCCACTTTGGCTTGAATTCAGAATTTTCATTTTTCTAGACCGATAGCCATACCAAGGTTAAAGAGCGCCGTCTGTCCTCTACTTACCGTTTCGCTGAATTCGCGCCTTTCCCAGGAATATAAGTGCTATGGGAAATGCAAACAGCCGCGTCCAAGATTTGAACCCGTGTCCATTTTTCTAAAAGTACATTACGCCATGCGCCTCCTATGTGAGGTTTGAGTTATCTATTATCTGGATAACTGCATCTATCTATCTATCTATCTATCTATCTATTTGCTTGGATATATCAATCTCTCTATCTCTCTAGTTCCCCCATCTCTCTCTATCTATCTTGTCTGTCTAATAGTTTATATTCCTGTATATATCTATCTGTCACTTTCTCTTCATATCTATCTTCGTTTATCACTTAATCATCTCGTTCAACTTCACTGACAAAAATTCAATATATATGTTTTAATCTTTTAACTATTTTTTATTTTATTTTTATTTTTCTTGCTTGCGAATAGAATTTTATTGAAGAAGTTTCGCGATTATAATTCTCTGAATTGACTCAATGCCATTTTCCGAGATTTTGCGTCAGTCCCTGCAGAGTATTATATTGGTGAAAGATTGTATTACGTTACAATAATGAAATGTTGATAAATTACATGTCAACCGACATCAGAACTGTGCCACGATTTAAGCAACTATTCTTTAACCTTTGAATAAATGATTAATTGAAACGCGAAAATAGATTAATCAAGTGTTTAGCGTCACTTATATAAGATAATAAAAGGAATTTGTTTCTTTTCAAATATTCTCTGAATATGTAGACGTAGGTATATATGGGTAATTGTCTGACTTTGACATGTAGTCAGACGGTGTTTACGTACAGTATTTTCTATTTTTATCTACCTGTTAAAGAAAATCAATAGGGCGAAAACAAGAAACGATGTTTCGGATTAGGCAGTCTTATCTTCAGGATTTTATTTGTTTTCCATAATAGATAATCTATACTTACTATATTATTTGTATTGCAATACAGATTACGAACGAAAATATTTTATTCATGAGATGTGTCCATTCAATTCTCGGATTGAATAATTTTAGCTGCCTTGCGCCTTTTTGATAGATGATTATTCGTCCGACGATGGGTAAGGAATGTGAAAATCACACAAGCCAAGTCAATTCGCTGATATTTTGATTACAGTTTGCTTGTTAATGTCAATTACAATTTGCTTATTATTAGAACCACTCTAATTTTTAATATTATACATAACTGCGGCATTCAACACATCAATATGGAGTTGGGTGGCAGCTTCCGTCTACGAGAGACGATGGCGTAGTGTCAAGGTTTTTTGTTCGTTTTGATTTTGAATTTTGTAGCTTGAACTACATAGCATTGGTGGGTTCATGTGAAGGATGAGCTGTTGCCCATGCAGCAAATTCCCCCTCTCCACACTGCCGCTGTGATCTAAAGGAAAAGTAAGGGACCAATGCAGTTTGGCAACGGTAGTGTCGCAGGAGTTAATGGGTAGCACTGGATTTCAGCATCACCCCGCCCTCTTAGGGACACCGGCTCCTGATTTATTTTCGGGGTTTACTCCCCTAGTCTTTCCTTGATATATATAGATAGGAGTGCATAAAATATGAAGTACACAAGCACAATTCACGTATGTATAAAACCCTGAACCTTATCTGCAGAAGTAGTACGAAACAGTAGGATGAGACAGCAGTACGAGACATATCGCTGATTTTAATATTCTGACCAATACACACAACACACACACACACACACACACACACACACACACACACATATATATATATATATATATATATATATATATATATATATATATATAAACTAGCTTAATTGCACCCGATAGGCTGTCTTTTAAGCTAGATAACTATTATCACTTCTTGGTTTAATTCTAATGAAGGTTTAAATGAGCAAATTTTTACTATATAAGAGAGATATCTTTGTTGATTAGAATTTAATTGATACTAAGAACCGGTGATAACAGAGAATCAAATACTCAAGTTATGAGCTTCCAAAATTTTTACTATAGGGGTTTTTCGTCCCCATTAGTATATCTGCATATTATTTAAATTTTCTGAAATTTTGTGAATAGGCATCATATCCTGTCATTTATCTATGTTTTAAATTTCATATAAATGAAAGGGAGAAAAATTCTATCTGGGGTTTGAGCCCCCCTCCCTGGGACCCTTTTGGATTAAAATGAAATATACATATTAAAGTGCCCTGTGTAATGGGGTTTCAGAATATTTAGGGTTATTGGGTCCATCCACCCAAAACCCTACCCATATAAAACATGGTTTTAGGTGGGTTAGTCGGTATTACGATGTCTTAATATTATTGAAATTCGCTGATATTTATGAATAGGCATCATATCTTATCATTTACCTATAGTTTAAATTTCACTTATTCGAAGGGATAAAATTACAGTAGGGGGTATGTGCCCTCCGAGGACCCTCGTTGATCAAAATGAAATACACTTATCTATGTACTCAGGGTAATGTAATGTCAGAATATTAGACGTTAAGGGTTCTATCTCAAAAAACCCTCGAGAAGTTGTGGACAAACGAACAAACAGGAACAACACCAACTATATATATATATATATATATATATATATATACATATACATATATATTCACATATATATACACACACACATATATATATGTGTGTGTGTGCGTGTGTGTGTATGTATGTATGAGCAAATCCATGCATGTTTACAGAAGAATCCTTTTCTTTCATGACCTTTGCTTAATTAACTGCTCGCGCGGGGGGGGGGGTTGTGGTACTATTTAAGCACTTGCTGTGTGGATAAGGGGTTCATAACTTTCTTAAGGGTATTAGTCCGAAAGTTAACAAAAATAGCGAGACTGGAGTTCTTACTCTGTTTTATCCCCTACCTATGAATAGGTAGGTTTTACCCTGGGTGATCGGAGACGCTCCATCAGATCAATAAATTAATCACATCAAGCCCTAGCACCTAATATGATTGTCGCAACCCTATTACTCTCGTTGCAAACCCCCAACCCTTTTATCATATAGTTATTCACAAATCTTAGCTGAGATGTAGCACAAGGCCAGCAGTATAGGGTGCCCAATGAGAATCGAACTCATTACCAATAGTCCGCGAATCTAACTTGCTAACCATTACACAACACGAGGTGCACCTTTTATCATATATGTGCTAGAAGACGGTGACAGAGGGTCTTAGTGTCCTAGGTATGACATTAAACTGCATCTGTTGATAAGATTCAAATTCTGGATAGTATTACCATTACTACCATGTCCACTCTGATAGTACCTGTTAGGTTTCCATCTAAGAGTTAAATAAAAAGAGTTTACAAAAATTAAAAAAAATGAGTTTACAAAAACTGAATCTCCAAGAAGAATGAAAAAAATGTCCTCGGTATAAAATAACCCAACTAGGGTTGACATGCCGTAAAATCCAACCAACTAACCAAACCAACCAACCAACCATCTATCTTTGCCTATTCTTTCTATGTCCATGTATGCGATCATCGCTTCATTTGTATTGATAAATGTGTGTCCAATTACACCCACACACATGTATACTCGAGTCAGTGCGTTGATAGATGTAGTCTTTTCAATATCACCGGGAAAGACCCTGAAACACCTCGAATTTCTACGCTGATATCAATGTGTCAATTATGTAATTCTCTATTGATTCAGATTTCGTTAACATTCTCCAGCCTCTTTCAATGGCCAACAATGAAAAAAAAGCGATCGTGTCGTTTACATAACTGTTTCGCTGACGCGTACATGTTAATATAAATAACTTCATCGATTTAATGACTTTGCTTAGATTCTATTGACGACGTAAAAGCCGTTCGTTGGTTTATATAACATTTACTGAATATCAGCAGTAGCAATTGGGAGAAGAGGAAGCTGATATGCTTATTGTGCGTCAGACATCAATTATTAATGGAAATGATACGTTTAAAATGATTATACTCATGGAGAAATGATATCTCTGTTTCTCTCTGTCTGTGTCTCTTCCTCTCTGTCTGCCTGTCCCTCCCCCCCTCTCTCTCCTCTCTCTCTCTCTCTCTCTATTATATATATATATATATATATATATATATATATATATAATATTTCAACAGGTTTTGTTAAAGACCACGGAATATTTATTCATCATGAACTTCCGGTTAAGACGTTCAATTCTTCTTGTTGGTTATAGTAGATTGGGATCTAGATGATAAAGAAAATGTCTAATATATTTTACCCAAGTGTTTTCCATTCCGATATATATATATATATATATATATATATATATATATATATATATAATATACGTGTGTAATTATAAAAATTGTGTTAAAGCGCTACTTTTTATGAAGTACTGAGCAATATTAAATAAATATATAAAGAGAAATGTATATTTATATGTATGCAAGATATATATATATATATATATATATATATATATATATATATTTGTGTGTCTCTTTCTGTGTTTGTGTATAAAATATATTGAAGAGAAATATATGGGTCTGTGGAAAAGAAATATATATATATATATATATGTATATATATATATATATATATATATATATATATATATATAATAGATATATGTATTATATCATATTATATTATATATATATTTCTCTTTCTTGCTTCTAATGACGCTTTCTCGTTTCCGTTGTAGTAGCATTAGTAATTTATCCAAAGAGTTCTCAGTCTATCATAAACATATAGCATTAAAAGTTGTATTAAAAATATGTATGTGTGTATGTGTGAGAAAGTGACTCCGAGAGAGAGAGAGGGAGAGAGAGAGAGAGAGAGAGAGAGAGAGAGAGAGAAGAGAGAGAGGGACAGGGTGAGTGTTTATGGTTATGTGTATTCTTGAGTGTGTGTGTGCGCTGAAATACCTGCCTAGACCAGATCACGACTAGACTTGAATAGCTCTTCTTTATTTTGCATTCTTATTTGCCAATTAAAAGTTATAATAAACCGTTAGATTTTAAAGGACTTTGAAATTTCAATTATCTGGGATTTGTTAGGTCTTACGGCAACATGGCTTCCCGTTGATTACACAGGGGAGCACAATTTATGTTAAGATCGATTTTTCACTTGATTTAGACAAGAATTAAAATGCTGAATTCCTTCTTTATTGTTCTTGTAACGTCATAAATACATAATATAAATGATAGACGAAATACTTAACTATATTATAAGTATTCAATTACAAAGGAAATTAGATAGATTAAGGAACAGAGATAAAGATAAACAATAAAAATATTACTTATCTGTAATACATATTATTCTAAGATAAATAGAGAGTCGTTTAAAACACATAGAGTGCATCGAGCCAGTCTATAATTGGAAACCATCTAATCATAGCAGCACGGTACTTCAATTTATATCAAATGGGTGTCGGTAACTATCATTCTCTAGCGATCACTATTCGAGATGGGGTGTTGGCAGCGACAATTTATTCGTATATGGCACATGTCAAGTTTCTATCTATAGTTTAATCTCTAAGAAAAAATGAATTGCTTGTCCGTTAGAGATTGGTAACTGAGAGTTTCTGAGATTTTCAAACCAAACTTGAAAATTGCGTCGACATGAAAATTTCAATTACTAAGCGCCGTTGTCTTCCAGACATCGCTACCCTAACGGAGATATACATGCTCTACGAATTATATTGAGCACTCTTTGCTACCCATGCCCCTGGGGTTGAGCACTTTGGAGGGGATTTCGCAACTAAAGCGTAAACGCAACGCTCTCCTATAAAAAGGGATGTAGCACTCTATGGCGGCCTTTGCATACATACAGATGTGTGTATTAAAAACATTTAAAACTCCCCTTTGCATTCTGTAGGTGACGATAGCCGAGCGGTTAAGATGTCCAACTAAGGCTGAATCGATCGGA
>CM042137.1:17028432-17054647 GCA_023376005.1 Doryteuthis pealeii
TATGATCGGGACGATCATATATGTGTAACGGCTTAATCGAAAAAGGCCTCTCCAATCACTCGTCTAGCCTAAGTAAGGGCCAAAGAGGAGTTGCATGTTATGGACTTCTCAGCCCCTATGATTCAGTCCTTAAGCATCACGCGTAGTCACACACAGCCAACAGGTGGCTCCATTGGGCGGTCTTACCCCTCTGCAGATATGCAGTCGATGTATTCTACTGCCATAGCTGACAGGGTGGTTTTGGTAGGGGAAAGTATTATAAATCTTGCAGATACGGCACACAAAATAGATCGGATAAAGAATCTAAGCGAAAAAAAATTGAAAATTAGGCGAAAAGTAAAATTAGGCGAAAATTAAAATTAGGTAAAAACTTTATATCAAGGTGTGGTGCCAGTCCCAAGACCTTTCAATAACCCACGCCGAAACTTTCGCAGATCTAAAGAACACAATGTGAGTAAAGCAAGGTTATTTGATGAAGAGAGACTTCAACCAAGTTCATCTTCTTTCGTCGTGAGGGAATTATGCGAAGTATGGAGCCCTATTTTTTTTCAAATGGGACCACTATATATTTTTTGACATGTGGCCACAATTGTTAAGGGTGCTGTAATATTCAGAATTTTGCAGCTGTTATCACAATCTGCACATGTTAAAAAAATAAAGAAACGAACATTTTGAAATTTTTAGAAAGACCACTCACGAACTCTTTGGAACTTGACAAAGAGGACTCATAAAAATAACACTTGAGTTTAATAGAGAGAGAGAGAGAGAGAGAGAGAGAGAGAGAGAGAGAGAGAGAGAGAGAGAGAGAGAGAGAGAGAGATTGAATTAGAGATGGTGGTCTTACTTGGTACTCTGTTGGTTACTTACTGCTGGAGGTTGACTTTCTTTCTTAATTCTCTGCTGGGCTGAGCTGAGTTGGTCATTGTCTTAACATTCATTTAATTGATTAAAACAAGATTGGTATTACTTGATCAAGTTTTAATAGCCCATATTTGATTCATTCCCTCGCGGGGATGAGATGGACCCAGGGAGCGCCGATAATCATGCCTCTCTCCTTCAAAAGCCAAGTCGCACCTGAATAACTAACTAAATCAGTTATCTGTCATGGCGCCCATATCGTGCGCCTCTAAGGGGTCAAGGGTTATTAACAGTTACGGGCAATTGACCCTAATTTAAATATTCCTAGCTATAGGTCTGTTCACAATTCATGAGTTCTAATGAATTGTAACACTGATCAAGATGATCGGGCACTGACTTCTAGCTCTAAGTTGTTTCTACTACCTACGCCAATATATTCGACAGATGTAAATAGTGTGGGAAGGGGAAGGTCATCTGATGAAGAGAGATTCTAGCTATTAATATGTACTATTATTGTATAGCCGTATATACCCAACATCGGGTATATAATCGAGAGAGTGATTTCAGGTGAGACAGACAGACAGACAGACAGAGATTGAGGCGTACTTGTTACTCCATTTCTTCTTTACCGCTCCTGCTGTCATCTTGTCGGCTAGTCTTCTGCTTCTTCTAAGTGCCAACTCTTCAGTCATGCAATTAATTAACTCACAAGACTTTTATTCCTTGATCAAGATTTATTTAAACCATTCTTATTCGCGGGTGAGATTCAATCTCAGCAGGGTACGTCTACTCTACTTCAATCCTCAGGTTGAAACTAAAATCTAACTCTAGTCACGTGCTTCTCTAGGGGTCAGATGGGGTTACCAACAGTCCTGGTATTATTCCACTGGGTGATCTGAACGCCAGTGGCCCCTTCAGCAACAGGGTTTGTCAACAATTTATGCTACCACATAAATTGTTTAACACTATTAATATCTTTATCTTGATAAATCATTACACATACTGATAAGAATGTGAAGCGATGATCCAAGTTCAAATCCTGGACAAGGCTTTTTGCATTTCACGTTGCGTTAATACCCTTGGGAAAAGTATGAATGAAACTATTCTTTCTCCAGCTATGGGTAAATAGTAGACAAGACTGAGCTCTTTGGGACCATAACAGATACTAACACTCCAAGTCAGAGTAGACCTGGATGTAATGGCAATAAAGGAGTACTCCGACCTCTCCAGAGCTCCGAAATTGGAATTCCATCATTAGATGTAGTTTAACGTTATACCCAGGATACTAAAACGCCCAAACACCTATAACTGTGGGCAAACAAATGATTACTACTATTAGATAAAAATAATTGCCTGAAACTATATAATTATTAGTATTAGATAGAACTACTTGAAACCTTATAACTGTACAAATTATTTGTATTAGATTAGAATACTTGGTATCATATAACTGTGTGCAAAAATACCCTTAAAAAGCAATTACACAAATGGTACAAAAGGTTCAATTAACGCAATTGCAAACCTCTAGGCACAAAATAACCCTACATGGTTTGATATACCGTTAAAAGGAAAGGTGAGTTAGAAGAATTATGAGTACTGATTCGGACTCAGCGTACTCAATTTAGTAAAGTACAAGATTATTTGTCTTAATATCAGGGACATTTTCTCAATGTAATTCATTGATCCACGTAGATGAAACATTAGGATTCTTAGCGAACACTTACAAACGAAGAAATAAATGGACTGAGAAAAATACCATTAGTTAACGTCTAGATTTTATTCATTTATTCTTTTCGTTCATGTCACTGGAATGAACCCAAGAAGTTTACGTCCCCAAGTGAATAAAACAAAACTCAGATATATTCTAAAAAAAAAAAAAAAGAATTACAAACCGAACACTTTAAAATAGCAATAATTGTCTCTATTGTGACGCCTAGTTTGATCTAATCAATCCGTTACCCACCTGTTCACATTCATGTTTATCTAAATATACATGCGCCCACATCTACACACTTGAACTCACCTGCATATATATCTAAACTTTCGCCTGAGTCTGCATGCTACCATTTTAGTCCATTGATCAAAGTAATGTATTTTTCTCGCTACTGCTTCCATATTTTGCACAACATTGCAGTTTTCTTTCTTTTAGCCAGCCAGATTAGTTTCGACGACCTGGTGCCTCGAAATCAACCCGCAGAAATGTATTTCGGGTTCATATTTAATACTTATGCAATAGGTTCTTTATTGATTTGCATCCATTGTATATTTCCCATAGAGCGAGATTCTCCTCTCTCTCTCTCTCTCTCTCTCTCTCTCTCTCTCTCTCTCTCTGTCTGAATCTATAATTCTCTCTTTCTCTCTCTCTCTCTCTCACTGTCTGAATTTTCTCTCTCTCTCTTCTCTCTCTCAGTCTCGCTGTCTGAATCTCCCCCCCTCTCTCTCTTTCACTCTCTCTCCTCTCTTTCTCTTTCTCTCTGTCTCTTTCTCTCTTTTTTCTCTCTCTTTTCTCTCTCTCTTTCTCTCTGTCTTAATTTTCTCCTCTCTCTCTCTTTCTCTCTCTATCCCTCTCTTTCTCTCTCTGTATATTGCTCTCTCTCTCTTCCTGTGTCTCATTCTCTCTGTGTCTCTCTTTCTCCCTCTGTGTCTCTCTCTTTCTCTCTCTTTCTCTCTCTCTCTCTCTCTTTCTCTCTGTCTCCCCCTTCTCTCTCTCTCTCTGTCTCTCTCCCCTTCACTCTCTCTCTCTCTTTCTCTGTCCCTCCCCCCCTCTCTCTTTCTGTCTCGTGGACGGCGAATTTCTACCTGTGAGTTTGCCAGTTTTTAGGTATGTATGTAGATTCAGCATCTTGCATTAATTTCCTTCACACAATCGATGTCTTGCGGCGGTGGCAAGCTATATAGATAGCTTATTATCCGGGTAATGCCTATTTCACAAGGTCTATTCTCCAACAAGATAAAGGAACAGAAATGTGTTCAGACTTGTCGATTACCAAGTCGGTCGTAATAATAATACACACTGTAAACGAAATAATGAATACCATCTTGACTAATAGAACCAATTTTTATGTAATAAAGAGAAGGAAATATAACCGACATATCGGCTTCAGGTTCGGATGGTAGAATTCTTTGTGAACGTTCTTTGAACTGGTATGTGCCATTTTTTTTTTCATAATTCTATCGCCTGTAAAATTGACCTCTCAGTCGATATTGGCCAGCAAATGATCGGAAAATAAGAGATATTCATATATACAACATAATATCAATTACATCTTAGCGGAAAATGCTTTTATATCCATTGTCACTTATAAGAGATCATCATCGTCATTTCGCGCATGCAGCACGGATATCTATGACAATCTCTCGCCAACATTACCTATCATTCATTGCACCTGGGAGGTCCTCTGCGGAGCAACCAGCATCTTCGCATAGCTTGTCAATGTAAGTCCTTACTGGGCGCCCCACACTTGCATGTCCATGTGTTGGCTTCCACAGGAGAACGTTGCTTATAAGCTCGTTCTTGCTTCTCCAGCAGTGTCCTGCATACCTTGTCCGTCTCACTCAGATAGTTTGTGAGATGGAGGGCAAGTGACCGTCCAGCTGCTTTGTTTTGGGTTGCTGTTTCCACGACTTGTTCAGAACTGCACGCAGCAATATTTTGCAGCTCCCATCTAGCTCATTCTCAAAACGCTTCGTTAGGGTCCAAGTGGTGCAGCCATATAGCAGCACTGGTACAACCACAGCCTGGAAGAACTGTCGCTTCCGCTTGTCAGGGAGATCGGACCTCTATACGACTGATAATTTTTTGTGGCCGACCATGCCTTTGCTATTCGTGTATTAACATCGCTCTCTGTGGATGAGATATTACCACCTAGGTACGTGAATTGAAAGCTACAGACCATGAATTCCACGCATCGGAAAAAGAAAATGGTAATAAGTAATGAAGATTGAAATTACATTGATTGTTTTGCAGTTTGGGATCTTGTAGTAATTTGGGGATTACTCTAGGGATCAAGCAATAACAGTTCTCTTCAATGCACTGGTAATCTTTTTGTTATTTTTTTTGCTGTTTTCAATTGTGATATTATTGAGATGATCTCGATTCTTCCTCGGATTTTCAAGTCCTCCAGCCTTATTGTTCGCAATTTGGATATCGTTCTAAACACCCGAACAATATTTGGCACCACTCTCAGTTCCTTACTTTCAATTCTCTGGTGAACTCCAGATACTTATTTACCATTTCATTTCCTTTTACTTTTATTTTTTGGTTTTCTAGAACAGCGAAATCTAATCCGTTTATGGATACTAGCAAACATTTAAATGTTAATGTAATGAAATATATTAAATTAGAAAGACCATACTAAATAAGAATGCAGATAAAATAATTTAAAACAAAGAAGGTATAATCGAAAGATAGAACAACTTTAAAACTAAATCTTCCATCATTTTCCATCACTCCCGTCTTTCATTGCTAAATTTTCCTAATTTAACTATTTAGTTTAAATAGGAAGTAAAGGATAAAATTACACTCATTTCTTAATGTGTATGGATTTCTTTTAAGATTTATCCCAGATATTTTTGCTCATATTCATTAAGATGAAACAAAACAATTAGAAATCAATAATATCATGGAGAACATGAAGTAAATAACAAAGGGAATTGTGACATGAGCAGTGATATAGTTTCGGTTACAGGCAGACACATACAAAGTCTCTATTATAATAGGATTATTTTCACTCGATGGAATTTTTTCACACCTTTTTTAAATGGTGTATTTTTTTTTACTGTAGTCTGAGTGAGAGCTGAACATACCAATTTTTGAATAGCAATCTCTGGTGCAGTGACTGCAAACAAACAATGATGCTTGCCGGAGTTGCTGTTGTCTCTCCTTCCTTTTGGCTCTCTTTTCTGCGGCGGCTACTATGTATATATGGGTGCGTGTGCGAGTTCACACGTGTAGTAACATGGCTAAGAGATTGTAATCTTTTTCTGCATTCATATTGCTATAATCCTATTCATTTAACTATTGACAAACCTATTCAGTCTCTAATACTTTTTCTACTGATTTATTTATCTCGGTTAATTTATTTATGCATAAAGTCTAACAAGAACATTACTAAATAAACAGAGTTGTGGGCCTTTGTCAAAAAAAATCACCGAGTCCATTCTTATCGTTTATTTGTGAAAAGTAAATTTGCATTAACATAACTTGTACAAATACATCGCAAGAATTAACACATAAAAAGGAAATGAATGTTGAAAATACAACAGTAATTAAACGCTTCATTAATTATCTATTTAAAAACGGTCGTAAGGATTGATGTCTGGTGTTAAATTGAATGATTTTGTAATTACTTTTTGAAGGAGAGAAAAACCGAAGTCCACGGCAGTCAATATTGGTGAATTGATTGACCAAAAATCATAATAAAAACAAACACATAATTAGATATATTTTGAAATGTGACTACATTTCTTAAGCGTTCAAAAAGTTTCAACACTCACTATCAACCGATTGCAATTATATAGATTTAACCTACCTTCGTACGAGTTGGATGTGACACAAGGTAAAATTCTTAAGCGGTTGGTTGTTTGGTTAGTGGGTTCGTTTATTTTATGACCTGCAGTTACCATACGCAATTGAGCTTAAGGAATTCTAAAGATGCGCAGTGTAGTGAGAGAACAGACCTACCTCATGCAACACGGTGTGACAGAGAACACGAGGTGAGTGGCAGACGTGAAGGCTTGTCGTATTCTCGAAGTAAGATTTGCTAGGATTTGCCTGGCATGCAGGATTGACCTAGAATCGAACCCCCGTTCTTCAGAATGCGAAAGGGCAACACATTGGAGCGGGCACCGGAGTCGAGATGCCAGAGTCCCGTATATAAGCGCCAGGTGCCCGGATGATAGCTGCGAGCATTCCGGCGGCTGGAATTGGGTTGACAGTCCCATGTGTGGGGCACAGATACCCGGATGATGGGTGGGAGAGGTGAAACGGTGTATAAGTAGAAGGCAACACCCAGAAGTGGGGTGACGCAGTAACGAGTGTTGCGACATTAGCTGCTAAGGGTTGTGATGACGACGACGACAAAGAACATTAGCTGTTAAGTATCGTGACGACGACGACGACGACGAAGTCGGTGTTTTAGCTTGTGAGAAGAAGTTGGACTTGCTTGTTTTTTGCTCCCCCCACCTCAACAAAGACCTGTTGAGTTAGATATTTATTTTAACCCCTCTATTTCTTTTCCTTCTAGAGACATTCGGAATAAGTAGTTACCAGATTAAATTACAGTTTGGTTGGTTGGTTGGTTGGTTGGTTGGTTGGATTTTATTGTTAAGTATCTGGTCGGCATCCTTAGTCCCAGATGTAATAAGTAAGTAAGCAAGCCAATAAGAATCCAGTGTTAACGTATTCCTTGTAAGTCCTTCGTCCAAGATAATCCAAGTATCAATGACATAATCTCAGAATGGGGTCTATTAATACAGCATAAGCAGCAGCAGCAGTGCCAGTGATTGGACAATAGAAATGCCTTCGGTGGTCACGTGGTAGTCAACGGGTCTATATTTAGGAGTGACCGTTTGCCTCATGCCTTCTATCTAAAATAATTCAACATTTATGGCATGTCAGTCGCTGGGTTATTTTATACTGAATATGTTTTTGTTTTATTCAATCTTGTTGGGTATTCAATTTAAAAAACAAAAACATTTTTGTTAAACACATTTGTTAGTTATTTGTCTTAATTTGTGCCTACAATACTGGGAAAAAATCCATCATCAGTGACGATGTTTATAAAGAATAAATAGTCAGATTAAAGATACCTATCCTCGAACAATTACCTAAAACGCATAAAATCAACCCCAAGAAATCTGGATCGCAAAACAGAGGACAAAACCCGAAAGCTTACCAATGTCTCTCTGCCCTATGTCAAATGTTTGGATGAAAAGTTTTCAAATATTATGTAATCCCTATATAAGGACAACATTCAAGAGTAACTCAAAACTCTTTGTAAACATCTACTCCGAGTCAATCCCCTAACAGAATACAAAATTACAAGAATTCTCTGTATATTCCATCCCATGCAGCAGCGGCAAAGTTGAAAAGGTTAGACACGGCATCCATTGAAAGTAAGACGCGAAGAACATCGGAAAATACGAGTGGGGACAGAAAAGAAAAAGGAAACCATTACCCCTGTCGGATAAAGTTAGAATAATATAAGAAAAGGCTGGGAAGGACATTGTAAAATATGATGTCTCAAAGAAGCAGGTCATATGTTGGGCTTTAGTGACCTCTTGAATAGTTCAAGTTAAGAAATAAACTCAATACGGAAACCAATCATTGAAAAGGCTAAATCAAATTGTTTTTTTATGTAGATTACTTTGAAAAAAAAAATTAAGCCAAGGGTATTGCAGGGAATGACACTAAACAATTTTTTAAAGAATAATGATGCTGCTTGTAACGCATATCGAAGTAATAGGCCTGCAAAAACAATGACGTCATTATTTGAATAAGATCTTTAAAAGTTATTCGACGCCTTGTTTGATCAACAGTCAAACTACTTAAGATTTCCTACCAAGAATCATTCCTATGCTGGGATACTCAGAGAACTCTTGAGGAAATCTTGGGGATATAGCGGCGGAAACGTTGTGATTTTGCATAGCACAATGAAGATGAGGACAACAGTCCAAAAAAACAAAATTATTTACAGTTTTTAATTCATTTTTTACCTATTTATTCCACACACTCTAAAAAGTATTACCACTCCGGGTTATAGTGGACGAGTATAATGGCAATAAGGGGATACACCAGAATTCCAGGATTGGAACTTTACCACTAGATTAAATTTAAGGTCATACCCAGGACACCAAACCCTCAGCCACCGGCTTATGTACAATAAAAAGGATTGTGTGTTTGTCTTAAGAATAATACGGTCGGGACAGTCATATAGCTGCTAGAGCTTGACGTGAACAGCTGAGTGATCAGAGGGGCCACTTCGACCACCCGTCTAACCTACGTAAGGACCAAAGTGGTCAGCCACTACGGCTTCACCCTTAACCATCACGGGTTGCCACCAATGGTCAGTAGTTAGCCCAATTGGGGGAGAATCTTACCCCTTTGCAGAGATACAGTCAGTGTATTCTACAGTCCTAGCCGACATGGTGGTCACTATGAATCGATTGCAAGTCTAGAACACTGATAATTAAAGTGTGAATCAAAAGTTTAGCAATATCTTAGTATGTGTTTGTTTTGGGGCATCTCCACACTGGATGGTAAGCCTCTAAAATTAGTAGTCCAGCTCCCATAACTCGTTAATAATGTCTCATCAGGGAGCGATGCAAATAAACGCAGAGGAAATGCATGGGCCGTTATAGATATATGGAAATCTGATTTCCCTGATGAGATAAAACGAATATTCTCTTAAGCAGTTTCCGTACCAGCACTACTGTATGGCTGCACCAGTTGGCCTCAAACAAAATGCTTAAAGAAATAGCTAGATGAGAAGTACGCAAAAATGCTGCTTGCTGTCCTGAACAAATCTTGGTAACGACGAAAAGGCAATCTTAGCTTGGGTTTTAGCCCTAGCTAAGGTGCTCCAAGCCATAGAAGCAAATTTTAGAATTAACTCTCGGAGAGTATCAAGTGATCTCGGAATCTCACAGTTCAGTGTGATCCGTCACCTGTCCGACCTTTGAAAAAACATTCTGAGCTTTTGTATGGTGTCTCAGGTTACACAGATATCAGTTTTTCTCTCCATAGTAGCATATATTGTAAAGAAATTTTATGATACGCTCATATTAATCTAATATTTACTGATAAACTGCCTAGACCATATTATTATACTTTATCTTTTTCCAGATTCCTTGCTTTTTTTTCTTGCTTTTTCTTGGTTTTTACAACAAAATATACAGATTATTCTTTTTTTTCCTTGGGAAGAGATGTCTGTACATCCAAGAAAATTGTAAGTAAATTTAGATTATGAGAGAATCATCATCATCCTCACCATTGTAAAAGAAAGATGAACTTTAAGTAATGATTAATGTTTGTTTGTTTGTTTTGTTTTACGGTATATCAACCTCAGTGGGTCATTTAATGCGGATAAAGTTTTGAAATAAATCAATACTTAATGGATAATACATTGTTTTTATAAACACATTTTTCTATTTAACCCATAGATGGGACCCTAACAGGTACTACCACTCCTGATCAGAGTGGACCAGGGAGCAATGGTGATGAATGGGGTGCTCCACATTCCCCAAACCTCCAGAACTGGAACCTCACCATCAGATAGAGTTTAACGTCATTCCCAGGACATGTAGACCCGCAGCCACCGCCTTCTAGCATCCATATGATAAAAAAGGGGTTGGGGCTTGCCATAAGGGCAATAGGGTTGGGAAAATCATATAGGTGCTAGGGCTTGACGTGACCAGCCGATTGATCGGAGGGGGCCTCTCCGACCGCCCGTCTAGCCCAAGATAGGGGCAAAGTGGAGTATTGCATGTCATGAACTGCTCATCCACTGGGCTCTATCCTTAAGCATCACGGGTCGCCACCCACGGCCAACAGGTGTCCCCATTCGGGGTGTCTTACCCCTCTGCAGAGGTGCAGTTGGTGCATTCTAACGCCCCAGCCGATAGGGCGGAATGATTAATGTCTAAAACATGTCAATATAAGAGTTTTGAAAATAAAGACATACCTAATGCTCAAAGCATCAAACTCAATACACAAAAAGTTATGTATCTCATAATTAGGCTCACATAAAGGCCATATTTGGCGGTCATTATGTTTAGTTTTGAGTCAAATTAAGATAGATAAGACTAACTACTATGATAAGTTCAAGTGCACATCAATCCTCCTAATATTCAGGTATAAAAGATGAAGGTGTCTTTGAATACAAGAAACAAACCAATAAACCTTTGATTTATACTTTAGAAAATCTATTAAATCTGTGGTCACCTTAGGTGTTCATCACTCCTATTATTTCACTTACTCATATTAATAAAAAACTGACATTCAAAGATAAAAACCTTGCCCTTTACATATGCCCTCATTAGATCATATTCAATACTACGAAAAATGTCACTATGTTGTGCTATTGTAAAAAGTAAAGTAAAGTAAAGTCGTCGGGGCGGCCTAAAGTCGGTATCAGCCAGTCAGCGAGGGAGTCTATCCCCTTTTCAATAGCGCTAGACCAAGGAGATTGTGTTTAGCGTCTGAGGTGGATCGCCACACCTACCATCAGCTCCTTACTTTACCGCACAGATCCCTGTGCTACTCATACGCTGAGTTGGGCGAGGACCGGTATCGAACTAGGAATCTTGTGGTTTCTAGCCGAACACTGTAACTATGTTAAATACATTCGAATGTTATGAAATATTGATACAGAGTTTGACGATTGGGGACTGATTGTTTTGTTGACAATTCTATTCCTATATTTGTCAAGCATCTGTGCAGAAAGAGCACAGGCCAAGTTGATTTGCAGGCCAATTTATGGAAAAGCAAAAGTCGGTAGAATGTTACTATGGTAAGCAATAAAAGAATTATCCGGTTTTATATCCTTCAAAGTCGATGAAGGTTTATGTACACGTACAACAGTGATCGAAAGCAGACTTTTTGCAGCGTGTTCGCATGAGCTAAATAAGCTGGGCTTGGAAGCTTCATCAATGGTCATTTGGGAACTGCAAATTTGCGTCACATCTGAGTTGATATAAATTGAAATACACGTCCACAAATATATTTGAATCAAGAAAAAATATTTAATTTAAATATAGTTATTCGGCGAAAAACAGCAATGCTGAAATGATGAAATGACTTCAGATTCTATTTCTTGTATATATATATATATATATATATATATATATATATATATATATAATATATATATATATACAAGAAATAGAATCTGAAGCATATATATATATATATATATATTATATATATATATATATATATATACATATATATATGTGTGTGTGTGTGTGTGTGTGTGTGTGTGTGAAGAAAAGGAAGTGAATCCGACGGTATGTAGTATATTAAGAAAGATTGAAAAAAAAACACAGGTTTAAATGAGTTAAGTGGTGAGTTTATTGGCCGACGCTGCAGTGTTTCGATCTATTAATTAGATCATCTTCAGGAAATTTGTTGGTATATGGAAGGTAATAAACAATTTTTTTATTCGTTATTCTGTGTTAAAAAAATTCTTATTACCTTCCATATACCAACAAATGCCCTGAAGATGATCTAATTAATGGATCGAAATACTGCAGCGTCGGCCAATAAACTCAACACTTAACTCATTTGAACCTGTGCTGTTTTGTTCAATATTTCTTAATATATATATATATATATATATATATATATATATATATATAATATATATATAAATGTAAGGTATCCAAACTGGTACTAAGGGGATGATTCTACATGGGATCTTCAAAATTACACTGCATAATTATATTGCATGTTTTAGTAAGGTACAAATACCAAGGATTTTTTTTAATAAATCCCAAGAGAGAACTCAATGTAGAATAATCTATAATTTAGATTAAATACATAGCAATACTTACTTTTGAGAGAAAGGAAACAGATAAAAAAAATTATATGTGACTCCTGGCTGATGAAACTGAACTTCTAAGGAGTTTTAGAAATTTCTTTAAATATCTAAAAGCCTTTTATGTTTTAAATAAATTTATTACAGAATGACGATTTATTGAGTTTTTCCTTTCTTTCAAAGGTATATATATATATATATATATATATATTATATATATATATATAATATATATATATATAGTATCACTAGATTAAATGGTGAGTCAGAGGTGGTGGTATTATTAGTGCATTGCTCAATATTTGTAATAGAGCTTTATATATATATATATATATATATTATATGAATAGGTATGCTATATATATATATATATATATATATATATATATATATATATATATATATATATATATATGATGAGTTCTTTTTCTGGCATCAACTAATTATTAACGAAAGAGGAAAGTGTAGAAGTTATTTTTTCGTTAAAGTAAATTGTTTTGTTAAAATGCAAAATGCAAAAATATAAATATAAGAATTTTTATTTTACATGCTGTTTTTGCTAATAGAGTCAAAGGTTACTGTATCACCCGGAGGGAGCTAAGTTGATATTTTTCTTGGAACTATCAAAACAATGATGTTTTGGGGGGCAGGTAGTTAGCACCCACTGACCTTGCTACGATGACATAAATAGCTACAATTTTTCTATAAAACAGCCACTATGAATGGTAAACATTTAATCAGAAGGCCAGATCACCAAAAGGAAGTTTCTCACAGGGCCACGGGGAATTCAGCTTTGCTAAATTAAGAAAATTGCCACTAGGAGAAATAAACTTTACTGTCAAGAATAATTCCATAAAGAACTAAGTTCACATAAAACAAAACGTCGGACAAAGCTCCTCATCGTGTCTTTTCTCTTCGACCTAATGTGCAAAACGTACTTATTCATTATATATAAATAAAATCGTTGTTATTGTTAACGGTGTATTACACCATTTTTAGAGTTGCCAGCAATCACGGCAGCTCATTTCTACTAATTTCTCAACCCATCACAAAGACACTCCGACCAAGTTGCATCGATCCCAGGAAATAAGAAGAGAAAAACATAAGCACGTCATTTCTGAAAATACTCTGATTATGAAGCTCATGCTTCGAAATCGATAAGACAAAAATAACATCTTTTTGTTTTTATTTTTCATACGCATTGTACTGGCCTTCAAAATATTAATATATCATATATATATTATATATATATATATATATAGTAATAATAGTCGAGAAATTTAACATTTATATGTAAGAAAGTATTGATTAAATGCTCACTTACAAACGCACACACACACATATATATATATGTGTGTGTGTGTGCGTGTGTGTGCGTGTGTGAGTAAGCATTTATGCAATACTTTCTTACATATAAGTATGTAAAAATGCTCACTAAAATGAGGAGAGAGAGAGAGGAGAGAGAGAGAGACGAGAGAGAGAGAGAGAGAGAGAGAGAGAGAGAGAGAAATGGCTGAAGGAGGATAAAGTAAAAAAAATATATAAGATCGGAGAGAAATAATTAGACAGAAACTCAGTTGTACAGAGATTGATTGATTTATTGATTGATTGATTTTAACGGCATGGCAACTCGTCTGGGTTTATTTTAAGCCTAGATGTTCTGGAACTGCCTACATTGTATATTGATATTATATTTTTGAATAGTGTCTTGAGACCTTTTTGCACAAGATTATATTTTGAATTCAGATGTTTTATAGTCTTAGACTGATAGCTTAACCAAGGCTAAAAACTACTTTACCTATAACGGCGGTGAGAACAGGCGGATGCATACCTTTCGTTACTCCAACGCCTCTTCATGGCAGTTCGCATCTATGGATACATAAGAGCTTTGTTATACAGGTAAAGTGTTACATAGTTTACCCGAGGAGATGCAGTTAAATGAGGACAATAACTTCATCCAAATGTTTAGTATCATTCCCCTTAATTCCGTCACCGCCCTGTTGGCTGAGGATGTAGAATACGACAACTGCACCTCTGCAAAGAGATAAGACCCCCACCCCAATGGTGTTGGCCTTGGGTGGCGACCATTAATGACAGAGGACAAGATAGTGGTCATTAAAATGGTCCGGGGTCCGGATTATGAGAGGTCCCTTGACATGCAATACTACACTTCTACTCTTACTTGGGCTAGACGGGCGGTCGGTGAGACCCGTTTCAATTAATCGGCTGGTCATGTCAAGCCCTAGCAACTATATCATTTTTCCGACCATATTTCCAAATTGGTCTCATGTCAAATACCGAACATTTTTTATAATATAGGTGCTAGAAGGCTTATTATTAATTAACACTAGCAAATAAAAATGCACCCTCCTGGCATAAATATCTCAGCTTTAATAGGATTAAATATAATATTGAATGAAATAGAATATGAATACAAAAATACACTTATTCTTACTTTATTCAAATTGATTTCAATATGAAATTATACATTGCCTTTAATACGTTTGAGAACAAACCCAATAATATCAGAAACCTACAACACAATTTATTACACATGGCTTTATTAAAACCGTTATGCAAATTATTCACACCATTTATTATGTAATCATTTATTTTTTAATGATATATAACACACATCACAGGATTTTAGATGCATTAATATGGGCTGTTTGTAGACAAATCCATCTTAGCTAGATCTTGATAGAGGCATTGATAATACATAATGTGCTAATTAAGATTAAATAATGATTATTTAATAACCATTGAGAATATAATGTAAATAACTAAGGGAATTGTGACGTTGGTGGTGACGAAGTTTCGGTTACAGACAGACATATACATAATCTCCATTATAATAAAATACATGAAGTTATTGGAAACTATTTCTAATAATCTATTAATAAAGATGAACTTAAATCTTATATATATTTGTTGCATACTGGCATCAAATTCTATATGTTATATAGCGACTTCTTCAAATTCACGGCCCTACTTCGTGTATCTGCATAAGTAGCGGGTATCATTACTAACCCTAGACGATATATGTAGTAGTCAGCTATTACCGACTACTGGACTTCAATAAACAACAGATACGTGTGTACAAAGAGGGGACCCCTTTATTTTCTTGTGTGGGTGGTGAAGGCGCAGAACTTTCAATGAGTGTCCAAGGGTTGACGATGACTACTACTACCGTTGGGATGACTGGCGCTTGTTGAGGTAAAGGGGTGGCTGGTGGCGTCTCACCGCACTTGGCCGCGACTGACCGTGTCGACGGTTGCTCCTTATGCTCTGTTCGCCGTCCCCTGTCTGACTGTCTGACTGCTTCGACAAACTCCTTGTCGGCTCGACCCTCTGGCGTTTGTATTGACGACCGCCTACGCATTTTTATCTTTTGATCTGATAACGGGCAAATCTATTTCCAAATTTATTGTTACCCATCCTTCTTTTGTTCGCTTTACCCGGAAAAAAGTCCTTTGTCATTTTTGTCGTGTTTTCTTTGCTTTGTTTAATTTTCTATTTCTATTTCCGTTTGTACAATATACAACATATTAACAAAATTTGGAATTAAAATAAACGCAAACATTTGATATGCCGTTATAGACTAAACCAACCAAATTAACCCCGTTCACATATTCATTAGAAAAAAAAAGGCATATCTGGTTCCGGGGATGCTAACACTGATGGAGTATTTTCTCCATTTAACCAAAAGGGAAGAGTCGGAATATTCCTTTGAATCTTTCCCATATGTACTCACAAGGGACTCTTCATTAAACCGGCCATGTGTCCTATACTCGAATCGAGGGTGAACATAGATAGTGATAACAGTACTATAAAACCCGCATTAATCAACATAGGAAGCAAGGCGATTTTATTCCTACCAATATACATTGTTCGAGAAAATATAAACATACTATATGATATAAATAATAAACGAGACCAAGAATCCATAATGATAAAAACAAAAATACTGATAGTGTTTAATATAGGAAACACTATACTAAATAAACATAGGAAACACTGTACTAAATAAATATAGGAAACACTGTACTAAATAAATATAGAAAACACTATACTAAATAAATATAGGAAACACTGTACTAATAAATATAGGAAACACTGTACAAAAATGAATATAGGAAACACTGTACTAAATGAATATAGGCAACACATACTAAATATAATATAGAAACACTGTATTAAATAAATATAGGAAACACTACTAAATAAAATATAGGAAACACTATTCTAATAAATATTGGAAACACTGTACTAAATAAATATTAGGAAACAACTGTACTAAATAAATATAGGAAAACACAGTACTAGTAAATAAATATAGGAAACACTTGTACTAAATAAAATATGGAAACACAGTACTAATAAATATAGGAAACACAGTACTAAATAATATTAGGAAACACTGTACTAAATAAAATATAGGAAACACTGTGCTAAAATAATATAGGAAATACTATACTAAATAATATGAAACACGATACTAAATGAATATTAGAAACACTGTACTAAATAAATATAGGAAACACTTTACTAAATAAATATAGGAATCAATGTACTAAATAAACATAGGAAACACTATACTAGATAAATATAGGAAACACTGTACTAAATAAATATAGGAAACACTGTACTAAATAAATATAGGAAACACTATAATAAATACATATAGGAACCACTGTACTAAATAAATTTAACAATTACATTGTTCTAGAAAATATAAACATAGTATATGATATAAATAGGGCCGGTTTAGCTCAGTCGATAGAGTGTTCAGCTAGGAATCACTCGGTTCTTTGTTTGATACCGGCCCTCACCAACTCAGCGTATGAGTAGCACAGGCATCTGTGCGGTAAGGTGGGGAGCTAATAGTAGGTGTTGTGCTCCACCTCAGATGCTAAAATAATCTCCTTGGTCTAGCGCTAGTGAAAAGGGAATAGACTCCCTCGCTGTCTAGCTGATACCAACATTAGGCGCCCCGACGATGACTTATATGATATAAATAAAAAGAAAGACTATAAATGCTAGAATGCATAATGATAAAAACAATAAATACTGAATTTACATAAAATAGAATTTAATGTAGGAAAACACTATACTAAATAAATTTAACAATTAATAAACATTAAAATTAAAAAGAAAATATTGCGACTATTTAACATCATCATAACCATAAGTTCATGCTGACAGCACGGATTCCCATGATTCTCTATCGCCACCCGTCCCTAAAAGCTATCGCTCCTCATGTAGGTTTTTGCTGGTCGGCCTACACTTGTGAGTCCTAGCGTAGGTGTCTACAGGAGAATGTCATTTATGAGTTATTCCTTGCTTTTCCTGTTGTGTTCAGCATGTATTGATCCTTTTACTTGGATGGTTTGTGTGATAGGAGGTATATGACCATATAGCTACATTTTTTTAGGAAAAGTGCTGCTTCCAAGACTTGTTCAAGACAGTAACCAGCATCCTGGTGTAATTGCCACGTAACCTTTTCTCTTAGCATTTCGTTATAGTCCAACTCGTGCAGCTATACAATAGCACTGATTCGGTTATAGATTGGAAGAATTCTCGCTTTATCTCATCAGAGAGCCGCCCTGTCGACTGGGGCTGTGGAATACTCTTACTGCAATGGGGTCACCAGTTGTTCCTGGGTTGCGACACATGATGCTTAAGGACGGAATCCTGGTGAGTAAGCAGTCCATGATATGCGACATTCCACTTTTGCAATTACTTGTGATTGACTTGACTTCCCTACCCTGGAGTCCAGTGAGCTTCGGCTGGATCAAGTATAGTAAATTAATAGCGTCTATCCCAGGGGGCTGTCCCCCAGACAATACCTGCCCCCTTGCCCAGCGCCTGAGGTGCCCTCCTTGAGGGGGAATACCGAAGGGATCGACGCAATTTTTATGCGCCCATGTTAAAACGAGACCTTGTGTCCAGCGCTCATAAGTGGAGTGAGAGGCAAATACCCTTACTTGTGATTGACTGTCGGTCGGAGTAGCCATCTAATTGGCTGGTCACCCTACCCGCTATATGACTGATTCAACCCTATAGCACTTATTGCAATACCCAACCGTTTTTATCATATATGTGCTAGAAGGCAATGGCTAAGTGTGTTATTATCCTGGGTATGATGTTAAACTGCATCAAGTATTGAAGTTCCAATACCGGAGCTCTGGGGACTGTGGAGTAATCCTTCATCACCATTCCTCTTAGGACCAATTTGACCCAGGTGTCATAGTACTTATTAGGGTTCCATCTATCAATAGATAAAAAATGAGTTTTTAGATGTATCTAAAGATTAAAAAAAAGAGTTTAAAAATT
Source organism: Doryteuthis pealeii (assembly GCA_023376005.1). Lineage (NCBI taxonomy): Eukaryota > Metazoa > Mollusca > Cephalopoda > Myopsida > Loliginidae > Doryteuthis > Doryteuthis pealeii. Next base: position 17,047,164 of record CM042137.1, read on the forward strand.
TATTTAAAATGGGATGAAAAATTGAATACCCCCAAAGAATGGGATGAAAAATTGAATACCCCCAAAGAATAACTAAAAAAAGGTATTCGGCATAAAATGACGTTTAACGTTCAATCAACCAAAGCATCATCAGAGAGATCCAATTTCCAGATGATCGATAATTTGTCTATAGCAGTCCATGCAGGTAACATACACTTGTCAAAATGTTAATTCAAATATTTGATGTAACAAAAACTATTAACAAAATGCAACACTTGAAGTTTAGCCGAATTTTTAAAAAAAGCAATAACATCTCAAATTTAACTTTGAAAATGACCAATGCCCTCAGTAAGAACATTTTTGAGAAACATGTCAAAATTCTCATCTAAATATTTGGCTCAACAAAAACTATTACAAAAACCTAAATACTAAACTAAATTGAAAAACATCTCAAATTTAGCTTTTCAAAATGACCAGTGAAAGTTGAAAGCTCTTGGATAATTAAAATACAGAATTGAACGAAACATTCATAGTTTTCTGCATTAGAGAAGAAAAATTCACACACATACATACACACGCATGTGCGTGCACACACACACACACACACACTTTATCTATCAGAAAGTAAAACAAACAAAAACTACAACAGCTATACAGAATTACATAGCACCGTTGGATATAGGTAATTTTCAGCTAGAAACAGTATTTCGTTCACTTAGTCACCAAGAGAGTGGTGATATTTACGAGTAAGTCATACAGGCTCGGATTTATCTCCAGAGAATGTTTATATGCAACGGAAGTGTCTATGAGAAAGCATTTTTAGCTGAAACTTTGCTCTATCCAATGGGGTGTCAACAGAAGAACGGCATTTATGAGTTCGTCCTTATTTCTGCGACAGTCTCCAGCGAATCCTGTTCATCTTGCTTGGATGATTTGTGAGCTGGGTGAATGTGATTGTACAGCATCTTCTTTGTGGGTTGTTGCTTCCAGGATTTGTTCAGGACAGCACACACACACACACACACACACACACACAATAGTGACACAGGGAAAATAGAGCGAGAAAGGGGAGAGAGTAAAAATAGATAGAAAGGGAAGATATATATTATATATATATATATATATATATATATATATATATAGAGAGGAGAGAGAGAGAGAGAGAGAGAGAGAGAGAGTAAAAACGACAGGGATAATACTAATCAGACGCTATCATCTGTTTCAATGGGATGGAATGGAATGAAAAGATTGAAGGAGGGAAAAAGAAAAAGTGGAGCAGGGGAAAGAAACGGAAGAGAAAGAAAGATAGAGAGAGAAACAAAGAAAGACAGAGTGATAAAGTAAGGGAGAGGAAAAGAGAGAGTGAAAGAGGGGGAATGAATAAAAGAATGAAGAATGTTTTTGTTAATATAAAATTATCATACCCATGTTATGTTCACACTCCTGCTAATTATTATTATTATATCACTCATTAGCTACCTGAGTAGAATTGTTATCACGTAGACTCTCCTACGTGACATTTCTACTCAGGTTTCCTTCTGGACTCTTCTGAGCATTCTAGCAGATCTTAATAATGTGTTTGTGTGGATGGTTATGATTTTTCTTTACTTCCAGTCTTTTCCAAGGTACCGTTCCAAGAGCACAAATAACAGTTGGTATCACAGCCACCCTCATGTTTTACAGCATTTCTCGGTTGCCGGACAAGGTCCTAGTATTTCTTTATCCTTTCGCTTTCTTTTATTTTCACATAGTCCACTGGAATGGGAAAATCCACCAGATAGCAAGTTACATTTTCTTGTTAATTAATACTAGGTCTTCTCCTTTGACCGCGATTAGGTGACCCAAAAAAATTAATGTATCTCATTTGCTTGGACGAAGTCTGTTTTATATTTATTCCATTCGGTTGTATGGTCAACATTTGATTTTTGCACATTTCCCAGTGGACCACCTCTTCCAACCTGTTGTGCCTAGTATTGTACCCTCTTTGTGCTAGTTTTGTATATTCGCTTATTATATGATTAATCGTTTCATCTCTGTCTCCACACATTCTACACTTACTATTCTGTACCGTCTTATCTATTATCACTTTGATATATTTAGTCATTATAGCATTATTTTGTACCGCTTCATTTTTCTTAGTGATGTTTAGGTTTTATCATTAACAATCTCCCCAGTTTGTCGCTTGAAGTGTTCATATTTCTTCCTAATTCTGATGCAATTTCTATTACTGGCAACAGTAATTAGTCTTTCTTTATTCTTTTTAATGTATTCTCCGAGTCCTTGTATTGTCACAATAACAAAATCCTCAATGCTAGACATTCCAATACCTTCTTCTTTTCTTGACATATGTAGTCTGCTTATGACATTTCTCGACTGTAAGGCCTTATACATCATCATCAATTTCCTTGTTCTCTAGTCCATCTGTCAGACTTCCTCCCTTCTTCACTTTTAGTGTGGTCCAGAGTATCTTAAAAGGAGGTCAGCCCAGGTATTTCTTCTTCTTCTTCTTCTTCTTCTTCTTCTTCTTCTTCTTCTTCTTCTTCTTCTTCTTATTATTATTATTATTATTATTATTATTATTATTATTATTATTATTATTATTTACAACAGCATTAGCTGATGCTTTTTCCCTGGAGATTGAGTGATAACAAGTCTCCTCAAGTCTCCAGGACTCTCCTGAGTATTCCAGCAAAATAGAACAGTTATTATTATTATTATTATTATTATTATTAGTTTTTCACATAAGTGTTAGCTGATTGTATTTCACTGGAGTCTGAGTGACAACAAGCCTCCTCAGGTCTCCAGGACTCTTCAGCAGAAATGCAATATACAGGATGGTCTCAATTATTCCTCTTATTTCTAGATTGTCCAGTCTTTTTTCCAAGCTTTTTTGGGACCGTTCCAAGTGCACCAACTACAATTGGTATCACTTTGACTTTCATATTCCATAACTTTTTCAGTTCTCTGGCAAGGTGAAGGTATTTGTCCATCTTTTCGTTTTCCTTCATCTTCAGCCTGTGATCTGCTGGAACTGCAAAATCCACCAGTTGACAAGTTCTTACTTTTTTATTAATCAACACTAGGTCTGGTCTTCTTCTTCTTCTTCTTCTTCTTCTTCTTCTTCTTCTTCTTCTTCTTCTTCTTCTTCTTCTTCTTCTTTTTCTTCTTCTTCTTCTCTCTTCTTCTTCTTCTTCTTCTTTATTATTATTATTATTATTATTATTTATTAGTTTTTCACATCAGCCGATGGTATTCACTGGAAGCTGAGTGACAACGAGTCTCCTCAGGTCTCCTGGACTCTTCTGAGTATTCTAGCGATTATTATTAATTATTGTTGTTGTTGTTTATCTTGTTGTCTTTGCTATTTTTATCATTTCTTTATTCTTTTAATCTATTTGTTCATTTACTTTATTATTTTTTCATTTTTTTCTTTTCATAAAATAACTTCTTTGGAGTCGTTATTTTTAGATGGTTTAGTTTATTTTTTTATTCGCTTTTCGTTGACCATTTAAAACGGGATTTTTCATATCTTAACACGTGTCAAAAATACTTTCATACACAAGCATTACATTTGCATCACTGTCAGTTCCATGACGTATATTCTCATCCTCAGACGCGATATATAACTCTGGAAAATTTAACGCATGAAAGCGTTTACGTATGAAATCCTTTTTTATTCATTTTTAACGGAGTTTTGAGATTCAGCATGTTTAGCTGGCTCACTCTCTTGATGTTGAGCACTTTAATGAAAAAGAAAAGAACAAGTTGCGACACACATACACATACACACACACGCACACGCCTGGACACACATACACGCACACACACACACACACACGCACACGCACACACATATATAGATATATAGTGTTTGTGGGCATGCATGTGTGTGTGTGTGCATTCTAAATATTCTATTTAGAAATACGCAAAAGGACGACGCACAAGTAGCTTTTATCGCACACACACACACACCACACACACACACACACACACACACACACCACACACACACACACACAAATAATATATGTGTTGTGTGAGTTCACATTCTAAATAATCATAAAGAAACACTAAATCGGACGGACACACCCGCGTGCACACACATGCTCACACACTACAAAATCCACAATGCTGGACACACACTCGCTTCCATATATTTATATATAGTGCTAGAAACTCACACACACACACACACACACACCACACACACACACACACACACACCACACAACACAAACACTCACTCATATGTATATATGTATATATATATATATATATATATTAATGTGTATGGTTGGCACTAGTATACTAGAAAAAGTAATAGTAATCCAACGTACAGTGTTATTAGAAGAGTGCTCAATATCTGTGGATAGAGCGTTTATAGTTCAATGAGAAATCAAAACAAATAAAAGTTTTTGCTTTTTTTATTTAATTACGGGAACGGTATTACAACCAGCGGTTTCTTGCTGAAAGCATTCATCGGGTAAGACGAAAAGTTCCTTTGAAAATGACAGAAATTGTGTAAATGGTCAAATGTGTGCGTTTTTTTAACTGTATTCTCGTGTTTGCGTGTTTACGTGATGTGGAATGTTTTTTTTCTTCTACGTGTGCGTATTTTTGTTTGTGCGTATGTGTATGATGTCATGCGCGTGTGGATGGAAATGCGTGAAGGCTGTGATGATATGATTGTGTCCACGCGCGTGTGTGCGTATTTTTGTTTGTGCGTATGTATGTGATGTCGTGCGTGTGCGCGTGGGAATGTATGAAGGCTGTGATGATATAATTGTCTCCACGCGCGTCTGTGCGTATAAATATGCGTATTTGTGTTTGGTATTCTATATATATATATATATATATATATATATATATGTATGTATGTATAAAATGTGTGCGTGACTATGTCTGTGCTTATAAATATTTATATATAGTACTACACACAAACACACACACACGCATATATATATATATATATATATATATATATATATATATATATGTATATATATATATATATGTGTGTGTGTGTGTGTGTGTGTGTATGTATAATGTGTGCGTGCCCGTGTGTGTGCGTGCGTGCGCCTGTCCATTTGCGTGTGTCTTAATATGAGTATTTAGAATGTAAAGTTTGACGAATTTGAAAGCAATAATCGATAGGGATATGGCAAACAATAGGGACAGTAATACCATAACGGCTGTAGCGATTTGCTTCAGGGAATAACCATTGATCTGACAAAGCATGTAATTGTCTATTATTTGCTACGAGCTATAAGAGAGGATGTAAGGAGAAAAGGACGACACTGTAGCCGGTTGGTCGGCCAGCGGAATAAGTTTCAGAGGAGAAAAGGAGAGTTAAAAAGAACATTGGAGCAACGTGAAATACGACGGTTCAATATGGCGGAAGAAAGAGCTGATCTCCGTGAAAAGAGAGACGCTTTCTGGCAAAAGAAACAGAAGATGAAAATATATGAGAATATAAAGAAAACGATAGAAAGAAAGGAAGAAAAGAAAGAAAGAAAAAAAGAAAGAAAGAAAGAAAGAAAGAAAGGAAGAATTGATTCTTAAAAGCCGAAAAGACTGTTGGGGGGAATTGTTGTTTTTTTTCTTCATGTTTGAATAAATAAACTTTTCATGGATTTTTGGTCTGCCCTATAATTGTATATCTATCAATCCTTCAACCCCGTCAAAATGTCAGCCTTTCTTCCCATCTCCTTCGCCCTCAGTCTACCCCTCCTCACTTTTGCCTTCTCTGTGAATGATATGAATTGTTTAGCATCAAGAAACTTGAGAAATGTGTTGAACTGTCTCTGTGTGTCTGTCTGTCTCTCTCGCTATAATATATATATAATATATATATATATATATATATATATATATATATAAAGATAAATCTAATGAGTCAGACGAACCTACTAAGTATTGCTCTTACTAAGGTATGAGCACTTTTTACTTATTAGCTTTAGTCTCATGGCGGTTTTGTATGAATATATATATCTTTTGGTCAAAATGTTGTACTAATATATTATTTTTTGTTGTTACGATTACCTTGGTCTTTTCTTTTTTCAAAAATTTTTTCTCCCGGTTGATGTTGGTAGTATATTTTTACAATCAAACTATTTGCTGGGTTTTTCCTCAGCACGAAGGTTTACCAATAAGTTTGGTATATTAAATCATATATATATATATTTAGTTTTGGTTACAGACAGACCCGAATCTCCATTAATATATATATATATATATATATATATATATATATATATATATTAATGGAGATTCGGTGTCTGTCTATAATCAAAATTACGTCACTGCTTATATCACAATACCCTCAGTAATTGGGTAAGTTTATCAATGAGTATTTAACTTATAGCCAATATATTTTTTTATAATTAAAATAATGTAATCTTTTATATGCATTCTTATTTAATTTCATTAATCTTTCTAATTTAATAAATTACTTTATATTAAAAAAAGACACTTACGCCTGGGATGCGCATATTCATGCTAGTATATATATATATAATATATATATATATATATATATATATATATATATATATATATATATATATATATATAAGAGAAAAGAAATAGACAGACAGAGAGGAGGAAGAGAGTGTGAACACGCGGTAATTTGTTATACTTCAGTTTTCTACTTTCTATAGATTACGTCAATTTGTTTTTCCTTTGTATCAATTCATCCTTCCTACTAACTTATTCTTTCTGTGTGTTTTGCTTCATTGCCTTTTTTTCGTTGCAAGTCTTCTTTCTTTCTTTTTTTTTTCTTCTGTTCGCTCAAGTGTTTCGGAAGGATTTCAATCGACCGATACTCTTACGTTCTTAAGTGGCCAACACAACTGATACCACTACCTTGAACCAAAATTAGTAATCTTGAAAATATTTCAGACCATCCCGTTAAGCTAGGCATTGACATATGTTTATTAAATTCAACTTAGTCAGAACCAAGTACACAAGAGTAGGGACTCGCTAGATGTTTGAATTGATAACCCAAACTAACTTTCTAAACAATATGCAATTGTATCCGTTACAGTGTGCGACATACAGTGAGGATAGTGTATACAATTTGTTGTAGTTTTGTTGCATACCTCTTTACCGGCACTATATATCTATATATTATATACTTCTCTTTTACTTCTTATTCTTGTCGTCTAGTCTTCTGGCCGGATCTGGTATATCTTCTAAGGTCTCGTCTGGTCTTCTATTGAGGGTTCCGGGTCTGGTCTGTTGGGGAATCATTTCTTATCAGAAGCCTTGTGCTATTATTAGCTTTTAGTAATAACAACAAGACTTCGATTTTATGATGTTATTTTATTCGTAGAACCCAGACCAGACAATCACGCAGTGAGCTCACATCTTGCTTAGCTTCGCTTCTAAGTCCTAACTCTAACTGACTAACTTAGTATCCTTAAATCGGAAGGGTTGCTTTCTATCGCCTTCCAGTTCTCACGATCATCCCCAGACCGCAGCGGGTCAGAGTGAATCTCTCTCTT
>CM042137.1:17054747-17077247 GCA_023376005.1 Doryteuthis pealeii
GAGAGGAGAGAGAGAGAGGAGAGAGAGAGAGAGAGAGAGAGACATATATATATATAATATTATATATATATATATTCTTTTATCTGCCAGTCTCTTCGCCAATCTATCTATTTATCTACATGGATGGCTATCTCTGCCTATCTATCTATCTATCTATCTATCTACTTGTCTATCTGCCAGTTTCATGCCGATCTATGTATCTATGTATCCATCTGCATGACTTCTTTTTTTTTATATAAATTGTGTCACATCCTATCAAAGGAGGAGGGGGAGCTCTCAAATTAGTTTACACTAACGTGATGAAAGCCACTTTCGCTTGATTTCAGAATTTTCATTTTTCTAGACCGATAGCCATACCGAGGTTAAAAAGCCCCGTCTTTCCTCTACTTACCTTTGGAGGGAGAATAGATGTATTCGTGCGTTTCCCAGGGGCATTAGTACAATGGGAAATGCAAACAGCCGCGTCCAGGATTTGAACCCGTGTCCATTTTCTACGAAAGTAACCATTACACCATGCGCCTCCTATGTGAGGTTTGAGTTATCTATATATCTGGATGGCTGCTCTATCTATCTATCTATCTATCTATCTATCTATCTATTTGCTTGGATATATCAACCTATCTATATCTCTATTTACCCCCCCCCCCTCTCTCTCTCAATCTATCTTGTCTGTCTAATAGTTTATATTCCTGTATATATCTATCTGTCACTTTCTCTTCATATCTATCTTCGTTTATCACTTTAATCATCTCGTTCAACTTCACTGACAAAAATTCAATATATATGTTTTTATCTTTTAAGTATTTTTTTATTTTATTTTTTTATTTTTCTTGCTTGCGAATAGAATTTTATTGAAGAAGTTTCGCGATTATAATTCTCTGAATTGACTCAATGCCATTTTCCGAGATTTTGCGTCAGTCCCTGCAGAGTATTATATTGGTGAAAGATTGTATTACGTTACAATAATGAAATGTTGATAAATTACATGTCACCGACATCAGAACTGTGCCACGATTTAAGCAACTATTCTTTAACCTTTGAATAAATGATTAATTGAAACGCGAAAAATAGATTAATCAAGTGTTTTAGCGTCACTTATATTAAGATAATAAAAGGAATTTGTTTCTTTTCAAATATTCTCTGAATATGTAGACGTAGGTATATATGGGTAATTGTCTGACTTTGACATGTAGTCAGACGGTGTTTACGTACAGTATTTTCTATTTTTATCTACCTGTTAAAGAAAATCAATAGGTGAAACCAAGAAACGATGTTTCGGATGAGGCAGTCTTATCTTCAGGATTTTATTTGTTTTTTATAATAGATAATTTATACTTACTAGATGATTTGTATTGCAATACAGATTACGAACGAAATTATTTTATTCATGAGATGTGTCCATTCATTTCTCGGATTGAATAATTTTAGCTGCCTTGCGCCTTTTTGATAGATGATTATTCGTCCGACGATGGGTAAGGAATGTGAAAATCACACAAGCCAAGCCAATTCGCTGATATTTTGATTACAGTTTGCTTGTTATTGTCAATTACAATTTGCTTATTATTAGAACCACTCTAATTTTTAATATTATACATAACTGCGGCATTCAACACATCAATATGGAGTTGGGTGGCAGCTTCCGTCTACGAGAGACGATGGCGTAGTGTCAAGGTATTTTGTTCGTTTTGTTTTTTCATTTTTTTAGCTTGAACTACATAGCCTGGGCAGGTTCATGTGGAGGATGAGTTGTTGCCCATACAGCAAATTCCCCCTCTCCACACTGCCGCTGTGATCCAAAGGAAAAGTAAGGGACCAATGCAGTTTGGCAACGGTAGTGTCGCAGGAGTTAATGGGTAACACTGGATTTCATCATCACACCCCCTTAGGGACTCCGACTCCTGATTTGTTTTCGGGGTTTACTCCCTTAGTCTTTCCTTGATATATATAGATAGGAGCGCATAAAATATGATGTACACAAGCCCAATTCACGTATGTATAAAACCCTGAAACTTATATGCAGAAATAGTACGAAACAGTAGGATGAGACAGTAATACGGGACATATGCTGATTTTAATATTCTGACCAATAAACACACCACACACACACACACATTATATATATATATATATATATATATATATATATATATATATATATATATATATATATTAAACTAGCTTAATTGCTACCCGATAGGCTGTCTTTTAATCTAGATAACTATTATCACTTCTTGGGTATAATTCTAATGAAGGTTTAAATGAGCAAATTTTTACTATATAAAGAGAGATATCTTTGTTGATTAGAATTTAATTGATACTAAGAACCGCTGATAACAGAGAATCAAATACTCAAGTTATGAGCTTCCAAAATTTTCACTATAGGGGTTTTTTCGTCCATTAGTATATCTGCATATTATTTAAAATTTTCTGAAATTTTTGTGAATAGGCATCATATCCTGTCATTTTATCTATGTTTTAAATTTCATTATAAATGAAAGGGAGAAAAATCTATCTGGGGTTTGAGCCCCCTCCCTGGGACCCTTTTGGATTAAAATGAAATATACATATTAAAGTGCCCTGTGTAATGGGTTTCAGATATTTAGGGTTATTGGGTCCATCCACCCAAAACCCTACCCATATAAAACATGGTTTTAGGTGGGTTAGTCGGTATTACGATGTCTTAATATTATTGAAATTCGCTGATATTTATGAATAGGCATCATATCTTATCATTTACCTATGGTTTAAATTTCACTTATTCGAAGGGATAAAATTACAGTAGGGGGTATGTGCCCTCCGAGGACCCTCGTTGATCAAAATGAAATACACTTATCTATGTACTCAGGGTAATGTAATGTCAGAATATCAGACGTTAAGGGTTCTATCCCAAAATACCCTCGAGAAGTTTGTGGACAAACGAACAAACAGGAACAACACCAACTATATAATATATGTAATATATATATATATATATTATATATTATATATATATATAACACCTATATATATATATATATATTCACATATATATATTATATACATATATATATACATATGTGTGTGTGTGTGTGTGTGTGTGTGTGTGTGCGTGTGAGTGTATGTGTAAGTATGTATGTATGAGCAAATCCATGCATGTTTACAGAAGAATCCTTTTCTTTCATGACCTTTGCTTTATTAACTGCTCGCGCGGGGGGGGGGGGGTTGTGGTACTATTTAAGCACTTGCTGTGTGGATAAGGGGTTCATAACTTTCTTAAGGGTATTAGTCCGAAAGTTAACAAAATAGCGAGACTGGAGTTCTTACTCTGTTTTATACCCTAACTATGAATAGGTAGGTTTTACCCTGGGTGATCGGAGACGCTCCATCAGATCAATAAATTGATCACATCAAGCCCTAGCACCTAATATGATTGTCACAACCCTATTACTCTCGTTGCAAACCCCAAGCCTTTAATCATATAGTTATTCACAAATATTAGCTTAGATGTAGCACAAGGCCAGCAGTATGGGGTGCCCAATGAGAATCGAACGCATTACCAATAGTCCGGGAATCTAACTTGCTTACCATTACACAACACGAGGTGCACCTTTTATCATATATGTACTAGAAGGCGGTGACAGAGGGTCTTATTGTTCTAGGTATGACATTAAACTGCATATGTTGATAAGATTCAAATTCTGGATAGTATTACCATTACTACCATGTCCACTCTGATAGTACCTGTTAGGTTTCCATCTAAGAGTGAAATAAAAAGAGTTTACAAAAATTTCAAAAAATGAGTTTAAAAAACTGAATCTCCAAGAAGAATGAAAAAAATAAAAAATGTCCTCGGTATAAAATAACCCAACTAGGGTTTACATGCCGTAAAATCCAACCAACTAACCAACCAACCAACCATCTATCTTCGCCTATTCTTTCTATGTCCATGTATGCGATCATCGCTACATTTGTATTGATAAATGTGTGTCCAATTACACCCACACACATGTATACTCGAGTCTGTGCGTTGATAGATGTAATCTTTTTCAATATCACCGGGAAAGACCCTGAAACACCTCGAATTTCTACGCTGATATCATGTGTCAATTATGTAATTCTCTATTTGATTCAGATTTCGTTAACATTCTCCAGCCTCTTTCAATGGCAACAATGAAAAAAAAAGCGATCGTGTCGTTTACATAACTGTTTCGCTGACGCGTACATGTTAATATAAATAACTTCATCGATTTAATGACTTTGCTTAGATTCTATTGACGACGTAAAAGCCGTTCGTTGGTTTATATAACATTTACTGAATATCAGCAGTAGCAATTGGGAGAGGAGGAAGCTGATATGCTTATTGTGCGTCAGACATCAATTATTAATGGAAATGATACGTTTAAAATGATTATACCCATGGAGAAATAATATCTCTGTTTCTCTCTGTCTGTGTGTCTCTCTTCCCCTCTCTGTCTGCCTGTCCCTCCCCCCCCCTCTCTCTCTCTCTCTCTCTCTATTATATTATATATATATATATATAATTATATATATAATATTTTTAACAGGTTTTGTTAAAGACACGCGGAATATTTATTCGTCATGAACTTCCGGTAAGAGGTTCAATTCTCTTGTTGGTTATAGTAGATTGGGATCTAGATGATAAAGAAAATGTCTAATAGTTTTCCCACCAATATATATAATATATATATATATATATCTATATATATATATATATATATATATATATATTTTATATATATATAGTTCTAATGACGCTTTCTCGTTTCCGTTGTAGTAGCATTAGTAATTTATCAAAGAGATCTCAATCATAAACAATATAGCATTAAATGTTGTAGAAAATATGTAGTGGTGTTGTGAGGGAAAGTGACTGCGAGAGAGAGAGAGAGAGAGAGAGAGAGAGAGAGAGAGAGAGAAGAGAGTAGAAGAGAGAAGAGAGAAGAGAGGGGGGCAGGTGAGTTTATGGTGTAAGTGGTATTCTTGAGCGTGTATGGTGCGCTGGAAATACCGTTCCTAGAACCAGATCACGACTAGATTGAATAGCTCTTCTTTATTTGCATTCTTATTTGCCAATTAAAAGTTATAAAATAAACCGTTAGATTTTAAAGACTTTGAAATTTCACATTATCTGGGATTTTGTAGGTCTTACGGCAACATAGCTTCTCGTGATTACGACACAGGGGACCACATTTATGTTAAGATCGATTTTTCACTTGATTTAGACAAGAATTAAAATGCTGAATTCCTTTTGTATTGTTCTTCGGTAACGTACATGTACATAATATAATGAATAGACGAAAAAACTTAACTATATTTAAACGTAATCAATTACAAAGGAAATTAGATAAAGTTAAGGAACAGTGATAAAGATAACAATAAATATTACTTATCTTGTTAATACATTTATTCTAAGATAAATACAGAGTCGCTTGAAACACAGAGAGTGCACCGGACTAGTCTATAATTGGAAACCATCTAATCCTAGCAGCACGGTACCTCAATTTATACCAAATGGGGGTCGGTAACTATCATTCTTTAGCGATCACTATTCGAAATGGAGTGTTGGCAGCGACAATTTATTCATATATGGCACATGTCAAGTTTCTATCTACAGATTAATATCTGACTAAGAAAACATGTATTGCTTGTCCGTTAGAGATTGGTAACTGAGAGTTTCTGAGATTTTCAAACCAAATTGAAAATTGCGTCGACATGAAAATTTAAATTACTAAGCGCCGTTGACTTCCTGACATCGCTACCTTAACGGAGATATACATGCTCTACGAATTATATTGAGCACTCTTTGCTCCCCATGCCCCTGGGGTTGAGTACTTTGGAGGGGATTTCGGTGATGACCGTCAACTAAAGCGTAAACACAACGCTCTCCTATAAAAAGGGATGTAGCACTCTATGGCGGCCTTTGCATACATACAGATGTGTGTATTAAAAACATTTAAAACTCCCCTGTGCATTCTGTAGGTGACGATAGCCGAGCGGTTAAGCTGTCCAACTAAGGCTGAATCGATCGGATTTCAATACTGGCTGTAGGTAGGTTACAAATATCTAGCCAAACTGAAGAGACTTGATACGTCGAAACACGTGTCTGTGGATCTCTCTCTCTCTCTCTCTCTCTCTCTCTCTCTCTCTCTCTCTATATATATATATATATATATATATATATATATGTATATATATATACCAAACTATATTATCAATACTAGCAAATATACGCACCATCCGGGTGCAGGTATTTAAGTTTTAATGTAATAGAATATTGTATTAAATTAGAAAGACTAAATGAAACTAAATAAGAATGCAGATAAAAAGATTTGAAACAGAGTGGGGTATAACCGAAAAAATAGAACAACTGAAACTTACTCTCCATCACTCTCGTCTTTCATTGCTATTTTTTCTAATGTAAGTATTTAGTTAAAAGAGGAAGTAAAGAATAAAATGACATTTATTTTTTCTTGTTAATTGGATTTCATTTAAGGTTTATTGAAGAGATTTTTGCTTATATTCATTAAAATAAAACCAAACAGTTAGAAATCAATAATACTAAGCACATATTTATTAAAATCACATTTTTAATATCAATATGCAAATTAGCCTTCCCATTCACACTGTAAAACCGCTATTTTGTTGTATATATAAATATAATTGCATGTTGTTACTATGTAGATATACTTAACAGTATTAATATTGTAAAACAATTTTATCAATAATTGAGGTTTAAATAAAAATAAATTCATGGTCAATATCAAAGGGAATTGTGACTTGAAGTAGGAATTTAGTTTCGGTTACAGACAGAAAAGCACACAATCTCCATTATAATAAGATATATACTGCAGAGAGCCTATTCATATATATCATGTTAAACGATAGATGTAAACAGTAATACGTTATCATAAGAATGAGAGAGACAGGGATATAGAGAAAGATAGTGAGGCAGAGAGGCGCAGAAAGAAAGAGAGAGAGAGAGAGAGAGAGAGAGAGAGAGAGAGAGAGAGAAAGAGATCTAAAGAGAGTATATGAATTTTAAAAAATTCCTCATAAATTATAAAATTCCAGACGATCAAATATTCTTTTTTTGTACTAAACATCAAATGTATACGTTAAAGTATTGATATGAAAACTGCAACGATAATAAAATAAATAAATTGAAAAATTTAAAGTTTTTTGTTTAAACAAAAATAGATGCACATAAGTAAAACCAAATACGGACGAACCTTTGTTAGAAGAAATATAGACGATTTGAAACGGTGAAACATTGAATAATGAGAAAATTTTACTGTAATAAAATGTCTATGTTCATATCACAGAGACTGTGAAAGAAAGTAGGTATTAAGTTAAAAATTTATATATATGTATAATATATATTATATAATATATATATATATATATATATATATATATATATATATGTATATATATATATAATATTATAATATGTACAATATTAATATATTATATATATGTGTGTGTGTGTGTGTGTGTGTGTGTGTCATTGTGTGCGTGTATGTGTGTATGTAGATTTTTAAAAGTGCGAAATTAATAAAAGGAAACAGAGTGCGTATTTGATTATTAGTATAAGAGAAAAATTGTAGGGGTTTGTGCTATTGCTAGTAAATACATTCAATTTGCACCAGCCCTCTCTCTCTCTCTCTCTCTCTATATATATATATATATATATATATATATATATATATATATACTTTGGTGCGGTACCAAGTTTCTTGGTACAAGGTGATTCTAGGTGGTCCTAATTCTCTACCCGTACTTTGTTGTAGAGTTCAGGTTCCGTATGAGAGCTCAATGTTTAATTATTGTAAACAGAGCAAATTTATTTGGGAATAAAAAGGCCTTAAATACCATGGGTATCGTGGGTATGGACCATTTCCACTCGCGAGTATGTTCACGAGCTTCTTCAGACCACTGATATATTTATTTAGCAGGCACATGGCCAGACTCATTTTATATTCATACATTTCACCTCCCTCATTCAGGGTGGTCATATTGCATTCTTTCTCTTCAAGTGTCTTTTTTTATTGGTGGAAAGGGGAGAAAAAAAAAATTCCACCAATAAAAAAGACACTTGAAGAGAAAGAATGCAATATGACCACCCCTGAATGAGGGAGGTGAAATGTATGAATATAAAATGAGTTTGGCCATGTGCCTGTCTAAATAAAATATATCAGTGGTCTGAAGAAGCTCGTGAACATACTCGCGAGTGGAAATGGTCCATAACCAAGATACCATGGTATTTAAGGCCTTTTATTCCCAAATATAATATACATATATATAATATATATATATATATATATATATATTATATATGGGAAGTAAACAACTAACAGTGTCTTTGATATGGCTCTTTTTAGCCGACAATTTTTTGGAGAATATATGCTTAATTGAAGTCATACCTAATTTTTGAAAAATTAATTAATTGATAATTAATGAATTAGGCAGGCATATGCATTCAAATGTAAGGCTAAACAAATCGAGAAAAAGTCAATCTCTGTATGTACTTTTCAACCCATTAGGCCTCATCATATATATATAATTCCAAACTTTAGCTGTGTCAGTACTACTCTATGCCTGCATTATCTGGACTCTAACGAAACGCTTAGATGGGAACTGTACAATAATGCTACGTGCTGTCTTGAATAAATCCCGAAAACAGCACTCCACAAAGAATGAGCTGTAATGTCACTTGCCTTCTATAATACAACATATCCGGGTAAGACACATATGCAGGACACTACTGAAGTTAGGTTGTACTATATCTATATTTACCAACCCCTCCGCACGAGCAGGATGCGACACAAGGTCAATTTCTTAAGTGGAGTTTAAGTTCAGAGTTTTCTTTCTCCTAGACCGGTTACCTAGACATGGTTAAAGAGCCCAGTCTACCCTGCTATTTACCCATAGCTGGAGGGAGATTGGATTCATACCTTTCCCAAGGATAGTAGCACCATGTGAAATGCTACCAGCTTCGTCCAGGAATTGAACTCGGGTTGACGAGTCCATTTCCTACGACTCTAAACATTAGTCCACGCGCCCCCGTAACGATGTCCTATATACACCTACACACGGAAACACCAGTGTGGATCGGTCAGTAAAAACATACTTTCGTTATCTCTGAATGTATACTGGATGCTGTGCAGAAGACCTGCCTGGAGTGATGACAGATAGAGACGGTGGCGAGATAGATAGATATATATATAGATAGAGAGAGGGAGAGTGGCAGGTGAGAGAGGGGCAGAAAGGAGTCATGTTAATCCGTGCAGTCAGCACATGATGATGATGATGATATTTGGTTGTTTTCAACTAGTTTCGACATGAGTTTATCGTCAGGAGAAAAAGCTTTTTTGAAAACGTGTTTTAGAAAGTTTTTAAAAAGCTTGCAAAGTAGCTGAGATGCGACAAGCGGAGCGAGGAAAAAATGTACTGGTTGTTAAAATCCTTGTAATCATTGTAGGGTTTCAGTTGTTCTGTTGTTCACAGAATACAGTTGGATATTCCTGGTCTGCAGGTTCCTTTTAATAGGTGTAAATCCAAGTCTGTAATGAGTTGATAATCCAAAACATAACAGACAATTCAACCAGCAATTGATTTTAAGACCGTTGCAAATGATCTTAAACGCTTTCTGTCCTTGTCTTTCATTGGCCAATTTTTTACCGAAAGTACGTACTGATGTTGGAAAAGTTCGTAGAAGTTCGTCGAAGAGACGATTCAGTGTTCATCTTATACCAAAAGATAAATCCAACAGTGGTGAAGTGGCTTATCTATTTGTCGACGGAAAACTATCTTCTGGTTAAATTATCTTCGACTGCTTTTTTTATATTCACATGTCTCTGTGGTAAAAACACATAGCTAATGAGGTTTTTATTAGGTTTGGCAGTGGTTCCTTTCATTTTAAGTCCAAATGAATTATAGGTTTTCACATTGCTTTGCGCATTTCAATTATTGATTTTTCAGATCTTTCTATGAGATGTATAATGACTAAGTAATTACAATCATATATTATATTATTATAATTATTACCATTATTTTGTGTTGTAGGCTAATGATATATATGCGGTTAATAAATTGCATGGTTTTTCAGAATTTTCGTTAGACACCAAGCACACACACACACACACACACACACACACACCACACACGCGCGCGCACGCAATGTATATATAAAACTATACATCTATAGACCCAATCTGTAACACTGGTGCCCCCGTACTGTTAGCATTCTATCAACTTGGCTAAGTTTGGTAAATGGCTATGGTCCATAACTTTATCGGCTCCGACTAATGCTTCAGATGTTATTATTCGAAAAAACGGTGTCGGATTCCTTGAATTATTTCTTTCATAGGAAGGAGAATCTTTTCATTTGACGCTTAAATTGTAGATTATTTGATTTTCCAAATGACACAAAGCATTGGGTATAAATTCTTCTAAATATTATTGTTTAAATTATTTGATAGTTGATCATTCAATTCCCTCACTCGCATGCACACTTAGCGGTAGCTCCGACAATAAAGTTGTTTTGGCATGACAAAAAGAAAGAAAGAAACAAACAAAAAAGAAACAAAGAAAAAACCCAAAAACCAGACACAATAACAAGTTTATTTTATCATAAACCAGATTATTCTAAGTTATCCTTAACTTACTGCGCTAATCGAATCTTTAGACATGCTGTTCGTTTTTTTTCATCTATTTATTAAACATTTTCAGCGCATTAAATGGAAACGTGATAAATGAATTGTTAATCGGAGTTTCCTATCTATATATCAGCGCAACACTAACTCAGAAGCCTAATGATTAAAAAAAAAATCCAAAATAAATATTTATTGTTTAGAATGGTCTGCTTCCTTGTGAAAAGTCTTTATTCATGAAATTAATCAAATATATTTAATAGTGAACATTTCAGATCAGAATCCAGCTGTTTATCTAAAATAATTAGCGTTAGGTATATTGGATTTTCCCTGGAATCAGATTCTAACATACGATACTAGTAAGAAAGACATAATTACATCAACAAGAAAAAAAAATGATTGATTAGATGGTTGGTTTTTATGGCATGTCAACCCTTGTTGGGTTATTTTATGCCGAAGATGTTTTGTTTTATTTATTCTTGTTGGTTATTCAATTTTTTTAATTCCTTTTTTTAAACACATTTATTGTAAACCCATTTTAAAAAATCTATTTAACCAATAGATGGGAACATAATAGGTAATAACCCTCAGGGTCAGAGTGGACCTAGTGGTAGATTAAGTTGCCCTCCCGTTTGAGGCTTTACTAAGAACTCCAGTTTGAGACTTCACCACTAGATGCTGTTTTAGCAAATGTATGATAAAAAGAGTTGGAGGTTTGATATAAGAGCAATATGATCGGGACGATCATATATGTGTAACGGCTTAATCGAAAAAGGCATCTCCAATCACTCGTCTAGCCTAAGTAAGGGCCAAAGAGGAGTTGCATGGTATAGACTGCTCAGTCCCTATTATTCAGTCCTTAAGCATCACGGGTAGTCACACACAACCAACAGGTGGCCCCATTGGGGGGTCTTACACCTCTGCAGATATGCAGTCGACGTATTCTACTGCCCTAGCTGACACGGTGGTTTTGCAAGGGAAAGTATTATAAATCTTGCAGATACGGCACACAAAATAGATCGGATAAAGAATCTAAGCGAAAAAAAAAAAATTAAAAATTAGGCGAAAAGTAAAATTAGGCGGAAATTAAAATTAGGTGAAAACTTCATATCAAGGTGTGGTGCCAGTCCCAAGACCTTTTAAAAATCCACGCCGAAACTTTTGCAGATCTAAAGAACACAAAGTAAGGTTATTTGATGAAGAGACACTTCAACAAGTTCATCTTCTTTCGTCGTGAGGAAATTTTGTGAAGTATGGAGCCCTATTTTTTTTTTCAAATGAGGCAACTATATATTTTTTGGAAATGTGGCAACAATTGTTAAGGGTGCTGTAATATTCTGTATTTTGCAGCTGTTATCACAATTTGCACATATTAAAAAATAAAAAAAAAAATAAAATTTTGAAATTTTAGAAAGACCACTCACGAACTCTTTGGAACTTGACAAAGGGGACTCATAAAAATAACACTTGAGTTTAATTGTGTTGTATAGCCGTATATATCTTTCAGCCACACTTGGTAATATAAGAGAGAGAGAGAGAGGAGAGAGAGAGAGAGAGAGAAGAGAGAGAGAGAGAGAGAGAGAGAGAGAGAGAGAGAGAGAGATTAGATTAGAGATGGTGGTCATACTCGGTACTCTGTTGGTTACTTGCTTCTTCTATCTTTTCTAGCCGACCTCTATCTGCTGGAGGTTGACTTTCTTCCTTTCTTAATTCTCTGCTGGGCTGAGCTGAGTTTGCCATTGTCTTAACATTCATTTAATTGATTAAAACAAGATTGGTATTACTTGATCAAGTTTTATTAGCCCATATTTGATTCATTCCGCAGCGGGGATGAGATGAACCCCCGGAGGGCCGATAACCATGCCTCTCTCCTTCAAAAGCTAGGTCACATCTGAATAACTAACTAAATCACGTGTCTGTCATGGTGCCCGTATCGTGCACCTGTAAGGTGTCAAGGGTTATTAACAGTTACGTGTAATTTTCCATGGGGACTCCTTGATTCTAAATCAACATACCCTAATTTAGATATGCATAGCTATAGGTATGTTCACAATTCATGACTTCTCATGTTTTGTAACACTAATCAAGAAGATCGGGCACGGACTTCTAGCTCTAAGTTGTTTCGACAACCTACGCCAAGATATTCGCCAGATATAAAGAGCGTGGGAAGGACAAGGTCATTTGATGAAGAGAGATTCTAGCTATTAATATGTACTATTGTTGTATAACGCGTATATACTCAAATCGAGAAAGTGACTTTAGGTGAGAGAGAGAGAGAGAGAGAGAGAGAGAGAGAGAGAGAGAGAGAGAGAGAGGGAGGGGGAGAGAGAGAGACATACATACATACAGACAGACAGACAGACAGAGACTGAGGCGTACTTGTTACTTCATATCTTCCTTACTGCTTCTGCTATCATCTTGTCGTCTCGTCTTCTGCTTCTTCTAAGGGCTAACTCTTCAGTTATGCAATTAATTAACTCACAAGTCTTTTATTCCTCGATCAAGATTTATTTAACCCATTTTTATTCGCAGCGCGGGTGAGATTTAACCTCAGCAGCGTACGTATACTCTACTTCAATTCTCAGGTTGAAACTAAAATCTAACTCTAGTCAGGTGTTTCTCGGAACGTGTTCTCTAGGGGTCAGATGGGGTTACCATCAGTCCTGGTATTATTCCACTGGCTGATCTGAAAGCCAATGGCCCTTTCAGCTACAGGGTTTGTCAAAAATTTATGCTACCACATAAATTATGTAACACTATTAATATCTTTATCTTGATAATTCATTACATATACTGACAAGAATGTGAAGCGATGACCCGAGTTCAAATCCTGGACAAGGCTTTTTGCATTTCACGTTGCGTTAATACCCTTGGTAAAAGTATGAATGAAACTATTCTTCCTCCAGCTATGGGTAAATAGTAGACAGGATTGAGCTCTTTGGGGCCCTAACAGATAATACCACTTCAAATCAGAGTAGACCTGGGTGTAATGGCAATAAAGAAATACTCCACACTCCCCAGAGCTCCAAAATTGGAATTCCATCATTAGAAGTAGTTTAACGTTATACCCAGGATACTAAAACACCCAAACACCTATAACTGTGGGCAAACAAATGATTACTATCATTAGATAAAAATAATTGCCTGAAACTATATAATTATTAGTATTAGATAGAACTACTTGAAACCTTATAACTGTACAAATTATTTGTATTAGATTAGAATACTTGATATCATATAATTGTGTGCAAAAATACCCTTAAAAAACACTTACACAAATGGTACAAAAGGTTCAATTAATGCAATTGCAAAACTATAGGCATAAAATAACCCTACATGGTTTGATATACCATTAAAAGGAAAGGTGAGTTAGAAGAATTATGAGTACTGATTTGAACTCAGCGTACTCAATTTAGTAAAGTACAAGATTATTTGTCTTAATATCAGGGACATTTTCTCAATGTAATTCATTGATCCACGTAGATGAAACGTTAGGATTCTAAGCGAACACTTACAAACGAAGAAATAAATGGATTGAGAAAAATACCATTAGTTAACGTCTAGATTTTATTCATTTATTCTTTTCGTTCATATCACTGGAATGAACCCAAGAAGTTTACGTCCCCAAGTGAATAAAACAAAACTCAGGTATATTCTAAAAAAAAAAAAAATTACAAACCGAACACTTTAAAATAGCAATAATTGTCTCTATTGTGACGCCTAGTTTGATCTAATCAATCCGTTACCCACCTGTTCTCATTCATGTTTATCTAAATATACATGCGCCCACATCTACACACTTGAACTCACCTGCATATATATCTAAACTTTTGCCTGAGTCTGCGCGCTACCATTTTAGTCCATTGATCAAAGTAATGTATTTTTCTCGCTACTGCTTCCATATTTTGCACAACATTGCAGTTTTCTTTCTTTTAGCCAGCCAGATTAGTTTCGACGACCTGGTGCCTCGAAATCAACCCGCAGAAATGTATTTCGGGTTCATATTTAATACTTATGCAATAGGTTCTTTATTGATTTGCATCCATTGTATATTTCCCATAGAGCGAGATTCTCCCCCCTCTCTCTCTCTGTCTGAATGTATCCCTCCCTCTTTCTCTCTCACTCTCTCTCTCTCTCACACACTGTCTGAATCTCTCTCTCTCTTTCTCTCTCTCTCTTTCTCTCTCTCTGTCTCTCTGTCTGAATCTCTCCCCCTCTCTCTCTTTCACTCTCTATCCCTCTCTATCCCTCTCTTTCTCTTTCTCTTTCTCTCTGTCTCTTCTTTTTCTCTGTCTTTCTGTCTTTCTCTGTCTTAATTTCTCCCTCTCTCTCTCTCTTTCTCTCTCTCCCCTCTCTTTCTCTCTCTGTATATTTCTCTCTCTCTCCCTGTGTCTCTTTCTCTCCGTGTCTCTCTCTCTCTCTCTCTGTGTCTCTCTTCTTTCTCTCTATCTCTCTCTGTCTCTTTCTCTCTGTCTCTCTCCCCTTCTGTCTCTCTCTCTGTCTCTCTCCCTTCTCTCTCTCTCTCTCTGTCTCTCTTTCTCTGTCCTCTCTCTCTCTCTCTCTCTCTCTCTCTCTCTCTCTCTCTCTCTCTCTCTCTCTTCATCTTGGACGGCGAATTTCTACCTGTGAGTTTGCCAGTTTTTAGGTATGTATGTAGATTCAGCTTCTTGCATTAATTTCCTTCACACAATCGATGTCTTGCGGCGGTGGCAAGCTATATAGATAGCTTATTATCCGGGTAATGCCTATTTCACAAGGTCTATTCTCCAACAAGATAAAGGAACAGAAATGTGTTCAGACTTGTCGATTACCAAGTCGGTCGTAATAATAATACACACTGTAAACGAAATAATGAATACCATCTTGACTAATAGAACCAATTTTTATGTAATAAAGAGAAGGAAATATAACCGACATATCGGCTTCAGGTTCGGATGGTAGAATTCTTTGTGAACGTTCTTTGAACTGGTATGTGCCATCTTCTTTTTCATAATTCTATCGCCTGTGAAATTGACCTCTCAGTCGATATTGGCCAGCAAATGATCGGAAAATAAGAGATATTCATATATACAACATAATATCAATTACATCTTAGCGGAAAATGCTTTTATATCCATTGTCACTTATGAGATATCATCATCATCAATTCGTGCATGCAGCACGGATATCCATGACAATCTCTCGCCAACCTTACCTATTATTCATTGCACCTCGGAGCTGGTCAATGTAAGTCCTTACTGCGCGACCCACATTTGCATGTCCATGTGTTGGCTTCCACAGGAGAACGTCGCTTATGAGCTCGTTCTTGCTTCTCCAGCAGTGTCCTGCATACCTTGTCCGTCTCCCTCAGATAGTTTGTGAGATGGAGGGCAAGTGACCGTACAGCTGCTGCCTTGTGGGGTGCTGTTTCCACGACTTGTTCAGGACTGCACGCAGCAATATTTTGCAGCTCCCATCTAGCTCATTCTCAAAACGCTTCGTTAGGGTCCAAGTGGTGCAGCCATATAGCAGCACTGATACAACCACTGTCTGGAATAACTGTCGCTTCAGCTTGTCAGGGAGATCGGACCTCCATATGACTGATAATTTGTTTGTGGCCGACCATGCCTTTGCTATTCGTGTATTAACATCGCTCTCTGTGGATGAGATATTACCACCTAGGTACGTGAATTGAAAGCTACAGACCATGAATTCCACGCATCGGAAAAAGAAAATGGTAATAAGTAATGATGATTGAAATTACATTGATTGTTTTGCAATTTGGGATCTAGTAGTAATTTGGGGATTACTCTAGGGATGAAGCATCATCAGTTCTCCTCAATGCACTGGTAATCTTTTTGTTATTTTTTTTGCTGTTTTCAATTGTGATATTATTGAGGATCTCGATTCTTCCTCGGATTTTCAAGTCCTCCAGCCTTATTGTTCGCAATTTGGAGATCGTTCTAAACACCCCAACAATATTTGGCACCACTCTCAGTTCCTCTCTTTCAATTCTCTGGTGAACTCCTGATACTTATTTACCATTTCATTTTCTTTTCCTTTTATTTTTTGGTTTTCTAGAACAGCGAAATCTAATCCGTTTATGGATACTAGCAAACATTTAAATTTTAATGTAATGAAATATATTAAATTAGAAAGACCATACTAAATAAGAATGCAGATAAAATAATTTAAAACAAAGAAGGTATAATCGAAAGATAGAACAACTTTAAAACAAATCTTACATCACTTTCCACCACTCCCGTCTTTCATTGCTAAATTTTCCTAATTTAACTATTTAGTTAAAATAGGAAGTAAAGGATAAAATTACACTTATTTCTTAATGTGAATGGATTTCTTTTCAGATTTATCCCAGACATTTTTGCTCATATTCATTAAGATGAAACAAAACAATTAGAAATCAATAATATCATGGAGAACAAGAAGTAAATAACAAAGGGAATTGTGACATGAGCAGTGATATAGTTTCGGTTACAGGCAGACACATACAAAGTCTCTATTATAATAGGATTATTTTCACTCGATGGAATTTTTTCACCCCTTTTTTAAATGGAGTTTTTTTTTTACTGTAGTCTTAGTGAGAGCTGAACATACTAATTTTTGAATGGCAATCTCTGGTGCAGTGACTGCAAACAAACAATGATACTTGCCGGAGTTGCTTTTGTCTCTCCTTCCTTTTGGCTCTCTTTTCTGCTGCGGCTACTATGTATATATGGGTGCGTGTGTGAGTTCACATGTGTAGTAACATGGCTAAGAGATTGTAATCTTTTTCTGCATTCATATTGCCATAATCCTATTCATTTAACTATTGACAAACCTATTCAGTCTCTAATACTTTTTCTACTCATTTATTTAACTCGGTTAATTTATTTATGCATAAAGTCTAACAAGAACATTACTAAATAAACAGAGTTGTGGGCCTTTGTCAAAAAAAAAATCACCGAGTCCATTCTTATCGTTTATTTGTGAAAAGTAAATTTGCATTAACATAACTTGTACAAATACATCGCAAGAATTAACACATGAAAAGGAAATGAATGTGGAAAATACAACAGTAATTAAACGCTTCATTAATTATCTATTTAAAAACGGTCGTAAGGATTGATGTCTGGTGTTAAATTGAATGATTTTGTAATTACTTTTTGAAGGAGAGAAAAACCGAAGTCCACGGCAGTCAATATCGGTGAATTGATTGACGAAAATCATAATAAAAACAAACACATAATTAGACATATTTGGAATGTGACTACATTTCTTAAGCGTTCAGAAAGTTTCAACACTCACTATCAACCGATTGCAATTATATATATTTAACCTACCTCCGTACGAGTTGGATGGGACCCAAGGTAAAATCGTTAAACGGTTGGTTGGTTAGTGGGTTCGTTTATTTTATGAGTAGCAGTTACCATAAGCAATTGAACTTAAGGAATTCTTACATAAACTATTCCACAATAAAATGCCTGTTTCTGTTCAGAATGCTTTTGCAGTTGACTTCACCCATGCTCATGTCACTCGTGCTGACCAATCTGGTTTGCTTAATTTCCCTATCATTAACACTGTTAGTTTTTGGCATAATTCGATTCGTTTTAATGCAATTAATTCTTGGAATACTGTTCAGTCGTTATTTTTTGATAAAGAAAAGATGAAGCTTGTTTCAGTTAATTATTTTGTCCTTAAAACACTTTTGAAAAATCATTTTATTGCCTCTTATAAACAACAGATTTGCTTTTAGATTCTCGCACGGCTAATTTGTCTCATGATATATATGTATATGTTTACGTTGTGTGTTTCATGTATTGTTTCATGTGAGCGTCCAAGGGTGGTCATGTCCATGGGATTAGCTTCATGCTATTAGGCATGGCCTCCCTTCAATAGTAGTTTAAACCAATAAAGTTTTTCTTTTACTTATATTTTTTTAAATAATTTGTACTACTATTGATTAATAAATTTCTTATTATAAAGATGCGCCGGTTTCAGTGTAGTGAGAGAACAGACCTACCTCATGCAACACAGTGTGACAGAGAACATGAGGTGAGTGGCAGACGTGAAGGCTTGCCGTATTCTCAAAGGAAGCGGGCTAGGCTTTGCCTGGCATGTAGGATTGACCTAGAATCGAACCCCCGTCCTTCAGAATGCAAAAGGGCGACACATTGGTGCGGGCACCGGAGTCGAGATGCCAGAGTCCCGTATCAAAGCGCCAGGTGCCCGGATGATAGCTGCGAGCATTCCGGCGGCTGGAATTGAGTTGACAGTCCCATGTGTGGGGCACAGATACCCGGATGATGGGTGGGAGAGGTGAAACGGTGTATAAGTAGAAGGCAACACCCAGAAGTGGGGTGACGCAGTAACGAGTGTTGCGACATTAGCTGCTAAGGGTTGTGATAACGACGATGACGAAGAACATTAGCTGTTAAGTATCGTGACGACGACGATGACGACGAAGTCGGTGTTTTAGCTTGTGAGAAGAAGTTGGACTTGCTTGTATTTTGCTCCCCCCACCTCAACAAAGACCTGTTGAGTTAGATATTTATTTTAACCCCTCTATTTCTTTTCCTCTAGAGACATTCGGAATAAGTAGTTACCAGATTAAATGACGGTTTGGTTGGTTGGTTGGTTGGTTGGTTGGTTGGATTTTATGGCATGTCAGTCGTTGAATTATTTCATACTGAATATGTTTTTGTTTTATTCAATCTTCTTGGGTATTCAATTTAAAAAAACAACATTTTTGTTAAACACATTTGTTAATTATTTGTCTGAATTTGTGCCTACAACACTGGGTAAAATCCATCATCAGTGACGATGTTTATAAAGAATAAATAGTCAGATTAAAGATACCCATCATCGTAACAATTACCTAAAACGCATAAAATCAACCCCAAGAAATCTGGATCGCAAAACAGAGGTCAAAACCCGAAAGCTTACCAATGTCTCTCTGCCCTATGTCAAAGGTTTTGATGAAAAGTTTTCAAATACTATGTAATCCCTATATAAGGACAAAATTTAGGAGTAACTCAACTCTTTGTAAACATCTACTCTGAGTCAATCTCCTAACAGAATACAAAATTGCAAGAATTTTCCGAATATTCCATCCCATGCAGCAGCGGCAAAGTTTGAAAGGTGAGACATGGCCTCCATTGAAAGTAAGACTCGAAGAACATCGGAAAGTACGAGGGGTAACAGAAAAGAAAAGGTTAAACCATTACCCCTGTCGGATAAAGTTAGAATAATATAAGAAAAGACTGGGAAGGAGATAGTAAAATATGATGTCTCAAAGAAGCAGCTCATATGTTGTGCTTTAGTGACCTCTTGAATAGTTCAAGTTAAGAAATAAACTCAATATGGAAACCAATCATTGAAAAGGCTAAATCAAATTGTTTTTTATGTAGATTACTTTGAAAAAAATAAAAAAAATAACTGACACCAAGGGTATTGCAGGGAAAGACACTAAACAATTTGTTAAAGAATAATGATGCTGCTTGTAACGCATATCGAAGTAATAGGCCTGCAAAAACAATGACGTCATTATTTGAATAAGATCTTTAAAAGTTCTTCGACGTCTTGTTTGATCAACAGTCAAATTACTCAAAGGGAATTCTTAGCTAGTGTCATTCCTATGCTGGGATACCCAGGGAACTCCTGAAGAAAGCTGGGGGATACAGCGGCGGAAACGTTGTGATTTTGCATAGCACAATGAAGATGAGGACAACAGTCCGAAAAAAAATAATTCACAGTTTTTAATTCATTTTTTACCTATTTATTCCACACACTCTAACAAGTATTACCACTCCGGGTTATAGTGGACGATTATAATGGTAATGAGGGGATACACCAGAATTCCAGGATTGGAACTTTACCACTAGATAAAATTTAAGGTCATACCCAGGACACCAAACCCTCAGCCACCGGCTTATATACAATAAAAAGGATTGGGTGTTTGCCTTAACGGTCGGGACAATCATATAGCTGCTAGAGCTTGACATGAACAGCTGAGTGATCAGAGGGGCCACTTCGACCACCCGTCTAACCTAAGTAAGGACCAAAGTGGTCAGCCACTACGGCTTCATCCTTAACCATCACGGGTTGCCACCAATGGTCAGCAGTTAGCCCAATTGGGGGTAGAATCTTACCCCTTTGCGGAGATAAATTCAGTATATTCTACAGTCCTAGCTGACATGGTGGTCACTATGAATCGATTACAAGTCTTAGAACACTGATAATTAAAGTGTGAGTCAAAAGTTTTGCAATATCTTAGTATGTGTTTGTTTTGGGGCATCTCCACACTGGATGGTAAGCCTCTAAAATTAGTAGTCCAGCTCCCATAACTCGTTAATAATGTCACATCAGGATGCGATGCAAATAAACGCAGAGGAAATGTATGGGCCGCTATAGATATATGGAAGTCTGATTTCTCTGATGAGATAAAATGAATATTTTCTTAAGTAGTTTCCGTACCAGCACTACTGTATGGCTGCACCAGTTGGCCTCAAACAAAATGCTTAAAGAAATAGTTAGATGAGAAGTACGCAAGAATGCTGCTTGCTGTCCTGAACAAATCTTGGTAACGACGAAAAGGCAATCTTAGCTAGGGTTTTAGCCCTAGCTAAGGTGCTCCAAGCCATAGAAGCAAATTTTAGAATTAACTCTCGGAGAGTATCAAGTGATCTCGGAATCTCACAGTTCAGTGTGATCCGTCACCTGACCGACCTTTGAAAAAAAGCTGCAGGTTACACAGATATCAGAAAACGTTTTTCTCTCCATAGTAGCATATATTGTAAAGAAATTTTATGATACGCTCATATTAATCTAATATTTACTGATAAACTGCCTAGACCATATTATTATACTTTATCTTTTTCCAGATTCCTTGCTTTTTTTTCTTGCTTTTTCTTGGTTTTTACAACAAAATATACAGATTATTCTTTTTTTCCTTGGGAAGAGATGTTTGTACATCCAAGAAAATTGTAAGTAAATTTAGATTATGAGAGAATCATCATCATCCTCACCATTGTAAAAGAAAGATGAACTTTAAGTAATGATTAATGTTTGTTTGTTTGTTTTGTTTTACGGTATATCAACCTCAGTGGGTCATTTAATGCCGATAAAGTTTTGAAATAAATCAATACTTAATGGATAATACATTTTTTTTTATAAACACATTTTTCTATTTAACCCATAGATGGGACCCTAACAGGTACTACCACTCCTGGTCAGAGTGGACCAGGGAGCAATGGTGATGAATGGGGTGCTCCACATTCCCCAAACCTCCAGAACTGGAACCTCACCATCAGATAGAGTTTAACGTCATTCCCAGGACATGTAGACCCGCAGCCACCGCCTTCTAGCATCCATATGATAAAAAAAGGGTTGGGGCTTGCCATAAGGGCAATAGGGTTGGGAAAATCATATAGGTGCTAGGGCTTGACGTGACCAGCCGATTGATCGGAGGGGGCCTCTCCGACCGCCCGTCTAGACCAAGATAGGGCCAAAGTGGAGTATTGCATGTCATGAACTGCTCATCCAAATGGGCTCTATCCTTAAGCATCACGGGTCGCCACCCACGGCCAACAGGTGTCCCCATTGGGGGAGTCTTACCCCTCTGCATAGGTGCAGTTGGTGCATTTTAACGCCCCAGCCGACAGGGCGGAATGATTAATGTCTAAAACATGTCAATATAAGAGTTTTGAAAATAAATACATACCTAATGCTCAAAGCGTCAAACTCAATACACAAAAAGTTATGTATCTCATAATTAGGTTCACATAAAGGCCATATTTGGCTCTCATGTTTAGTTTTGAGTCAAATTAAGATAGATAAGACTAACTACTATGATAAGTTCAAGTGCACATCAATC
>CM042137.1:17079747-17159087 GCA_023376005.1 Doryteuthis pealeii
CCCTTTCATATATTCGAACAGGGCTCATTATAAAAAAAGGCATATCTGGTTCCGGGGGTTGGTAACACCGATGGAGTATTTTCTCCATTTAACCAAAAGAGAAGAGTCGGAATATTCGTGGTTGGTTTCCTTTGAATCTTTCCCATATGTACTCACAAGGGACTCTTCATTAAACCGGCCATGTGTCCTATACTCTAATCGAGGGTGCAGATAGATAGTGATAACAGTACTATAAAACGCGCATTAATCAACATAGGAAGGAAGGCGATTTTATTCCTACCAATATACATTGTTCGAGAAAATATAAACAAACTATATGATATAAATAATAAACAAGACCAAGAATCCATAATGATAAAAACAAAAATACTGATAGTGTTTAATATAGGCAACATTATACTAAATAAATATAGGAAACACTGTATTAAATGAATAGAGGAAACACTACTAAATAAATATAGGGAAACACTGTACTAAAAAATAGAGGAAACACTATACTAAATAACTATAGGAAACACATACTAAATAAATATAGGAAACACTACTAAATAAATATAGGAGACACATACTAAATAAATATAGGAAACTATTACTAAATAAAATAGGAAACACTACTAAATAAATATAGGAGACACTATACTAAATAAATATAGGAAACACTGTACTAAATAAATAGAGGAAACACTATACTAAATAAATATGGGAAACACTATACAAAATAAAATATAGGAAACACTATACTAAATAAATAGAGGAAACACTATACTAAATAGATATGGGAAACACTATACAAAATAAATATAGGAAACACTATACTAAATAAATATAGGAAACACTGTACTAAATAAATAGAGGAAACACTATACTAAATAAATATGGGAAACACTATACAAAATAAATATAGGAAACCACTATACTAAATAAATAGAGGAAACACTATACTAAATAGATATGGGAAACACTATACAAAATAAATATAGGAAACACTATACTAAATAAATATAGGAAACACTGTACTAAATAAATAGAGGAAACACTATACTAAAATAAATATGGGAAACACTATACAAAATAAATATAGGAAACACTATACTAAATAAATAGAGGAAACACTATACTAAATAGATATGGGAACACTATACAAAATAAATATAGGAAACACTATACTAAATAAATATAGGAAAAACACTATACTAAATTAAATAACACTATACTAAATAAATAGGGAAACACTTATACTAAATAAATGAGGAAACACTATACTAAATAAATAAATATGGGAAACACTATACTAAATAAATAGAGGAAACACTAACTACTAAATAAATAGAGGAAACACGTACTAAAATTTAACAATTTCATTGTTCTAGAAAATATAAACATAGTATATGATATAAATAGGGTCGGTTTAGCTCAGTCGGTAGAGTGTTCGGCTAGGAATCACACGGTTCTTTGTTTGATACCGGCCCTCACCAACTCAGCGTATGAGTAGCACAGGCATCTGTTCGGTAAGGTGGGGAGTTAATAGTAGGTGTGGTGCTCCACCTCAGATGCTAAAATAATCTCCTTGGTCTAGCGCTAGTGAAAAGAGAATAGACTCCCTCGCTGTCTAGCTGATACCAACATTAGGCCGCCCCGACGATGACTTATATGATATAAATAAAAAGAAAGACTATAAATGCTAGAATGCATAATGATAAAAACAATAAATACTGAATTTACATAAAATAGAATTTAATGTAGGAAAACACTATACTAAATAAATTTAACAATTAATAAACATTAAAATTAAAAAGAAAATACTGCGACTATTTAACATCATCATAACCATAAGTTCATGCTGACAGCACGGATTCCCATGATTCTCTATCGCCACCCGTCCCTAAAAGCTATCGCTCCTCATGTAGGTTTTTGCTGGTCGGCCTACACTTGTGAGTCCTAGCGTAGGTGTCTAAAGGAGAATGTCACCTATGAGCTATTCCTTGCTTTTCCAGTTGTGTTCAGCATGTATTGATCCTTTTACTTGGATGGTTTGTGTGATAGGAGGTATATGACCATATAGCTTCATTTTTTTAGGAAAGGTGCTGCTTCCAGGACTTGTTCAAGACAGCAAGCAGCATTCTGGTGTAATTCCCACCTAATCTTTTCTCTTAGCGTTCCGCTATATTCCAACTCGTGCAGCCATACAATAGCAATGATTCGGTTACAGCTTGGAAGAATTCTCGCTTTATCTCATCAGAGAGCCGCCCTGTCGACTGGGGCTGTGGAATACCCTGACTGCAATGGGGTCACCTGTTGTTCCTGGGTTGCGACACATGATGCTTAAGGACTGAATCCTGGTGACTAAGCAGTCCATGATATGCGACATTCCACTTTTGCACTTACTTGTGATTATCTTCCCTACCCAGGGTCCAGTGAGCTTCGGCTGTATCAGGTATAGTAAATTAATAGCGTCTATCCCAGGGGGCTGTCCCCCAGACAATACCTGTCCTCTTGATTTAAAGGGACAGGGCTGGGTTTATTGCCCAACGCCTGAGGTGCTCCCCTTGAGGGGGAATGCCGACGGGATCGACGCAATTTTTATGCGCCCACGTTAAAAAGAGACCTTGTGTCCAGCGCTCATTAATGGGGTGAGAGGCAAATACCGTTACTTGTGATTGACGGTCGGTCGGAGTAGACATCTAATTGGCTGGTCACCCTAGCTGTTATATGACTAATTCAACCCTATTGCACTTATTGCAAACCCCAACCGTTTTTATCATATATGTGCTAGAAGGCGATGGCTAAGTGTGTTATTATCCTGGGTATGATGTTAAACTGCATCAAGTATTGAAGTTCCAATACCGGAGCTCTGGGGACTGTGGAGTAATCTTTCATCGCCATTCCTCCTAGGTCCAATTTGACCCAGGAGTCATAGTACTTGTTAGGGTTCTATCTATCAATAGATAAAAAAATGAGTTTTTAGATGCATCTAAAGATAAAAAAAGATGAGTTTAGAAATATATTTAAAAAGGGATAAAAAAATTGAATACCCTCAAAGAATGACTAAAAAAAAGGTATTCGGCATAAAATGACGTTTGACGTTCAATCAACCAAAACATCATCAGAGAGATCCAATTTCCAGATGATCGATAATCTGTCTATAGCAGTCCATGCAGGTAACATACACTTGTCAAAATGTTAATTCAAATATTTGATGTAACAAAAACTATTAACAAAATGCAACACTTGAAGTTTAGCCGAATTTTAAAAAAAAGCAATAACATCTCAAATTTAACTTTGAAAATGACCAATGCCCTCAGTAAGAACATTTTTGAGAAACACGTCAAAATTCTCATCTAAATATTTGGCCCAACAAAAACTATTACAAAAACCTAAATACTAAACTAAAATGAAAAACATCTCAAATTTAGCTTTTCAAAATGACCAGTGAAAGTTGAAAGCTCTTGGATAATTAAAATACAGCATTGAACAAAACATTCATAGTTTTCTGCTTTAGAGAAGAAAAATCACACACATACACGCATGCATGCGCGTGCGCGCGCGCACACACACACACACACACACACACACACACACACACACAGACACACACACTTTATCTATCAAAAAGTAAAACAAATAGAAACTAAACAGCTACACAGAATTACATAGCACCGTTGGATATAGGTAATTTTCAGCTACAAACATTATTTTTTCACTTTGTCACCAAGAGAGTGGTGATATTTACGAGTAAGTCATACAGGCTCGGATTTATCTCCAGAGAATGTTCATATGCAACGGAAGTGTCTATGAGAAAGCATTTTAGCTGAAACTTTGCTCTATCCAATGGGGTGTCCACAGAAGAACGGCATTTATGAGTTCGTCCTTATTTCTGCGACAGTCTCCAGCGAATCCTGTTCATCTTGCTTGGATGATTTGTGAGCTAGGAGAATGAGACCGTACAACTTCTTTGTGGATTGTTGCTTCCAAGATTTGTTCAGAACAGCAACACAACACACACACACACACACACACACACACACACACACACACACACACACACACAATAGTGACAAAGGAAAATAGAGCGAAAGAGGGAGAGGGAGAGAGAGAGAAAAAAATAGAGAGAAAGGGAAAATAGAAGAGTGAGAGAGGGGGACCTCAAACGATATCGATAATACTAATCAGAAGCTATCATCTGTTTCAATGGGATGTAATGGAATAAACAGATTGAAGGAAGGAAAAATAAAAAGTAGAACAGTGAAAAGAAACGGAAGAGAAAGAGAGATAGAGAGGGAAACAAAGAAAGAGAGAAAGAAAGATAAAGTGAGGGAGAGGAAGAGAGAGAGAGAGAGAGAGAGAGAGAGAGAGAGAGAGAGAGTGGGAAGTGATGAATAAACAAAATGAAGAATGCTTTTGCTAATATAAAATTATCATAACCGTGTTATGTTCACACTCCTGCTAGTTATTATTATTATATCACTCATTAGCTACTGGTATTTTACTCGAGTCTATGTGACAACAATTCTACTCATGTTTCATGGACTCTTCTGAACATTCTAGCAGATCTTAATAATCTGGTTGTGAGGATGGTCTCGATTTATCTTTACTTCTAGTTTTTTTTTTCAATCTACCGTTCCAAGAGCACAAACAAAAATTGGTATCACAGTCACACTCATGTTTTACAGCTTTTTTTCGGTTCCCTGGCAAGGTCCTAGTATTTCTTTATACTTTCGCTTTCTTTTATTTTCACATAGTCCACCGGAATGGGAAAATCCACCAGATGTCAAGTTACTTTTTCTTGTTAATTAAAACTAGGTCTGCTCCTTGGACTGCGATTAGGTGATACAAAAAAAAAATTAATGCATCTCATTTGCTTGGACGTCTGTTTTATATTTATTCCATTTGGTTGTATGGTCAAAATTTGATTTTTGCACAGTTCCCAGTGGATCACCTCTTCCAACCTGTTGTGCCTAGTATTGTACTCTCTTTGTGATAGTTTTGTATATTCGGTTATTATATGATTAATCGTTTCGTCTCTGTCTCCACACATTCTACATTTGCTATTTTGTACCGTCTTATCTATTATCACTTTGATATATTTCATCATTATAACATTATTTTGTGCCGCTTCATTTTTCTTAGTGATGTTTAGGTTTTATCATTAACAATCTCCCCAGTTTGTCGCTTGAAGTGTTCATATAGTTGGTTTTCTTCCTAAATCTGATGCAATTAGTCTTTCTTTATTCTTTTTAGTGTATTCTCCGCGTCCTTGTATTGTCACAATAACACAATCCCCAATGCTAGAGATTCCAATACCTTCTTCTTTTCTTGACATATGTAGTCTGCTTATGACATTTCTCGACTGTAAGGCCTTATACATCATCATCAATTTCCTTGTTCTCTAGTCCATCTGTCGGACTTCCTCCCTTGTTCACTTTTAGTGTGTTCCAGAGTATCTTAAAATGGGATCAGCCCAGGTATTTCTTCTTCTTCTTCTTCTTCTTCTTCTTCTTCTTCTTCTTCTTCTTCTTCTTCTCATTATTATTATTCTCATTATTATTAGTTTAGGCAAGGTCCAGATATTTGTCAATTTTTTCATTTTCCTTTAACTTCACCCTGTGATCCGCTGGCACTGCAAAATCCACCAGTTGACAAGTTCTTTCTTTTTTGTTAATCAACACTAGGTCTGGTCTTCTTGCTGGGATAAGGTGATCCGTTTTTATTTCAAAGTCCCAGAGAATTTTATGCGTTTCGTTCTCAAGAACAGATTCTGGTTTATGCATATACCATTTTGTTGGGTAGTCAAAATTAATTTTTTTGCATAATTCCCAGTGGATCACCTTCCCAACCCAGTCGTGTCTAGTTTTGTATTCTCGTTGTGCTAGTTTGCTACATTCGCAGAGTATATGGTTTACAGTCTCATCTCTATTACCACAAAGTCTACATTTACTATTTTGTTGGGTCTTATTAATCTTCGCTTTCATATAGTTTGTCCTTATGGCATTATTATTATTATTATTATTATTATTATTATTATTATTATTATTATTATTGTTTTTCTTGTTGTTTTTGCTATTTTTATCATTTTCTTTTATTCTTTTAATCTTATTTGTTCATTTACTTTATCTATTTATTTATTTCATTTTTTTTTATTTTCATAAATAAACTTCTTTGGAATCGTTATTTTTTAGATGGTTTAGTTTTTTTTTTTTTTATTCGCTTTCGTTGACGATTTAAACGGGAGTTTTATATCTTAACATGTGTCAAAAATACTTTCATACACAAGCATTTCATCTGCATCACTGTCAGTTCCATGACGTATTCTCAATCCTCAGACGCGATATATAACGCTGGAAAATTAACGCCATGAAAGCGTTTACGTATGAAATCCTTTTAATTCACTTTTAACGGAGTTTAGAGATTCTAGCATGTTTAGCTGGCTCACTCTCTTGATGTTGAGCACTTTAATGAAAAAGAAAAGAACAAGTTGCGTTTATTCACACATACACATACACACACACGCACACGCATGGACACACATACACGCACACGCACACACACACACGCACACGCACACACATATATAGATATATAGTATTTGTGGGCATGCATGTGTGTGTGTGTGTTTGCATTCTAAATATTCCTATTTAGAAATACGCAAAAGGACGGACGCACAAGTAGCGTTTATTCGCACACACACACAAACACACACACACAACACACACACACACAAATATATAGTGTTTGTGTGAGTTCACATTCTAAATAAACATATTAAGAAACACTAAATCGGACGGACACAACCGCGTGCACACACATGCTCATACACTACAAAATCCACAATGCTGGACACACACTCGCTTCCATATATTATATATAGTGCTAGAAACTCACACACACACACACACACACACAAAACACTCACTCATATGTATATATATATTATATATATATATATATATATATATATATATATTAATGTGTGTGGTTGGCACTAGTATACTAGAAAAAGTAATAGTAATCCAACGTACAGTGTTATTAGAAGAGTGCTCAATATCTGTGATAGAGCGTTGATAGTTCAATGAGAAATCAAAACAAATAAAAGTTTTTGCTTTTATTTATTTAATTACGGGAACGGTATTACAACCAGTGGTTTCTTGCTGAAAGCATTCATCGGGTAAGACGAAAAGTTCCTTTGAAAATGACAGAAATTGTGTAAATGGTCAAATGTGTGCGTTTTTTTTAACTGTATTCTCGTGTTTGCGTGTTTACGTGATGTGGAATGTTTTTTTTCTTCTACGTGTGCGTATTTTTGTTTGTGCGTATGTGTATGATGTCATGCGCGTGTGCATGGAAATGCGTGAAGGCTGTGATGATATGATTGTGTCCACGCGCGTGTGTGCGTATGTATGTGATGTGTCGTGCGTGTGCGCGTGGGAATGTATGAAGGCTGTGATGATAATTGTCTCCACGCGCGTCTGTGCGTATAAATATGCGTATTTGTGTTTGGTATTCTATATATATATATATATATATATATATATATATATATATATATATATATGTATGTATAAAATGTGTGCGTGACTATGTCTGTGCTTATAAATATTTATATATAGTACTACACACAAACACACACACACGCATATATATATATATATATATATATGTATGTATGTATGTATAATGTGTGCGTGCCCGTGTGTGTGCGTGCGTGCGCCTGTCCATTTGCGTGTGTCTTAATATGAGTATTTAGAATGTAAAGTTTGACGAATTTGAAAGCAATAATCGATAGGGATATGGCAAACAATAGGGACAGTAATACCATAACGGCTGTAGCGATTTGCTTCAGGGAATAACCATTGATCTGACAAAGCATGTAATTGTCTATTATTTGCTACGAGCTATAAGAGAGGATGTAAGGAGAAAAGGACGACACTGAAGCCGGTTGGTCGGCCAGCGGAATAAGTTTCAGAGGAGAAAAGGAGAGTTAAAAAGAACATTGGAGCAACGTGAAATACGACGGTTCAATATGGCGGAAGAAAGAGCTGATCTTCGTGAAAGAGAGACGCTTTCTCGCAAAAGAAACAGAAGATGAAAATATATGAGAATATAAAGAAAACGATTGAAAGAAAGGAAGAAAAGAAAGAAAGAAAGGAAGAAAGGAAGGAAGAATTGATTCTTAAAAGTCGAAAAGACTGTTGGGGGGGGATTGTTGTTTTTTTTTCTTCATGTTTGAATAAATAAACTTTTCATGGATTTTTGGTCTGCCCTATAATTGTATATCTATCAATCCTTCAACCCCGTCAAAATGTCAGCCTTTCTTCCCATCTCCTTACCCCTCAGCCTACCCCTCTCTTTTGCCTTCTCTGTGAATTATATGAATTGCTTAGCATCAAGAAACTTGAGAAATGTGTTGAACTGTCTCTGTGTGTCTGTCTGTCTCTCTCGCTATATATATATATATATATATATATATATATATATATATATATATATATATATATATATATTATATATATATATAAAGATAAATCTAATGAGTCAGACGAACCTACTAATTATTTGCTCTACTAAGGTATTGAGCACTTTTTACTTATTAGCTTTATTCTCATGGCGGTTTTGTATGAATATATATATATATATATATATATATATATATATATATATATATGCATATAAATTGTTTTTTTTTGGCCAAAAGATTATTTTTGTTGTTACGACTATCTTGGTCTTTTTCTTTTTTCCAAAATATTTTTTCTTCCCGGTTGATGTTTGGTAGTATATTTTTTACAATCAAACTATTTGCTGTTTTTTTTCTCACGCGAGGATTTACCAATAAGTTTGGTATATTATATTATATATATATATATATATATATATATATATATATATATTATATTATATTATATATATATATATATATATATATATATATATATATATATATAGTTTTGGTTACAGACAGACCCGAATCTCCATTATATATATATATATATATATATATATATATATATATTATAATGGAGATTCGGTGTCTGTCTGTAACCAAAACTACGTCACTGCTTATATCACAATACCCTCATTAATTGCGTAAGTTTATCAACGAGTATTTAATTTATAGTCAAAATATTTTTTATAATTAAAATAATGTAATCTTTTTATATGCATTCTTATTTAATTTCGTTAATCTTTCTAATTTAATAAATTACTTTATATTAAAAAAATATACTGCTAGTATATATATATATATATATATATATATATATATATATATATATATAAGTGTATAATAAATGGAAACGAATCCGCCAGTATGACAGAAAATGAATAGAACAAAAATTATATTAGTATGTTGACAGATATTTGTTTCGACCTTTGTAGATGACCGCTTTATTAAAAGGTCGAAACAAATATCTGTCAGCATACTAATATTATCATTGTATTTTCTATCTATTTTCTATCATATATATATATATATATATATATATATATATATATATATATATATATATATATATATATATATATATATATATATAAAGAGAAAGAAATAGACAGACAGAGAGGAGGAAGAGAGATGTGAGCATGCGGTAATTTGTTATACTTCAGTTTTCTACTTTCAAAAGATTACGTCAATTTTTTTTCCTTTGTATCAATTCATCCTTCCTACTAACTTATTCTTTCTGTGTGTTTTGCTTCATTGCCTTTTTTTCGTTGCAAGTCTTCTTTCTTTCTTTTTTTTTCTTCTGTTCGCTCAAGTGTTTCGGAAGGATTTCAATCGACCGAAACTCTTACGTTCTTAGGTGGCCGACTCAACTGATACCACTACCTTGAACCAAAATTAGTAATCTTGAAAATATTTCAGACCATCCCGTTAAGCTAGGTATTGACATATGTTTATTAAATTCAACTTAGTCAGAACCAAGTCCACAAGAGTAGGGATTCGCTAGATGTTTGAATTGATAACCCAAACTAACTTTCTAAACAATATGCAATTGTATCCGTTACAGTGTGAGGCATACAGTGAGGATAGTGTATACAATTAGATGTAGTTTTTTCTAATGATAAATGCGATTGTCAGTGTGTCACATTTTTCAAATATACTTCTATTGGCCAGAGCACAACGTCTCATACAATTTTGGAATCAATATGCCTTCGTGAGCAAATTGAAAACTTACCAGGTTGAATCTGATCAGCAACACTGAAATTTTGTATCCCTAAGTTTTTATTACTGTGATTCTATTCGGCGATTTTCACGTGATTTTTTTCGACCACTTTTTCTTTTTTCGTACGATTATTTTCGTACGATTTTTTTCGTACGATTTTATTACTTGGAAATTAATTTGGTATTAATCGTAATTAATTGCGAAATCTAAGCTTTCCGCGGTAGCTAGCTTAATTGACGCCCAATAGTGCGGCTTTTAAGTCTTGCTCTATTCCAAAACGAGATTCCTAATTTAAGTTTTCTTTTGCTCATTATTTTTATGGGATGTTTGGAATTTGTTAGTGAGCAGATTGAATCGGATATTAGTTTCTTGATTTGTCGAGCATGCAACTCTAAAAATGAAAAGAGAAAGAATCTGTTTTCATACTCAAGTTTGAGTACCCTTCAGTTTCTTGCATTCATTTGCGTTTATTTATTTTATTTTTTCAATTCAAAGAATTCCTGATATTTTGCGTGAAATTCCAGAACTGTGACCGTACACCTAACTGCCACGTCAGTTTTGTTCCCCTTGCATACAAATAAAATAAATTTGGAACTCCAGATATGAAATATTAACCATGCTATTCATTTT
Source organism: Doryteuthis pealeii (assembly GCA_023376005.1). Lineage (NCBI taxonomy): Eukaryota > Metazoa > Mollusca > Cephalopoda > Myopsida > Loliginidae > Doryteuthis > Doryteuthis pealeii. The sequence continues at coordinate 17,090,532 of CM042137.1, forward strand.
CAACTCTGAATATTTGTGAAGTAATGGCACTGATGAATCTGCATCACATACTTAAGTGCTACAAGAGAAATATATAGCTTAATGGTTACAGAAGAGAAATGGCAAAGGAGAGCATATAATCTCTTAATATTATGAATTACAAATAAAATAATATGTCCTGGTTATGATATTTAGAGGCATCTGATGCTGAGACTATAATTTGCGGAATCTAGGGAGTGTGATGTTCCCCTTCATTGCCATTACTCCCAGGTTCACTATGACCCGGAGTGGGAGTAGCTTTTAGGGTCCGACAGATGGACTAAAGAACAAGGAAATTGATGACAATTTATAAGGCCTTACACCTGAGAGATAACATAGGCAGACTACACATGTCAATAAAAGAAGGTATAGGAGTCTCTAACATAAGAGTTGTATTTTTGTGACAATTCAAGAAACTCGGGGAATACACTTAAAAGAACAAAGAAAAACTAATTACAGTTGTCAATAACAGCAATTGATCCGTTTGAAAATTCATATCCAATTGGTTAATATACTTAGTTCTTGAGATCTGCCTTGACAGTAAATTTACAGTTCGAGGAGAAATATTTTAAAAGTGTCTACCAAGATTAATAATTCCATTTATTTTAAATTTTCACTTAGATTATCTCTCATTTTTCTTTCTAGTACAGAAGTTTATCTTAAATTATCTGACCTCTCGCCGTAATTGTAATTTTTTAGTAATTTCATCATTTTAAAGTTTTCTTTGTATGAAAGCAATTACATAACCTCTTGGCATAAGATAACCCTAGCGTGGTATATATGCAATTAAAATCAAGCAATCAATCATAATAAAATAATAAATAACGTCCTGTCCGCTGAGGTTGTAGAATGCACCGACTGTACTTCTGCAGAATGATAAAATCCCACCGATTGGGCGATCTGTTGGCTGTGAGAGATAACCCATAATGGTTAAGTAACGAATCCGGGTGGATGAGCAGGCCCATGAAATGCAGCTCCACTTACTTAGACTAGACAGGCGGGTGGGGGTGTCTCCTCCAATCAATCGGCTGGTCGCATCAAGACCTAGCACCTATATGATTGTCCCAACCCTATTGCTCTTAGCCCCAATCCTTTTTATCATGTATGTGTTAGAAGGCGGTGGCTGAGGGTTTTAGTGTCCTGGGGGTGACGTTACACTCAATATGATTGTGAATTTGCAATACTGGATCTCTTGGGAATATGCAGTACACCTTCATCACCATTACTCCCAGGTCTACTCTGAACCGGAGTGGTAGTAACTATTAGGGTCACATCTATGGTTTAAATAGAAACAATTACTTTAAAAAATGTGTTTGAAACGTCTAATACCATAAAGAATGAGAAAAAAACAACATATTCGACATTAAATAACCCGAAAAGGGTTGACATACCGTAAAATCCAACGAACTAGCCAACCTATATATGTGCTTGATAGAAAAAGAATGAGTTTGAAAAGACGTGTTTTTTTTTAAGAGTTAAAAAAAAACAATTGAATACCCATCAAGAATAAATAAAACAAACCGTCTTCAACATAAAATAACCCTATAAGGTTTGACATGCCGTAAAATCCAACAGACCTAACCATTATGAAATAATAGGTAAAAGTTAATCAGAGCCTATAAAATAATGTACAATTCGCTAAACTAATAATTATTAATCAAGACTATAGTTTTTTGTTTGGTTGTTTTTTTTCCGACATATGAACCCTTTTCGATTCATTTAATGCCGAATAAATAATTTTTGATAAAATAAAAAGAACTGTGATTGCTTACAGTACCTGTTGTTGCTTACGTATTCGTATGTTTTTTATTTTTTTTATTTTTTTGTGGAGCAAGTTTTATTCATATGTGATGGTTTATAGTAGTGTATTGTAGCTCTAGGATTATTTAGTTTGGTGGGTTTATTTATTGTAAGTGGGGGTGCTATGGTTAGTGCTTAAGCTATTAAAGATCTTTGATATATATATATATATATGTGTGTGTGTGTGTGTGTGTGTGTGTGTGTGTGTGTATGTGTGTGTGTGTAAAGTATCCAAAACTGGTAGTAAGGGATGATTCTACATGGGATCTTCAAAATCTCACTGTATAATTGTTGCATGTTTTAGTAGGTTCAAATACAAAGATTTTTATAAAGAGAGAGCTCAATGTATAATAATCTATGATTTAGATTAAATACAGAACAATATTTATAATGTTTATCTTTATCTGTGTCTTCTGTCTGAGGAGACTGAACTTCAAAGGAGTTTTAGAAATGTATTTAAATTTCTAAAAGCCTTTTAAGTTTTGGTCGAAACAAATTTATTACAGAATAACGGTTTATTGAGTTTCTCCTTCCTTTCAAATATATATATATATATATATATATATATATATATATATATATATATATATGTATATATTCAGCTCCCCGAAATAGACTATAATGCTAAATCTCTAAGTCTTTTGTTATTTATTTACATATATATTTGCTCTGTGACTCTAACATTAAGAGCACACATTGAGCTCTCAAACTGCGACAGGTTTTTTTAAAATAAAACTCTTGTGTCTTAAGGAAGATTTCTTCTCTGGACTTTTGGATAATATATATATATATATATATATATATATATATATATACTAACAAATATATGCACCCTCCGGGTGCCAGTATTTAAGTTTTAATGTAATGAAATATCGTATTAAATTAGAAACGCTAATGAAACTAAATAAGAATGCAGATAAAAAGATTTGAAACAGAGGGGGATATAATCGAAAAATAGAACAACTGAAATTTACTCTTCCATCACTCTCGTCTTTCATTGTTATTTTTTCTATTTTAAGTATTTAGTTAAAAGAGAAATTAAAGAATAAAAGGACAGTTATCTTTTCTTGTTAATGGATTTCATTTAAGATTCATTGAAGAGATTTTTGCTTATATTCATTAGAATAAAACCAAACAGTTAGAAACCAATAATACTAAGCACATATTTATTAAAATTACATTTTTAATATTAATATGCAAATTGGCCTTCCCGTTCACACTGTAAACCGCTATTTTGTTGTATATATAAATACAATTGCATGTTGTTAGTATGTAGATATGGTTAACAATATTAATAATGTAAAACAATTTTATTAATAATTGAGGTTAAAATAAGGATAAATTCATGGTGAATGTGAGGTCAATAACTAAGGGAATTGTGACTTGAGTAGTGATTTAGTTTCGGTTACAGACAGAAAAACACACAATCTCCATTATAATAAGATATATATATATATATATGTATATGTGTGTGTGTGATGTACTGTATTTTGGCGCTGTAGTAGTTTGGAACATCCTATAGCAGCATTCAGTCCTTCCTAAATATTGAACTGCTTAGCTAGGGCGATCCATTAGGAACCGATGCTTTCAGCGTAACTTGACCGTAATGCAAGAGAATAGAACAAATCTTATTATAATGGAGATTGTGTGTTTTTCTGTCTGTAACCGAAACTATATTCCTACTCAAGTCACAATTCTCTTAGTTATTGACATCACATTCTCCATGATTTTATTTTTATCTAAACCTCAATTATTAATAAATTTGTCTTACATTATTAATACTGTTAACTATGTCTACATACTGACAACATGCAATTATATTTATATATACAACAAAATAGCGGTTTACAGTGTGAACGGGAAGGCTAATTTGCATATTAATATTAAAAAATCGAATTTAATAAATATGTGCTTAGTATTATTGATTTCTAACTGTTTGGTTTTATTTTAATGAATATAAGCAAAAATCTCGTCAATGAATCTTAAATGAAATCCATTAACAAGATAAAATAACTGTCATTTTATTCTTTACTTCCTCTTATAACTAAATACTTAAATTAGAAAAAATAACAATGAAAGACGAGAGTGATGGAAGAGTAAGTTTCAGTTGTTCCATTTTTTATTATACTCCCTCTGTTTCAAATCTTTTATTATACTCCCTCTGTTTCAAATCTTTTTATCTGTATTCATATTTAGTTTCATTAGCCTTTCTAATTTAATACAATATTTTATTACATTAAAACTTAAATACTTGCACCCGGAGGGTGCATATATTTGCTAGTTATTTTAACGATGATTGTATCAATGGTGATTTTCATGATGTTAATAATACTGGTTATATTAATGATATTGATAGATAAATTTGACGAATTAGTAATAATAACAACGTCGGAAAACGTACATTGTAACAGTAGAAGCTGTGCACGTTATTGAAGTATAATTCATGATTTATAAATACTTTTTTGTATTAATACAAAATGCAAAGAATACATACTGCTGCGCATCTGAAAACGCAGAAGATATTGATAAATATATTGAAACTCTCAAAGGATTTAGTATTATTTTGTCTACATCAGTAACTGTCAGAGAAATCTAAAGAGAATAGATACAGCAACAACACAAACTACTACTACTACTACTACTACTACTACTACTACTACTACTAATAATAATAATAATAATAATAATAATAATAATACTAATAATAATAATAATAACGTGAGTTATTCGGAGGCAAAACTGAAACTGTAAATCACCATAGCTGAATGTACCATATGAGTTCAGAAGGAATACAAAAATAGTTATGACAGGGTAGGAGCGGTAGTCCACTGGGAAGTACGCAAATAAGTTGGCTTGAGCGGACAAATGGCATAATACACAAGCTAAAACCTGTTCTAGAAAAACAAAACAAAAACAAAAACGGAAAAGAACCTATATAATTTTATATATTCAAACGGATCCGGGGCCAGAGACCAGGCCCTTCCCTAAGTCCATGGTAGTCTGGCACAAGACAATGGTAGATGCACTTTCCAAGTCTACAAATATTTCTATAAAATGAACTTATTAACCGTTGCTCTGTGGTAGGGGGCCGTCAGAGGAAGAGTTTTAAACTATTTAAATCGGATTCAGGAAATAATGTTAAGAGCCTTAAGAGAAGAGATTTAGTGCTTATTTAAATACTTATAAGAAGTCTGTTCTATAGTTATGCCCATTAAGGCTATTAAAGTACAGTGGAGGCGCATAGTGAAACGTTTATCGTCATAAGAAATAGACACAGCAATCAAAGTTCAAATCCTGGACGAAGACTTTTGCTTTAGAAAGGTATGAATCCGTCTCTTCTCCCTCAAGCTATTGGTAAATAGAAGAGCAGACCATTCTCTTTAGCCTTGATGCGACAATCAGTCTTGGAGAAGGAAAACTCTGAATTCAAACCAGCTGTACAACGTACGAAGGGGTTGTGGTACATTCTACCAGTGGCGGAGGGACTGTGTTAATTTCCCATTAAAGTAGTGCTCATAATTATCTGAACATGCTCAGGGCAGTAAAAGATTTTTAGCTGAGGTGTCCAAATTAAATTACGTATTTGGCAACTTTTCTGATTAGCAATGTTGTTGAGAAATTATAGATATAGTTATTTACTAAGCATAGCTTAGATGTGGCTCAAGGCCAGAAGTATGGGGCAACCAGTGAGAATCGTACTCATTAACAATGGTTTGCGAATCCAACTTGCTAACCATTACACCACGTGAGGTGCTCAGAAATTATAGATATAGTTATTTACTAAGCTGAGCTTAGATGTGGCACAAGACCAGAAGTATAGGGCGCCCAATGAGAATTGAACTCACTAACAATGGTTTGCGAATCTAGATTGCTAACCATTACACCACGTGAGGTGCTCAGAAATTATAGATGTTCTTCTATTTAACTCATAGATAGGACCCTAACAGGTATTATCATTCTGAGTTTGGTTGGACCTGGGAGTTATCACGATGAAGGAGTACTCCACATTGACCAGAGCTCCAGAATTTTAATCTCAAAATTAAATGCTGTTTAATGTCATACACAGGACACTAAGACCCTCACCCACCGTCTTCTAGCATATATATGATTTTTTTTTAAATTGGGAGTTTGCCATAAAACCAATAGGGTTGGGAAACTCATATAAGTGTTAGAACTTGACGTGACCAGCTGCTTGATCGGAGGGTATCTCTCCGACTGTCAGTTTAGCCTAAGCAATGGCCAAAGTGGAGTGTTGCTAGACATGGACTGCTCAGCCACCAGGATTCCGTCCTGAAGGATCATGGGTCACTAGCAAGGTTCAACAGGCGGTCCCGTTCGAGGAGGGGGTAATACCTATCTGCAGAGGTGCAGCCGTCGTATTCTACAACCCCAGCCAACAGGGCGATATAAAACCGGGTGAGATTTAGTTAAAGAATGGTTGTAGACGGTCACTATGCATTGCCGAAGTTGGGACACTGTTGATGTCAATATGGGGATGGTAAAACGAGTAAAAAAATCCATGTTAATCCAATCAAGTCCTTCCTCGCTTAATTCACATGGACCATTTTATTGTATCATATATTCCTTCCCACATATTCAAAGTTACAAACAGTCTCAAATTACAATCCTAATAAACTACACAAAGACGTTGCCATGCTTGCGGTATAATGATGTCGTTTTATCTGAATGTATTTTTCGTTTGGTTTGGGTGTAGCTAATTACCCCAACCGATCACCACGGGCACGGTATGACACAAAATCACATTTACAGATCATCCACGAGTATCGAACTCGCTATTCAGTTATAATATATCTGCGAAACTAGCTTGCTAACCATTATACAGGGTGAACCAAAATGATCTGACACATTTGGTGTAAATTAAAATAAAATGGCATTATATGTACATTCACAAAATGGAATTTGATAGAGAGAGAGAGAGAGAGAGAGAGAGAGAGAGAGAGAGAGAGAGAGAGAGAGAGAATTTTTCTTTTCATTATTTCTTATTTTGTGTTTTTATTAAGCCTACAAATGTGTCAGATCATTTCGGTCACCCTGTACTACGACGGGACACACTTTGATATTCAACCCGTTGCTGTCGAGTAGGATAGGACACCATTTGCGCATAGTTATATGGCTTCAAGTAACTAATAAAACAACTTTAGTAAACAATTATATCTTCAATCAACTATTTAATGCATGTAATTTACAGTTATATATAAAGTATAATTATCTGGTAAAAATACTTTGCACGGTTATATGGATTTAAGTATTCATATTCAATACTAATAATTATATAGTTTCAATTATATATTTTTTATTTGATAATGGTAGCTGGTTTTCACACTGTTATATGATTACAAGTAACTAATAATAATCCTTAGTAAACAATTGTAGCTTAAGTGTGTATTATGATGCAAATAAATTACAGTTATACGGCATCAATTATTCCTATCTAAAACGAATAATTTTGAAACATATCCATTTGACCCTAACAGATACTACCACTCACTATCATATGCAGTCTAGGGTCATTGTGAAGATATTCGTTTTTTGGGGGTTTTTTTAGGAGTGGGGTCACCACACTCTCCAAGAAGGTGGCTTGTCTTTTAAATGTATCACAATACAATCTGCCTTCGTTCATTTAATAAAGTAACTTTTACTGGTTGAAGTTAACTTTACGACCTTTGATGTTATAATACAAAAGACAATAAGAAAACCATGCAGTGTTGATGAAAGACCCTTCGGTTTGGCGAATCGGCCTCTGACAGTCGGATTAGAAGGACCCAACTGAATGGAGAGAAGGTCTCCTTAAAAATGACTCTCGCCTCTTTTGAAATCGACTCACGCCCTCGAGGAAAAGACGATGTAGATAGAGATACATAAAAATCTTTGATCTTTTAGACAATCCTCCATATTTAAAGCAAAGACAGAACAAAAGATACTAAGCAATAAAGCTGGACCCCACTTCCGTGGACAGAATTTCTCTTGCAGCTGGTTATGAATAATTGCCCTTCCGTTTGAGTCCAACTCGTAGGATCTGCAGCAGCCCTTTGTCTATGAAATGAAACCAACACACACACACACACACACACACACAACATATATATATATATATATATATATATATATATATATATATATATATATAGGTAGATTTGAGCAGTATCATTCATCCCAACAAATTTTGTTAAAAGTAATGGAATCCTTATTGTTTTGAAGTTTTTTTCTTTTTTCTTTCAAGTTTTATAATAATTATTTCATGTTATCATCTTGAAAGGTGATAATGAGTTGTCTGAAAAGACATGACAGTACTTGGTTAACTAATGAAAACTCTTTCGGAAAACTCATTAACGCCTTTCAGGTTGATAGCATAAAAAATGTTAAAAAAACTTGAAAGAAAAATTCTTATTTTTTATTTTTAACCAAATTTGTTTGAATATATATATATATTTATATATACATACATACATACATACACACACACACACACACACACACATATATATATATATATATATATATATGTGTGTGTGTGTGTGTGTGTGTGTGTGTGTGTGCACACATTTACACACATACACACACGCTGCACACAACATATACTCACACACGCAAGGGAGAATTCATAATAGAAATCTAGAACGAGAAGACAAATGCATAACACCTCCATAACCATAGACCGGCACCCCCCCCACACACATACACATATACATAAAGACACACACAAGCACATGCACACATTCACAAGCCAATGCACACATATCCATCCATCTATCTATCTATCTCTGGTTTTGTTCATATCCATCTATCTATCTACATATATTAGGTAAACCTTTACTTCTTAGTTATGTGTTAGACACATTGCAGTATTATGAAAGCAGAAATAACATGGACTGATTTAACGCAAATCTACATCAGATCTTAATAGAGACCTCGTTAATAAAGAAGATATATTAATAATGTTGATTATAAATTAAATATCCGTTGATAAACTTACACAATTCCTGATATAACTTTGATTACACACAGCAAATCCCCATTATGATAAGATAACTTTTAATTAAATAATTAATCTTACATGAAAGTATGCGCATTTTTTTTGTTATTTTCTCAATAATTAATTTCTGTAATAAATCTATGGTTAAAATAAAAATAGAAATACCTTAAAAATGTTAAGAATTAAAGAAGATCATAAAAGTTACCGTATCAACATTTACTCTTTTATCTTGACCTCTTACAGACAAAGTTAACACAAGCTATAATTATAGTTTTTGATCAAAGTTAGTATCATTCTAACCTTTTTTTAAAATCCAACACACACATACACACTCACAAACACCTATGGGCTCGACACACATACATTTAACAACCACACATAACAAACACACACAAACACAAGACACACACACACACAACAAACACGTGAAGGTAAAAAAAATCAGCTGTGCCTAGAGAACACACATAACCTCACCAATAAACAAACTACTAAGGTCTGTCTGATGATAAGAAAGGACAGGCCGAACCTGGAATGATACAAAGATATTGTTGGACAGACACACACACATAAACACACACACAGACTTGCACATAACACACACAGATAATTTGGACAATATCAACAAGCATAGAACAGAATGGACAAATCATAGCAGGAAGGTAAGCTCCAGAATTAGCTTTCAGAAATCTTCTGACGAAGGGAGTTTTATCTCGAAATATAAAGAATAAATCAAAGGTAAATAAACAACATCATAGTTACCTCATTTCCCCTTATACTTGCATTGTGATAGCCTTCAAAACCAACCACCAAACTAATATAAACACAATGCCTCAAGCAAATTATAAAACTCTTTTATATATATATATATATATATATATATATATATATATATATATATATATATACTTAAACATTAATGGTAAAATGAATGAATGGATGAAACAAGCATCAATGTAATGAGGGGGATGAATGAAAAATCCTTTCCAAGGGACCCCCTCTCAAAAGTATTAAAACACTTTTTGAGAGTGGGGTCCCTGATAGAAAGTTATTCTCATCTATTATTAGACTCCTTTGAAGCATCAAGTTAATATGATTATTCTATAAGTTATTAGAGAAGATAAAATCGGTCTCTTACCGTTGAAATATCTGTTGAGAATGGGTTTGAATTTTTATATGTATATATATCTAATCTTGTCTGGTTAACTTCCGGTGAATATTGCTACATTGTAACTATCTTGAATTCAAAATAAAAACGGTCAAATAGAAGAATATATTTATTTTGCTTTTTTTTCAGTAGTAAAATAAAATAAAATGCATTAATTTAATTAGATAGATCAGTAAATAAAATAAAAATATCTTTAATCATATATTAGAAAGATTGATGAATAATTTTAGAAAACTATATTTTATGAATATTTTAAAATTTCAAATAGATTAAATATTATAAACTAAATATCTAAATTACAAAAGACAAAGTGTTATTTTTGCTTATATTAACAGCCCTAGATTGAGCGTAATTTAAAGTGGGTATTACGGTTTAAAGAATTAACATTATTTATAGATAAATATAACTATCATAGGTATATTACAATATTTAAACTTGTTACCATAAAAGTGTTCACTTTGAAATTATTCCTCTTGGAAACAAAGTAAAAATATGAACTTTGTTAACTAGTGAAGGGGGTTGTTTGTGATGTCTATTTTATATATATATATATATATATATATATATATATATATATATATATATATATATATATATATATGATTAACCGTATTAAACCACTCTAAACCTCTATTATTATAACGCCTACGTCTGGGTCCTTTTCGCATACTCTCTAACCAAACCAAAACCAACCAATAAATAATTTTAATCTATTTAACTTATTTAACCACTCTCACGCCCCGTAATCTACCCTTCATCAAACAACAATTGAACAATTAATTCCCACAAATTAATTCACATTTTCCAGTTAAATAAACAAAAACAATTTCCCGTGAGATTTTAAATTTTTGTAAACAAGCGTCTATCTGTAACGATAAGATCCATTCCAACAGACATACGTGGTATCAACTGATATTAATCGAAAACTCGATTAATTCAGCGGATGTAACCCTGACGATTCAGATGATGAAACTCGAGTAGGTTACTTTATATCTATTTCTTAAATATATATATATATATATATATATATATAACTGTGTGTGTGTCTGTGTAGATAGATAGATAGATAGAGAGAGAGAGAGAGAGAGAGAGAGAGAGAAGAGAGAGAAGAGAGAGAGAGAGAGAGAGAGAGAGTATTTGCATATGTGTGTGGTGGGGTCTTCATTCGTGCATTTCTGTGCCATTCTGTGCTATGCTTAATAAATATCAATAGATAAATAAATACACTACGGATAGAGTATAAATATATGTTCCTCTTATTTTGTCTGTGACATTTGATATTACGAGCTCAATTCTTGGGTTGGCCGGTTTGCTCATTCGTTTGTCTCATGGGAATTCGAGAGGAGGAAAAAGAAAGAAAAAAACCTCATTGTTAAGAGATTATCTTCAATGACGTTCATTGGATCCTTTTGCGCATTGACCAAAAAGAAGATATTTTGAATTCAGTGTTCTGTTTTAACGAGACTTAAACAAATGTGATACCTAATACCCGGTAACCACAGAAGAGTCTTTCGATAAAAATATTCAGATAGGCAAATCTATAGATGCTAGTTCGGCAATAAATAAAAAATAAATAAAAAAATTTAAAAAAACAAAAAAAAACAGTTGAAACATGAAATATAAAATGAATCTCAACTTATTGGTATAGCTCAGATAAACTAATATCTGAGATGATGTAAGACAAGTACTTTCCTGCCCATAGGTGACCAGGTATAGTATATCTATTTCCTTCTTGAAATATTGTATTGAGGATAATAACAAAATGTTTTTAATTGTATAAATCCACTTTTCACCAGGGAAATAGTATTAATTATAGATTCTCTTTTTATAGATTAACGATTTTATAGATTGTATATTGATCATTATAAATATCAAAACTTGGTTTATATATCAATAATATTTCATATGATAATTTATTAATTATACGAGTTTTATTCAAGGAATGATGTAAATTTTGCAATCAAATGACTCATATTTCAACCAGGAAAAAATGCTTTATTTTTCAATATAATCTTTTCTTTTTAAAACACATATTCCCATAGAAAAACAAGCTTTTGTATTATAAATCTTTGGACTGAGTTTTTAACCATTGGCTCTTCACTTCATCATCGTTTGAATACTTTGTTTGACGTCGGAATTCTTTAGGCAGCCAAACAAGTGAAAATAGAGGGAGACAAATCTGGACTGGAAATAGGATGTGGCAGCTGTTCCAAACCAAACTGACTCGGTCAAATCCTTCTCCTATGGGGTCAACATTTTCGGGACCCAAGAACTAATGACCTTAGAAAAGGCATGGTTGACATGCACAGTTATGTGTGCTATAACCACAGAAATGTCCAATTGTCCAGAAATGTTCCCTATTGTAAATTAAGCATGATATTGTATTGTCTAGATGTAGATATAGTATGAATAATTTGTTTATATATATCTAAGGGGCCGGGTTAGCTCAGTCGGTAGAATGTTCGGCTAGCAACCACAAGGTTCCTAGTTCGATACCGGTCCTCACCAACTCAGCGTATGAGTAGCACAGGGATCTGTGCGGTAAAGTAAATAGCTGATGGTAGGTGTAGCGCTCCACCTCAGACGCAAAAATAATCTCCTTGGTCTAGCGCTATTGAAAAGGGGATAGACTCCCTCACTGATTGGCTGATACCGAATTTAGGTCACTCCGACGACTTTACGACTTTTTATATATCTAAATTATAACTTTACATAATTCATAAATTATTTCAATATGTTTAAATGCATGTCATCATGTCATTTTTTCTATGAACTTTAACTTTTAATTTTACTAATCAAGTCCTTTTATAATTTAAATATATATATCTCATTCAACTGTAGCTTATCGATATCTAATAAAATACTTATCAAAATAATGTTTAATTAGAATTATTCTATATTTGTTTTGTACTTGTCTAAAAGAACAACATTAGCTGAATAAAAAATACTAATGGTATCGGGTATCCGCTTAGGTACCTCATTTCAGCAATGGCCACAACCCATCTACAGGTATATGTACTTTTGCAATATCACAAATTTTACATGAGCCTTCCCCTTGGTCTTTCGGTATTCTTGTCTGGTACCTACATTTTGACCCCCAACCCTAGTCTCAGTAATACTATTGAGAATTATAACTTTCAATTAAATATTGATTCTTGTTTAAAAAAACTTGATGATTGTCGTTAGTATTTTCCTTATTGTGTTGTACGTGGTTGAAGACATTGTTTTCAGTACTGTCGTTCATATTGTACCTGAATCCACTGAAAATTTCATCAAGTTTCCGAAGTTGGATTTGCAGCAGATTTGTTTTTTTTTATTTTATTTTTTCCTATTTTCATGGCCTCAGGGCAATTTCGGGCTCCTGTAAAGAGATTCAAGAACGACCTTCCTATCGCAGAAGAAAGAAAGGACAGTATCCTGAAAATAGCAAATAGCTACCATGGGAAAAAGAGTTGATTTACAGCTGAAAGGGGAAAAATAAGCAGTTTTTAAATGTTTCTTTTTTATTTCTTGTGTTTTTTTAAGGCAATGACCTGAGATAACGTTCAAGGTTTCTTTTTTTATTTCTAATTCAGTTGACAATAATTTGTTACTATTTTAGATTTTATCCTTGTTATCACATGGATTTGAACGGCGTTAAAATTTACGACCAGTTTAAATCCAAAGACAAAACTTAAATTAACGACTTAAAAAAATTCTACCAATGTGAAACTAATGGATGTTTTGTACTGTTTGCCAACGGTATTTATTACCGATTAAAATAAAGCCTGGAGTGCACGATTAGCATAACGTTTATCATTATACAAAATGGAATTCACGACACAAGTTCAAATACTGGACGAGGCTGTTTGCTTTTTCCTTCGTACTAATGTCCTTGGAAAGGCATGGATCAATTTGTTCTCCACCAGCTATGAGTCAGTATTAGCGCTGTTTGGGCTATTAAAATTTGGTTAGCCAACCAGTCTAGGAGAACGAAAACTTAACCAGCTGTTCTCCGCTTAAGAAATGATATTGTGACACATCCTTCCCAAATACATACACATCATACACATGACCATAGCTCTTCTAAAAAGCTTTCGAGTACTTGACGTTGGATTCTTCGCAACGTTATACCTTAAAGCATTATAATCGACAGCAGGTCAGGATTTATTTTTAGAGACAAATTACCACGCTTCAATTTGTTTTGGGCAATATATATTGGTTGATGATTGGCTGGTTTTAAAGGCATATCAATCCGTTTAGGGTTATTTTATGACGATAGGTTAGTGATTTACATTCTTTATATGTTCATATTTACATTTTTGTGTAAGAATGGTACACAGATATATTATATCAAATATTCTTATACAATACAAATAATTTCACAGTGGTATGTTTTTAATTATTCCTATCTATCGTTAGAAGTAAGTAAAAGTAAAGTCGTCAGGGCGGCCTAAAGTCGGTATCAGCCAGATAGCGAGATAATCTATCCCTTTTTAATAGCCCTAGACCAAGGAGATTTTTTTTTTGCGTCTGAGGTGGAGCGCTATACCTACCATCAGCTTCTTACTTTACCGGACAGACCCCTGTGCTACTCATACGCTGAGTTGGCGAGGACCAGTATCGAACTAGGAATCTTGTGGTGTCTAGCCGAACGCTCTACCGACTGAGCTAACCTGCCCTTTATGGTTATAAGTAAGTATTCCTATTTGATAATAGCTTCAAATAATTATTCTTAATACATATAATGCACAGTTATATGGTGTCAAGTACTCCTATCGAATATTAATAATTCTTAAACCCATATATTTTGCCCATAGATGGTGCTCTAACAGGTATTACCTCTCAGTTCAGAGTGGACCGAGGAGTAATAGCGATAAAGGAGTACACCACATTCTAGAGATCCCCAAAACTGGAGCCTCACTCTCAAATGCAGTTTAGTGCCCTATTCAGGTTTATTTTAGTAGGAGGGTCTTACGCCTATGCAGGGTGGGGATAGAGTCATTGTATTCTAAGCCCCGTTGACAGGGCTGTTGAGCAATACGGTTAGATATTGTTTCATGACATTCCACTTACCGAATTTCGTACTTTCGAAGTATGCAGTTCCTTCTGACATATAAGGTTAACACAGTACAATCATCATATCAAAACTTTTATTTTAATCTATTAATAATGGAGATTCGCCTTCGGTTTTTGTCTGTAACAAAAATTACGTCATTGCTTACGTCACATTACCCAAATCGTCATAAAATAGAATAAATACACTCAAAATTTGAACATGCAACATTAGACAGTCCTCATTGTTTTTTAAAACAAGTTTTAATAAATACATGATTGGTATTATATATCTATATATAGTTTGTTTTATTTTAATACATATTTAAATTTTACATTTCAAATTGTTTTATTTTTCAATCCTTTAATGAATTTAATGATTTTACTTACTTAGGGTACAAACTCGCTGACATTTAATTTTTTACACCCACCCCAAGGCAATATGTTTCAAAAATCTATTTTTACATCGCCCGGAGGGTGTTTTTTTTTATTTTTGTACTAGTACAAATAATTGACAGTTATTTGGTACCAAATATTCCTAAAAAATATAAATAATACTTAAACAGTTCTATATGACCCATAAAAACGACGCTAATTGACACTACCACTTAAAATCAGAATGGAAGATGGAATGCGATTCTACAACTTTGCATAAAGGAAGAATAGTCTAAATGCCTTTGCTTATTGTCAAATAATTTTATTCCGAATATAAGAGGTCAGAGGAACCTCAATTTTAAATATCAAAATTACTAGCAAGAATATGCACCCACTGGGCGTAAGTATTTGATATAATGAAATAGATTAGAAAGACTAACGGAATTAAATAAGAATGTATATAAAAAAGGTTACACTTCAATTTCTTAAATCATATCTTAATTGGTTTCTATATAGGATTGATTTTAATACGTTGAAGAATAAAACAATAATATTATGAATCAATAACAGTCAGTAATTATTTATTAAACCTGGTTTTGGTAAAACCCGTATGCAAATTAACCATACCAAATATTATGTAAACCTTTATCGCTTATTCATATATAACAGATATTGCGGGATTTTAAACGCACTAAACTCATGGGCTGTTTTGAGGCAAATCTAACTCAGATTTTCATAGAGACCTTATTTATAAATAAAACATTCTATTATAAATGATTTTGACTATAAATTAAATACTCATTGATAAACTTACGCAATTCCTGGGGGTATTGTGACGTAGATTCGGTTACAGACAGACTACGAATCACCATTATAATAACTAGCAAATATATGCACCCTTTGGGTGCAAGTAGGTTTTGATGTAATAAATATTGTATCAAATTAGAAACTATTTATAAAATGATAAACTGAGGGGGTATAATCGAAAAATAGAACAGCTTTAAATCTAACTCTTCCATCATTTTCCATCACTCTCGTCTTTCATTTTCCTAATTTTATCTATTTAGTTAGATTATGAAGTATTTAATAGAATTACAGTTCTTTCGTCTTGTTTATGGATTTCTTTTAAGATTTATCCCGAGATTTTTGCTCAGATTCGTTAAGAGAAAACCAAACAATTAGAAATCAATAATACTAAGCATATATTTATTAAAATCAAATTCTTAATATCAATATGCAAATTAGCCTTCTCGTTCACACTGTAAACCGCTATTTTGTTGAATATATAAATATACTTGCATGTTATTAGTATGTAGATTAACAGTATTAATAAGGTAAAACGATTTTATCAATAATTGAGTTTTAAATAAAAATAAATTCATGGTGAATGTGACGTAAATAACTAAGGGAATTGTGACTTGAGTAGTGATTTAGTTTCGGTTACAGACAGACAAACACACAATCTCCATTATAATAAGATGTAATCGAAAATATTTGTGTGCAGTGGGTAAATTTTCACAATTCTAAATTATTAATTTCGCAAAAGCGCTTTGTGTGTTTCAGGTTTTGTCTACTATGCAGCAAACTAGAATCGGCGAGAAAAGCCGCAACATGATGAAATTCACTCCCCCAGAAAAAATCCGGGATATGATTGAAAACTACCCTAGCACGTCAATCAGCTTCTTATCCATGGGAGTCACTGCGTTTCTTATGAGAGAGATAGTGTAGGAAGACATTTGGTATTTCTCATAAAAGGTGATAAAGGCCCAATTTTTATTATAGGCCACCGAAGGCAAAGGGAAAGACCATACTGCAAAGCTTTTCAACAAATTCCAGTATTCCCGACAACAAAGTGTGCAATTCCTTCGAACTCGGAAGGATGGCAACTTAAAATCTTAATATCTAGAATTTTATTTTGGACGCACATGTCACGTTTAATAATACACATACGAGAATCTAATAAAATATACCTCGCCACTCAGCGTATATGTTTATATCTATTGATATTAATGTAATTCATAAATTTTGTGTATCTGTACAGCACGACATTTTCTATGGAAAACATCTCAGTATACACATCTCAATACACTCTAAAATCTAATCTAAAAACTAGTTAATTTTGAATGGAAAGAAAGAAAAACATATTGAGTTTATGTAATAGCAATAAATCCAACTCAATACGAAATTTTTGACAAGGTTGGACCACATATTCACCATAAGCGATATTAATAGAGTAAAAAATGTTAAAAAAGCTTGTTTATTTTTTTAATACACTGAGTAATGTCTTTCGTGAAGCTTTTGAATGTTTAGGATTATGCGGTTGAAAAATAAAATAAATAAAGCGTAAATAAATTCGTGAATGGATAAACCCTTTTTTAAAAGCGTGGATAATATTTCTTTTCTTCCTGAATAAAATCCTGGATTTTTTATACGACATTTGAATTGGAGAATTTAAATCGAAATGAGGAAAAGAGAATACAATAGAAGCTTAAAAACAGCTAAACACGGAAAATTTTGAAATCCAAGAAATAGGAATGCCTGACGAACGACCAATTCAAGGTTGAAACTTCGGTTCCCGCAAGATCACTAGAGTTAAGCAACAGTATTAGAATGGGTGATCAACCAATCTGCACAGACAGGATGCAACAAGGTCAATTTTTAAGTAAAGTTTAGCATTTTTGAATTCAGTTTTCCTTCTCTTAGATTTGTTACCATGGCAAGGTTAAAGAGCTAATAGCTGGAAGGAGAATACTTAGATTCATACCTTTCCCAAGAGTACTAGAATTGTTTTACTTACATCTAAGGTTCATCTTCCCCACACACATCTGTTTAGACCCATCCCTGTCCGTCCACACACCCTGCACTCTGTTTAGACTTATACCTGTCCGTCAAGGTCACAGGCCCGCAAGACTCATAGGTTGAAACCTGCCTCCTCTACAAAAATACAATTCTAAAGCCACCCGACACCCACATCATCAAATTGGTAGTTTCTTCAAGACTTCAGTACCATTGAATTTCTCATACGATCCAGACAGTTACTATAATTAACAAAGTTAAAGGGAATTCTTTAAAGTAAGCAGCTACCAGATTAAATGATTGTTTGTTTGGCTGCTTGGATTTAATGGTATCTCAACCCTTGGGTTATTTTATGCCGAAGACATTTTTGTTTTATTCATTCATCCTGGGTATTCAAATTTAAAAAAATATTTTTTAAAACTGAATCTTTGATCTATCTAACCCATAGATGGGACTCTAACCGGTACTACCATACTGGGTCACAGTTATCCTGTGAGTAATTACAAGGAAGAGACACTCCACTGTCCCCAGAGCTCCTGAATTGAAATCTTATCACTAGACATATTTTAGCGTCATACTCAGGATACTAAAACGCTCAGCTACCACCTTCTAGCAAATATATGATGAAAGGTTCGGGTTTGCCATAAGAGCAATTAAGGAATACTGTCGAGACAATCATATACGTGCTAGGGATATTTGTTCGGTTTGGATTCTTTGTTTAACGGCAAATCAACATTCGTGGTTTATCTAATGCCAAAGCCATCTTGTAGAAGAACAGTAGTTGTACTATATAACCCATGTGTCGGGGATGAGGGGGTCATATATTTCCCAAGGGTATTAGTCCAAAAGGGAACGTCATAGCGTAACTGAAGTTCGAATTCGCTTACTATGATGTAGTAATCCAGGACCTTAGTCACTAGATCATGGGGACCCCCGACCCCAAATGAAATAAGTGACCACTTAGTAACAAAATGTACTGTATGTATTTGAACAACCACGGGTAGGGTGTGATACAAGGTTATTCTTAAGTGGTGTTTACTGTGGGTAAATAATAGGGCAGATTCGGATCTTTAACAGGTACTGCAACCGGTCTAGAAGGAAAACTCTGAATTCTAACCTATTCCCTCTGCTTAAAAATTGACTTTGTGTTACATCCTACTTATGCAGAAGGGTTGGTAAGTAGATACTAGACACTGTTAAATACAATATAAGGTAGATTTTTAAGTTTTAAGAGAATAGCAGATAGGAATTTACCTTCTTTGAGTTTTCCTTCTCCTAGACTCGTTGCCGTACCAACTTTAAAGAGACCAGGTTTACCTATTATTTATACATAGCTTGAGGGAGAATAGTTATTTTTATACATTTCATCAGCGCAATGTAAAATGCACTCTTATCCAGGATTTGAACGCCGGTTTCCGATACCATTTGCTATGACGATAACCGCTACTTAAGAGCGCCTCCTGCAAATAGGCACACTAAAACCTTTGTGCCTTATCTAAGCAAGATATCAGTAAATAATATCATAGGTATATAAAAATTTACGGTCAAATCACGGTGAAAGCACAGTTTCTGACTAGATCACCGAAGTTCAATACTTAGATAGGTGACTCACTTAACCAACAGCAGGTACTGTAAGATATCCAAGGTATATGAGTAATATCTAAGTAAAGTAAAAGTAAAGTCGTCGGGGTGGCATAAAGTCGGTATTATCCAAAAAGCGAGGGAGTCTATCCCCTTTTCCCTAGCGCTAGACTAAGGAGATTTTTAAGCGTCTGAAGCGGGGCGCCACACGTACCATCAGCTCCTCACTTTACAGCACATGTCTTTGTGCTACTCATACGCTGAGTTGACGAGGGCCGGTATGGAACGAGAAACCTTGAGGTTCCCTGCCGGATACTCTACCGAATGAAAGTTAAATAAATAATAACGAGAGTATATAAAGGTTTCTCTTGGAATTTCTTCAGTTTGAGGTAAAACTATATTGTTCACTTCGATACTACTAAAATCCTTGAGAAAATGCAGCTTGAACCATGACGAAAAGCTTATTTTCTAAGCGGACAGTATAGGTAAAAAAAATCATCAATACTCTTAGCAATTAATTTTTATCCCCAGCTTTAATATGGTCGAGAAAACCTGTTTTGTAATTGTTCAGCCTCTTGGAATTTATTGGGCGAGTCACTCAACCCCAAAGTCACACCTGTGCTAGAGTGGTGTGAAGGACAGTGAAGCCTAAGAAAAATTTGTTATTAATGAGATGGTGGGCGAGTCATCGGAAATTTGTGCTGTGTCGTTGGAGCTTTTTACCTGTGGGTGGATAACGTTGGAAAAAAGAAATTGATTCTCTTTCTCATCTCATAAACATTCCAAGTTTTTTTTTTTTCAATTTCAATCACCGTCCATTCATCTTTAGTTCAAAGCATCCTTGTCCCATTTATAAATCATCATTCATATTCCAACAAGCTCGTCAAGATCTCGTTAACTGATAGTTTTTTTTTCTCCTTTTGATAATTATGTGTTGAATTCTAATTCAACCAATTATAGCCGATTCGCTCATAAATTCTTTGTGCGATTGTAGGCATTATCTACATCAGGTTTGAAAAAAAAGCTAAGTGAACAGCGTATCACACATTTTATGTTAGACCATATTTTCTGCTTAATCATCGTATATTTTTTAGTACAAAAAATCACATTTTTCTCGTACAAAAAACTCACAAAGGATTCATACCGTATACTATCATAATAATCAGTTCGCATTGGCAGTTTGGATATAAGAAAGTTGTGGAATAACCTATTGGCCGTATCAGCCGGACATCAAGGGAGTCTATCTCCTTTTAGCTAGCGCTAACCAGGGGTTTGTTTGCTGAGTTGGCGACCTTTCTTTGCCAGATCAGATTACCAGATCAGATAACTACTCATGCGTTTTGGCGAGGGCCTTTATCGAACCAGGAACCTTGCGATACCTAGGCAGATTCTCTACCGACAGAGTTAAACCGGTCACTAAAACACTAATTAGAAGGTGTCACACACTACACAAGGTATTACTTTGAAACAGTTGAAATATGGGCCTAGGCTCAACTGTCAAAATCAAATAGTCCCTTTTTATGTATTTAACGATTCCTCTGCACGAGGAGGATGCGACACAAGGTGAATTATTCAGTGGGGTTTAACAGGTTTGGTTTCAAAGGGTGCCTTCTCTTAGACTGGTTGCTATAGCAAGGTTAAAGAGCTCAATGTGCCCGACTATTTACACATAGCTTGAGACACAATAGTTGGATTCATACCTTTCCCAAAAGTTTTAGCGTCATATGAAAAACGGAGAGCATTATACAGGATTTGAACTCTGGTCACCATCTCCATTTTCTACAATGATAACCATTACAGCACCGTCGCCTTCACGTAAACTGAAGTGTAATGTTATGAGTACTTTATTTACTGGATCATTATTCCACGAGGAGCTAATTTTTTCGACCTGATCCCAAAAATCTGTTTTTATCTTTTAAAAATTGAATATCTTTAATTAGTTCAAGAAGCCTGAGTAATTACATGTTAAGTGTATTAAAATCAAGATTACTATGTGGAATAGCATTTGCGTTTATTGCAACTAGGTAAGACAGATCTAATTTGCACACAATTATATGATTTCAAGTATTCTTATCTAATACAAGTAATTTTAAAACATAACTATTTTACCTACAGATGTGATCGTAAATGATCCTACGACTCGGTGCTATAATAGACCTAGGAAAATGACAACGAAGAAGAGACTTTAAACTCCAGAACTTGAGCCTCTTCATCCGGAGCGGTATTACGTGTTTGGGTTACATATAATGGTGAAATAATTCCGTTAATAAATTATTCGTATTCGAGAAGACCGTGTGAAAAAAAAAGCCTTTTTAAGAAACTAGTAGACGGTGATCTTAAAATGACCGCGATTACCTAACCTGTCGGTATAAAATAGCTAGACAGGTTGACATGCTGTGAAATTAATCATTACAATCAATCAGGAGAACGTTGTGAGTATTGAACTCATAATTGTGAATCTGTCAAATTAGCTCTTAACCGCTACATCGCGCTCATGTGAAGGATTGTTAAGAGGTACGGAAACGATAGAGAAGAAAAAAGAAATATAGTTTAACAAAGGAGAGTAGATGAAGTAGTAAAAAAACAAATAGAAGAGAAATAAGAGTAGGAGTAGAGAGACAGAAAGGGGAGGAGACCGTAAACAAGAGGGGGAAAACTCTTTGATCTCCAATTTAAACATATCTTTCCATTTTCGAATTCTTTACAGCCCACACCCTCCGTGTCTCACAATGAACAACCGTTTAAAAAAGAAAAGACGGTGGACATCTTTGTGTATATTTACTGTCCTCGCTTTGAAAGCTCGCCGTTGTCGCCAGCTTTCTCACATAGGATCACACGTCTCCACCTTCCTACACCGACACTGCTGAGACTCTTTTCAAATAGATTGAGTCACTCATAATCAGGCTTAAATTTCCGTGATCTTGTCTTAGTCCAACGTTCATAAATATTCATGCTGCTTAGCTTTGCAGAGAATTTATGAGTACAAGCCCATTCGCCCACTAAACAAGGAGGGCAACTGGTACATTTCACGTTTGGCGGGAAGTCAGAATCTACGATTTCTTCTTGATTGTGCAATTTCAAGGGTTTCAGGTTCGTGGAATTTGCAATGTTTAAGGCTCTTAGGCAAGAATAATCGGATACTTTATTGTCGTTTATCAATTACTGGCAACTGTCAGCGTTTTTCTGTCCCTTTTCTTATTACACTTTTCCCTAAGAATTAATAGATATATCAGTCACGACATATTTATTGATATACGTAAAATTTAACCTGTGCATTCCAAGTAAGTAGTAAAGTTGGCGGAATGGCCTATCGTCGGTATCAGCTCGGACAGCGAGAGAGTCTATTCCTTTACACTAGCGCTAAGCCAGGGAGATTGTTTTGAAACTGAGGTGGACTGCCATGACGACTCCCAGCTCCTCGTTTTATTATCATTATCATTAGTTAGTTGAAACCATCTAACATTATGAGAACAAGATACCATTATTAAATTGAAATATTTACTTGAAACCATATAATTATTAATATCAAATAGGAGTACTTGGAACATACAACTGTGTGCAAATTATGTGTATTATATATCAGATATACTTTATATATAACTGTAGATTATTTATTTTGAGAATAGAAGCCATAATTGGAGTTAGCTCAGTCGGTAGAGTGTTCGGCTAGTAACCACAAGGGTCCTAGTTCAATACCGGTCCTCGCCAACTCAGCGTATGAGCAGCACAGGGATCTGTGTGGTAAAGTAAAGAGATGATGGTAGGTGTGGCGCTCCACCTCAGACGCCCCCCCCCAAAAAAAAAACAATCTCCTTGGTCTAGCGCTATTGAAAAGGGGATAGACTCCCTCGCTGACTGGCTGATACCGACTTTAGGCCGCCCCGACGACTTTACTTTACTTACTAGTTACTTGAAACCATATAACTGTACACCCCCCCAAAAAAAACATTATTACATAGAAATAATCACTTGAAATTATGTCGGCGGAGTCAGCCGGACAGCGAGGGAGTCTATCCCCTTTTCAATTGCAATAGACCAGGGATATTTTTTGCATCTGAGGTGGAGCCTCACCTACCATCATCTTCCTACTTTAACACACATATCCAAATTGTGCTACTCATGCGCTGAATTGGCGAGAGTCTATATCGAACCCGTATATATTCGTGTAAAGAACGACTTTTTAGACCAACGTTACCTTACAAAACAACAACAAAAAAACAAAAAAACAAGGGTCGTTCATAACGCGATATATGTTTTTGAATGAATAGAATCTTACTTTATTACTAGGCATAACTTTGCCAAAATATCGGTCCCCGTATAACCTATACCTAAATAAAGCCTATTACTTAAGATAATAATAGTATTTTTCTTAACATTAATGATCACATTATCAATAGTATTGTATATCAGATTGGGGTTTTAGTATGTTTCGAATATCCATGTAAACACGGTAAGCTATTGCAAGGTGTGGACTACATTGTAAATTTATGGCATTGCATTGATTTCGATTATAGTTTTGAAAATATAAATATTTGAATATTTTCGCTTTTTATTATTGGATGTTATGAGTGGAAGCGTATGGTGTAATAATTATAGTCGTAGGAAATGGACTACAACCCAAGTTCAAATCCTGGACAAGGTTGATTGCATTTCACATAGTCCTAATACCCTTGGAAAAGGTATGCAGCGACTATTCTCCCCCAGCTATAGGCAAATAGTAAGACTGTTTCTTTAACCTTGATATGGCAACTGATTGAGGAGAAGGAAAACTCTAAATTCAAACCTGTTAAACTACACTTAAGAAATCGACCTAGTGTCACATCCTACTCGTGCGGAGGCACTGATATATATATATATATATGTTATTGGGTTTAGAAAAAGTATTTTTGTAGACTCAAATAAATTCCCAAATATTTCTTTGTGTCAGGTCGAACTTATTTTCATTTAATGTCATTCAATTGCCCGATTATCCTGTTTTCGATATTAAACAGTTTAACTCTCCTTCTCCCCATCATCATCATTATCCGGTCGTGTTGGCAGCATGGATATACATGACTCTCTCTTTCCAACCGTCTCTATCGGTCATCGCGTCCTGGAGATCATTCACACGGCATCTACAATTCATACCGAGCTGATTGACATAGTTTTTTTGCTGGTCGGTCTATACTGGTGTGCCCATGTGTTGGTCCCCACATGAGAACATCTCTTATAATTTCATACTTGCGCCTCCCGCGGTGTCTAGCGTGTCTTGTTCGTCTTGCTCTGATGGTTGGTGTGATGGGGCGCAAGTGCCCGTACAGCCATTTTAATTCTCCCCAGGTCTGAAATATTGGACATAGGATGCAAAATAAATGAAATGTTTTTTTTTTAATCTAAATATCGTGGTCACTGGTTCAAATTTTTTAAATATAGAAAAGAAAAGAAACAAAAATTAGAAATTTTAAAAAATCCGAAATCAATGTTTTCAATGATTATTAGGTCGTAGCTCATAAAATGCCGGATTTTCGCAAATTCAATTTTATTTAATGTATTTTCTAAAGGCGATGCGGTAATCATTGGATCTCGGTTCAATTGGGTTAATTTCTTCGTATTCTTTGTTTATTTTCAATTGAGAATGTTTGTATAATGCCTTTGAAAAAGACATAAATCCATCTCTTCTTCCAAGCTAAGAGTAAAATAGTAGGGCAGACAGGACACTCTGGTCTTAGGGGGACAACCAGTGTAGAAAAATAACTCTGAATTAAAAACCTCTTACCAATATGCCATGGGTCAGCATAACCAGGTAAGGCCAATTATTCCCCATGTCTTACAACCTTAAAGAAGCTTATTGAAGGGGACCCCAATGGAAAACACTGGCAAACTACCAAACCTCAGAGCAATGAACATAGAGAGCCCCGAGCATAACATGGAGAGTATCTTTGTGGATGAGCCCAGAGCATAGTGTGTGTGAGAACAGAACCCAGAGTACTGTGTGCAACAATGGAACCCAGAACCCTGAACATAACCAAACTAACATATGTCTGTGAACAAATAGTACTGGTAATGAAAAAACAAAAATAAATAAAAATGAAACAAATTTTTTATAAACAATGTGGAAGAAATTAAATATGTGTTCATTACAAGGACACTACAAGTTCAGTTGATCTCCAAGAGTGTTGATCTTTTTTTTCCGTTTTTTTTTTTAAAAATTAAAAGGTGCCTCGCATTGTCTACCAATTAGAAAGTTAGACTGGCATTATTAATGAGTATGACTCTCACTGAGTGCCCCATATTTCCGTTAGTAAATAACCATAAGTCTCTAAGATTCAACATTATTTTGTTTTACTTCGTGTTCTTTCCACCTTCTTCAATTTTCTATAATTCAACATATATTTTATTCACTTTACTCGTTCCATTATTTATTTTTCAATATTTTCTTCATTTTTATGATCATTAGAATAGACTAAAAGTATTTCAGTCGGTTGATTCTCCTACCTTCACATAAACATATCCAAGACCATTACTTTGAACCCAAGGGCAAGAAAAGTGCTGATTTATACGTAAAAAAACTCTATTATTCTAGTTACGCCAACAGACGTAGAAGATGATCAATTAGAAGGCGCTACTCAGAAGCTGAGGAAATTGGAGCACATTAGCCAGTCTATTCATCTCCTTAGTTACTCCAAGTTTCCTGTGTCCTCGCCGGACTTGTCACACATCTCTCGCAATCACTCCACAAGTAGATAACGAAATTAATTTTCTAGGCTTTTTCTTTCTTTCTTTCTTTGAGGAATTTATTTCGCGCCTCAAGTTAACTGACATTTTAGGTAGCACCTTATAAAACATCGTCAGGTTGACTTCAATTCCTATCTTTTTACTTTAAGCCACTTTTTCAGAGAGATAACACTTAACTTCAAATACAACTGTTTTCAGTTACTAGCTCAATCTCTAAACATTTTTAAACTGTCACTAACATTTAAGTATGGCTAAAGTGGTAAACACATATCAAGGTTGATTTTTTTGGAAATTCTTCTGTATATATATATATATATATATATATATATATATATATTGGTTAGGAGGTTGATTTAGAAGGCTATCACAATGCAGTTTGGAATAATAAAAAATAATAATACGGTAACAATATTTTACCGTATTATTATTTTTTTAAATTTATTCCAAACTGCATTGTGATAGCCTTCTAAATCAACCTCCTAGCCAATACATACACAATGCTTCAAGCAAATTATGAAACTCTCTATATATATATATATATATATATATATATATATATATATATATATATATATATATATAGTGTGTGTGTGTGTGTGTGGCAATAAAAAAAGGTATTCAAAAAGATATATTTATTATAGATGATGAAGTCGACGTTAAAACATCTCGTTTTTTAACTTTCATCGGGAAATTAGCATAAAAACAGTGTTTTATAAACAGTGATGAAAATATTATCAAAATGAAACGAGAGATGAGAAAATATTAGAGGAAAAGATGTTCCTTTTCCGTTAGATGCGTTCTTTTTTTAAGGTGATATGATTGTTAAATCAAGAGAAAGTTTAAAGTTGATGCCATTGAGCATCTGTACTCCATAAAATAACTTCCGTTTTTTTTTTCGACTAATCATCATTCTTAGGTTCTTAGGTACTATTGTTCTAAAATGCTGTAATATATCAGGTTTTAATTATTTTTTCTAAGAAAAACTGCGGTCGTGTTGAATACCCTACAGTTGTAAATAATTTATCATACAAGACGAGGGTTTTATATATTCCCAAAACTGGTGAAAGGACAGTATCATCTTCCTGATATCTCCCTTCCTCTCAGCATTTTTTGGTCTGTGAGGCATTACATTAGTTTACCTTGTTTCACTTATTTTTTTATAATGTGTTGCTCAGCCAATTTACTGAGGATGTCTCATTTGATTGGTCAGCTTAGGTTGAATATTGAAGCGCTCGAAACTGTTTCAGCTGAATTTATTACCTACTTGACTTCAAAAATACACGAGATTCACATATTTTTGCACATGTTAAATTTTCAATTTGGGAGAAATAAATCACATTTTTTAAATAAATAATTGAAATACATCCTTTGTTTTTGTTTGTTCATTATTTCGAAAGTTTACTTTACAAATTGCTGCTCCAATGCACATTTAATAGACTTGGTTTAGATTTTTCACAATAACAATAACAATTTCTCCACCAGACATTGTCATTGTTACTATGAAAAAATTAAAACAAGTCTATTAAATGTTCCCAAACACTGAGGCAACCCAAGATATATATATATATATATATATATATATATATATATATATATATATATATATATATATATATATATATATATATATATATATATATATGTGTGTGTGTGTGTGTGTATTTGTTTGTATGTGTGCCTGTGTGTGCATGTGTATGTGTGTTTGTGAGTATGTATGTGTGTGTGTAAAGAGGTGATTACTGGAAATATGCCGGGGTAAGCAAATAACACCATTGTGGTCTTGCAGGTGAAATTCAAATTAATTAACACTAATTAAAAATTAAAATAAATTCATCATATTGCCTCAGAAATATCACATAAATGTTTCGAGTGTTTATATTTACAATTAACCTCCGAGCATAACTTTAAACTTTCAAAACAAAATCTAACAAATTCGGAAAAGTTTATACCATTGAATTTAATAATTTCTGATGGCAATCTCAAATTATTTGTGCTAATGTCATCATTCAAAAACTATGGTGATAAGTACTGAATCTAACTAAAACAGACTAATTTTCAGATGTTTGCACACAATGTTCAAGTGTTCATTACAATAGGTATATAGTCACCGAGTCTCCTTAATGTTTTATATGATGCAACTGAAATTCATAATATTTTAAAACTTTATAAATAAAGTTAGTTATAGTTTTCTACAAAATCATTTTTATTTTATGTGTATTGCGTATCTGATTCTTAGCAAGTCCCCCTCTAAATATATATATATATTATATATATATATATATATATATATATATATATATATATATATAATTTAATCGACATATGAGTATAAACATAAATGCTGTTAAGAAAAACAATTTTTAATATAATAAATACTGATTAATATTTCGATTTTCAAAAATCATCATCAGAGCTCATTCACTCCGTAGTTGTTTGGGTCGGAGAGGAATGTCAAATCAGTTTACACAAACAAATAATACGCAAAAAAAAGCACGAAGTCGTTACAATATTCACAATGTGGCATTTATTATATACAAATATTTATTAAAACCAAAAAATTTTTAGTAAGTAATTTTTTATAATTATTTTTATTATAAATTTTTATTTTATATATCACTTGGTGAAATAGTGGTGGGCCAAGATTTTGGTTATCATTAGAATACCCAATAATATTTTGGGGTTGTATTATTGGATTAAAAAAAATGTTTACACCACTTGATGAATGCCAAAATGAAGACATGAAATTCAGGGCTGCATATTAGTATATATTGTGCAATAAATATATATATAAATAATACTATAGAATTTATTCTCATATATATATATATATATATATATATATATATATATATATATATATAATATAGAGAGAGAGAGAGAGAGAGAGAGAGAGAGAGAGAGAGAGAGAGAGCGGAGAAAATTTAATACCTACTTGACTTCAAAAATACACGAGATTCACATATTTTTGCACATGTTAAATTTTCAATTTGGGAGAAATAAATCACATCTTTTAAATAAATAATTGAAATACATCCTTTGTTTTGTTTGTTCATTATTTCGAAAGTTTACTTTACAAATTGCTGCTCCAATGCACATTTAATAGACTTGGTTTAGATTTTTTCACAATAACAATAACCATTTCTCCACCAGACATTGTCATTGTTACTATGAAAAAAATTAAAACAAGTCTATTAAATGTTCACAAACATTCAGGCAACTCTCTCTCTCTCTCTCTCTCTCTCTCTCTCTCTCTCTCTCTATATATATATATATATATATATATATATATATATATATATATATATATATGTGTGTGTGTGTGTGTGTGTTGTGTGTGTTTGTGTGTGTGTGTCTTATTCAATATTTGAAGTAGGGCCGCTATATCCAGTTCCTACAACAATAACCATTACACACAGACGCCTCCATTATTCTTTTTTTAGTCGAAATATTGTGATATTGTTTCTGTGCATTGATCATTGTACTTCATAGATTTAAAACACTCTTGTCATTAAACTCTCTTTCTCTCTCTCTCTCTCTCTCTCTCTTTATATATATATATATATATATATATATATATATATATATATATATATGTGTGTGTGTGTGTGTGTGTGTGTGTGTGTGAGTTAAAAGATTATCTTTTTATTCTTCCAGAAAATTAGATCCACTGTTCAAATAGACCGAAACTTTTTTTTTGCAAAATTTCTTGAAAAAAGGGACAGTTTTATCTCTAAAAAAAACTGATAACAGTTTTGAAAGTAATCTTGAAAAAAATGTATGTTTGAAATAATTTTTAAGAAAGGAAAACATTGCTGTGGATTGTCGTAAAGAAAATTGAACTTGAAAAAATCTATCTATAATGATTTGGTTGTCCACTCATCACGACAGGAACGCGGATGTATCTAGTGATACATTGAAAACTTCGTTTTTCTTTTTTTTTTGCTTTTCTCTCAGGGCCTCATCATCCAGTAATTCTCTCGAATATATGCACGTTTGTAGAAATGCAGAATTACACTCAATAAAGATTGAAAGAAAAAAACATTTTAGTGTTTTTAATGTTGTGAAGATGGGGTGGGATTAAACGGTAAAGATAAAATTGAGGGTATATTTTGTAGTCTGTTTTCAAATTGTGTGGAGTGGGAGTGAAAAGAAGAAGAAGAAGAAAAGAAGAAGAAGAAGAAGAAGAAGAAGAAGAAGAAGAAGAAGAAAGAAGAAGAAGAAGAAGAAGAAAAGAAGAAGAAGAGAAGAAGAAGAAGAAGAAGAAGAAGAAGAAGAAAAGCGAAGAAGAAGAAGAAGAAGAAGAAGAAGAAGAAGAAGAAGAAGAAGAAGAAGAAGAAGAAGAAGAAGAAGAAGAAGAAGAAAGAAGAAGAAGAAGAAGAAGAAGAAGAAGAAGAAGAAGAAGAAGAAAGAAGAAGAAAGAAGAAGAAGAAAAAAGACAAAAAGAATGATGAAGGGAAAAAGGAAGAAAAAAAGGAAGGAAAATAAATTAAAGAAAACACGGGAACGAAATGAAAAAATAAATAAAGGAAACGAAAAGCCACAAAAGAAAAGAAAAGATAGAAAAGAAATGAAGGAAAAGACACTGAAGAAGAAATGAAACAGCAGAAAATAATAAAGGGATTTAAAAAATCAGCCAAGAAGAAAAGAAAAAAAATAAATGAAGGAAAACTCAGGGGAAAAGAAATGAAAAGGTAGAAAAAGTATAAAGAGAATGAAAAATAACCAAGAAGAAGATACAGAAAAGGAAGAAAAATAAATGAAGGAAACAAATGAAGAAGAAATAAAAATATAAAAATGAATGGAATGAAAAACAATCAAAAAGAAGAAAGAGTAAAAAATAAATGAGAGATAACGCAGTGAAGAAGAAAAAAAAATAGAAAACAAATAAAGGAAGTGAAAAAGTAGCCACGAAATTGAAGGAATATAAATGAATAACTAAATAAAAAGACATAGGGAAGAGGAAATAAGAAGGAAGAAAAAGAATACAGGGAATAACAATGCAGCCATGAAGAAGAGTAAATGAAGGAAGAAGAAACGAGAAAAAAAAAGAATGAATAGAATGGAAAACAGAAAAGAAGAAGAAAGAAAAATAAATTAAAGATAAGACGGGGAAGAAGAGGAAGAAATCAAAAAGTAGAAAACGAACATACCGAATGAAAATAGCAGCCAGCAAGAAAAATGGGAACGAAAGTAAACAAAAGAAAACACTGGGAAGAACAAATGAAAAAGATTAAAAAGAATTAAAAGAAATGAAAATAAGTCTAGAATAAAAGGGAGGAAAATAAGTTAAATAAAATACGGGTAAGAAGAAATGATGAAGTAGAAAAGAAATAAAGGGAATGAAAAAAGGGAGGAAAATAAATGAAAGAAAATGTGGAGAAAAGAAATGAAACAGGCAAAAAAGAATGTAGGGAAATGAAAAGGAATCCAAAAAGAAAATTTATGAAGAAAAACCTGGATAAGAAGAAATGAAAAAGTATAAAAAAGATTAAAGGGAATTAAAAACTGCTAAGAAGAAGAAAAGGAAAGAAATCAAATGAAAGAAAAACAAGAAGAAGAAGAAGAAGAAGAAGAAGAAGAAGAAGAAGAAGAAGAAGAAGAAGAAGAAGAAGAATTTAATAAATGCCTATAAATAAAGAAAAACAGAAAGAAGAAAAATGAATAAATAAAAAAAAAAGAATGTAGTAATTGCAGAGGAAGCCAGAACTCCAAAGGGATGATGAGAAGAATAAGACATTTTTGAATGTAGAAGGAATAAAATTATTAAAAAAATGAAGTAAAAACGAAGGAGAAAGAAATAGGAGTCACTGGGAAAATTTAGGAATTAAATAATATTTCGATTATATTAATTACATCATCATTGGCAAAGCCGGAAAGAAATGGTCATTTAAAAATCATTGCTGAAAAAAATAAGATGAGTAATGATTATTATTAGCACGTTCTTCATTCGTGATGAAATGAAGAATTAATTACTGCTTTTTCTTCTTGTGAATAGAGAGAGAGAGAGAGAGAGAGAGAGAGAGAGAGAGAGAGAGAGAGAGAGAGAGAGAGAGAGAGAGAAAGCCCTGATTATAATCACCAATGTCATTGTGTTGATCAGCATATGAAAAGAAATAAAAGGCTTGAAATAAAAGAAAATAAGAGAAAAATACATTAAATTGAAGCAAAACAGTTTAAATGTTATCATCTGGAACTCAAAGATACAGACGACGCTTCATTATTATGTTTCAGAAAGAAAGAAAAAAAAAACGCAGTAAAAAAAAAAATATCTTGCAGAAGGAAAATCAAATAATTGTTTTTAAAACTGGGAAGCAATTTTCTCCCTTTCCTCCTGCATTTTTCTCATAACGAGCATGCAACAAATAAACATAGCTTCACATTCCAATCTCCCATTCCCAAACACTGCTTTGTCCACCATTACTTCAATGTTTAAATGTTACTATTGACAATCGGTGCAAGTTATGCTCCACACGACAAAAATTCAAAGATGGCCGACCACGATCCCACGTCTCAGGACTTGACGACGACGGGTTTAAGTCTCTCTTACTTAATCGCCAGCGACGGCGCAGAGATCTTTCGTTAAGCCATTCAAGTCTTTCTCATAAGTGAACGAACTCAGTGGGCGAACATGAAACAAATATTATCTTTGCACGGCGAAATGCCTGTCATGACAAGAAGATTTTCACTGTTTGTCAAAGTTGTGAGAAGAAGCCAAACGAAACGGTTAGATCGAACAAGCCAATGTCTACGAACTTGCTAAGTTAAACAAAGTCCCGCTTTAATATAATATTCCTCAAGGATGTGTTCATATTTCAACCAGTATTTTCTCATTTATCAGATATATACGTTTTTTATGGTATAAACAGCGTATCGTTACTCTTAAAGATTCATAGAGATCGAAAGAAATTGATCAGGAGTGTTGAAACATTTATACAATCTATATCAAAGGATAGATGTAGTCTTGTATAATGTTTATCGACACAGGAAATATATATGATAACTAGACTTAAAATTCTGACTGAAGCTTATTGAATTTCAAATGGCAATAATACCGTTTGGAAAGGTACGCATCCAACTATTCCGCTTCCAGCTATGGGGAGATATCAGGACAAATGAGTTCTTTAACTTTGGTATGGTAAAAGGTCTAGGAGAAGGAAAACTCTGAATTGGAACCTGTTAAAGTAATTAGGCCGGTTTAGCTCAGTCGGTAGAATGATCGGCTTGGAATCACCGGATTCTTGGTTCGATACCGGCCCTCGCCAACTCAGCGTATGAGTAGAACAGGGATATGTGCGGTAAAGTAAGGAGCTGGTGGTAGGTTTGGCGCTCCACCTCAGACGCCAAAACAATCTCCTTTTTCTAGCGCTGTCTGGCTGATACCGACTTTAGGCTGCCCAGACGACTTTACTTACTTTTTTAAAAGTAATTAGCTTAAATAATTGTCTTTGTGTCATCTCCTTCTCAGAGTGGAGGGGTTTGATATAATATATACAATATAAATTATTGCCAATTTCTTCAGAAAGGGTATTTTAGCTAACTTATAAATATTTATGTCATTCCTATGATAGCACTATAATTCTAACTAAAATGTTTGAAAACAACACAGCAAATTCTGTCCATTATAATAATATAGATTAAATCATAAAACAAATATTAAAAAAAATATATATATATATTTACACCACGTGCCTGTATTTAATATATAATATATATACACATACACACACACACACACATGTATATATATATATATATATATATATATATATATATATATATATATATATATATATATATATGAACCGAGTAGATAAAATTTAATAAATATATCCAAGAAAATAAAATAGAATACATGTAATAAAATTTTCTCATAGTTTTAAATCTCTTAAATATATATTTTTAGATTATATGAATACAAAAATAGGAAAAAGGAACAACATAAAAAGAAGAACCTGTATTTTATATGTTGAGAATTAAAAACTGAAGAAGTTTTTCGATTGTATGTTATGCAGTATATCCTTGCTTAGTTCTTAGTTATGTAAACAAAGGCATTGCGATAAGGAGATTGAAAATAAAATATTCATGGGTTGTAGTGTTGTGTCTCTCGAAAAGGTTGTCAAACAAAACGAAGAGGGAACGAAGAAGGTTCTAACTTGATCCCAGTGATAAAATAACAGGCAATAAGATTGCCACAGTGTGCCTCCCATGTTTATGAATGTATTAATAATTCATACTGGTCATCTGAGTGAGTCTCCAGAACGATTTTCATAGAGAGGAAAATAAACACATTCTCTGTATCTTCTATAGAAAATATCTAAGCTTCTTAAACTGGACTTGCTTTTAAAACCTTAAACCATAAAACACACGCGCGTTGTATTTATTGTACGCCAAATAGATGCACAGTATCATCTAAGGAAAATATCGAAGCTCATAAAAACATCCAGTCTAGTATATACTAATAAATCTAACTCCCAAAACCCAGAACGCTATCTTTCCCATCACTTGTTTCATTTGAAATTATCTTTAACTCCGCATGTTTGTCAAACATGCTGGTATCTTCTGAAAAGTGCTCTTGGTCTGATGATCATTTAGACTAAAAAAACTTGGTTAGTTGTTTGTTCTGTTTTACGGCATATCAACCATTCTCGGGTCATTTAATGCCGATTCAAGTTATTTTGATATCAGGTTGCTTGCAGTTCCTGCTGTTGCTTAATTGGTCACACATCTATTAAACAGGTTTATCCCTGCTTAACATCGGGGATTTAGTGGGAATCGATAGTCATAAAGTACCATGGACTCTGTTGGTTGGCTGGTTGATTTATTTACGACATATCAAACCTTTTCGGGTCATTTAAAGCCGAATCAAGCCATTTAGATATCAGGTTATTTACAATACCAGCAGTTGCTTAATGGTTACTCATCAAAATATTGAAAAGGCGCATCGCTGCTCAACTATATATATATATATATATATATATATATATATATAATATATATATATATATCCCTACCCTTCTCCAACTTGTGCCCCCCTCCCACAGAAAAATCACTACTGCATCGCTCGATCGAACCACTATCATTCCTACAACCTCCACTACCAATTGTTATTACCTCCCACTTCTAATTCCTTGCTACTACTCGTTCTCGTTAAAAACGAGACACGAAACCATACCATCGTTTCCTACCTGATGATGGCAATCTGTATTGCCGAAAGCGCTCGGTTTGAAACCTTTGGTGGACTATTACACCAGTTACACCCCGACACCAAAAAGATGGCCCGAAAATTAGAAAGGACAAACAAAAAACTTGGCCGACACGAATTGTCTGTACAGTTCAACAAAACTTGTATAAAAGAAAAAATGCTGCCAAAATACACTTATTTTAATATATATATATATATATATATATATATTATATATATATATATATATATATGGCATATAAAAGATGTGACAGGCATAAAAAAATAATAAAAAAGGGGTAGTCTGTGTCTAGAAGAAAATGTATACATTCTATAACACAACATTTGCTAAAAAAGAAGCGAATTAATTACTAAGTGTAGATATATAAAAGAATTCTCGTGTTATCTACCGCCCGACCCTTATTAATCCCATATTTTATACCCCTCTATTTTGTATTGCCAGAAAGAAGAACAATTTTTCTTTCTCTTTCATCTGAATGAAGCCAACTGCACCTCTGCAGAAGGGTAAGTCTCCCCCAATGGGGCCACCTGTTGGACGTGGATGGCGGCCCGTGATACTTAAGGATGGAACCTAGGTAGCTGAGCTGTCAATGATACGCAACACTCCTCTTTGGCCCTTACTTAGGCTAGATGGGTGGTCGGAGAGACTGTTGTATACTCTTCTTTTTTACTTCTATTATTCTTTTGCTCATCTTTGGTATTTTACGTTCTTCTTCTAGCGTCTCTTCTAACGTCTTTCTCTGTTCTTGTTGGTTGGTCGTCCCTGATTCATTTCTTCCTCTAGGTCAGCCTTGTTGCCAAGACATTCATCAACCACAAAACCATATTATTTATGTAAACTTTTATTTACTTAACTAAACATATTCATCTAACTAACAGAGCGCGCGTATGCAGTGAGCTCCAGCTAAGGCCTTATCTCCCTGATGTCCAAGCTGAAACTGAGACCCAACCAGGTCCCACGTAACTTCACGTATTTCGTGGGCTTTCTGTAATATTCCATGGAAAGCCCCGTGAAATGAAAACTGGCCATCCCTTCAGAAATACAGGGGGTTGACAATAATCCATGCATAGATTAAGTAACAAGACCTACTCCGATCAATTGGCTGATCACATCAAACCCTGGCACCTATATGATCGCCTATTGCCCTTATGGCAAGTCCCAACCCTTTTTATCATATATGAGCTAGAAGGCAGTAGCTGAGGGTTTTCATGTCCTGGGTATGAGGTTAAACTCTATCTGATGGTGAGGTTTCAGTTCTGAAGATCTGGGAAATGTGAAGCACCCCTTCAACACCATTGCTCCCTGGTCCATTCTGAGACGGAGTGGTAGTAGCTGTCGGGT
Source organism: Doryteuthis pealeii (assembly GCA_023376005.1). Taxonomy (NCBI): domain Eukaryota; kingdom Metazoa; phylum Mollusca; class Cephalopoda; order Myopsida; family Loliginidae; genus Doryteuthis; species Doryteuthis pealeii. The sequence continues at coordinate 17,127,553 of CM042137.1, forward strand.
TCCATCTATGGGTTAAATAGAAAAATGTGTTTATAAAAAAATTGAGTACCTATCAAGAATGAGTTTATTTCAAAACTTTGTCGGCATTAAATAAACCATCACGGTTTATATGCCGTAAAACAAAACAACCAAACACAATATATATTTTCGTCGTGCGCAAAATGATCTCACCATGTGAACACACTTCCCGCTATACAAGCACTTGACTTGCTTCTTTTTACTACACTCTCGTCTGAAGATTGTGTGAAAGATGTGGAACATTAACGGAAACACAGTATCGATAATCTATAGTGTTAGCTTTTATACTGCCCTGCTATATAACATTGAGCACTCATTCTGGGCAAACACTTTTCTCATTTGTGTCCTTCATTATTATATATATAATATATATATATATTATATATAATATATAATATAACTATCTTATTTTAGATATATATACTCTATATATGATACTGAGCACCATTTATTTTAAATATAGCTCACTATATTATATATATTATATATATATATATAATATTATATATATATATATTATATTTAATTTGCTGGGTTTTTATAGATCAATGTTTGTTATAAACAGCTACCTCGGTTTCATGCTACGGGGCAATCATCAGGTTGTTGAGTTAGATCCCATGGTGTTTGTTGAAGATCTTTACTTAATGTCACATTCCGGACCGTAAATAACGTCGGTTACTATTGTAGTTCGGATTTATTAAAAATTTAATTTTTTTCAAAAGTTGCATTTTTTGTAACAATGCCAATGAAGTTACCTCCCTTTATTCGTTAAAAATAGAAAAATGTTTCTTTTGAAAAAAATTTTTATTTTTTAATTTTTAAATTAATTCCGTTTGATAAAGATGTATATTTTTTCAAAAACATTTTTATATATATGGTAGAGTTTTTAAATTTTTTCCAACATAATACAAAGGTGGATGGTGTTGTTCCTTTGTCGAAAATCCATTTTTTTATTGTTGAAATATTAGATTTTTTTGTAAAAATTGTAGAATTGTTTTTCAGGGTGGATGTTGAGCTTCTCTATCCCTGCATTTAGGAAGAATTTTCTCTTATGGGGACATTGTTTAAAGATTTCCGATTTTTTATTTAAACTTCTATTTTTTATTATTATTATTATTTTATTATTATTATTATTATAAGAAATTAAATTTTTAATATCTACATTTTTCCGAAACACATAGATTGCAATACTTAGAGCGTTCGTGTAACATTTGGGGATGATCTAAAATCTCCACTCTATTTTGTAAGGCGTATCTTTATTTTTAGTTCCCATATTTTTGTTGCAAGGGAAGTTGTTTCTTTTTTGTCTTTTTTCTGAAAGATTCCATATGCAAGTAGTATCTTTGCTTGAAATCACCTGGGTATCCCAACATATTTATCTGTACTCATAGGTTGATTCGCACTGTAGTTGTTATTATATATATATATATATATATATATATATATATATATATATATTAAAAAGAGTTATGGTTGTACCACGGTTTCAATCTGTAGGATCTCTTCATGAAACTACTTTATATTCAACTTAGTTAAACTTAGTTATTGTTATAGTTTATGTTTATGATATATTGAATTTCTTGGATAATTTAATGGCACTGCAACAGAAGGCTAATGTGGTATTTGGACACTATATAATATATATATATATATATATATTATATATATATATATATATATTTATAATGGAAAAGGTGACTTACGGTGAATATGGTCACGATGGTTAGTTGATGCAAAATTCAGAAAGGTAAGACAGCGATATAACAAATAAAAGTGCTCAATACGTTGTACACACACACACCACACATATATATATTATATATATATATATATATATATTATTATATATAATACCTATAACACCTTTCTCACCATTCTTTTCCTACCAGCCTCCACATTAATATAATTAAAAAAAAACTGGAACACATCACCCCTGATGATAGCACTTCGAAGTACCGAAACTACTCGGGACCTGAAATTTGGTGGACTTATCCACGAATTCACCCAACATTAAAAAGTTGGCCAGAAAACTCGAAAAGATCAAAAATAAAATTGTTAAACAGGAGATGTGTATTTTCTTTAATTCTACATGTATAATGAAGAATGATGCCAAATGCACACACGCACGCACACACACACACAACACACAATATATATATATATATATATTATATATATACATATATATGTGTGTGTGTATGTATGTTGTAAATGTAATATAATATATATATATATATATATATATATATATATATATGTATATATATATATCGAATGTATTACTGTAAATGTTAAAAAATGAATAATCATATTGACTGACTGATAAGTATTTATTATAATTTCGGACCATGACTGTAAATACAGAAATACAATTTCTTATTTTATATCCGTACGAGCCAATAAGAAAGCAGGGATTCAAAAGTTCCACTTTTTCTACGACTTGCAGCAACATAGCCAACACTTTCTGTTTTAACGAGACTAAAGAAATATTTCTACTCATCAAAATGATGGGATTATGTAGGCATGGATAAATCATACAAAATATATTTATACATAAGAGCATTTATAAAAAAAACAAAACACAATAAATAGAGAAGAATAAAACACATTGAATTGAGATAAGGGAAAAAGAAAATCCAACTTAATCTTTTTATTTATTTCTTTTTAGGCTTCTGTTTCTTTTAAAATTATCACAGTTAGAATTTGGCAGGACCACAGACAGCCCCTGATTAGTTCCAGGCTAATGCACCATTTATTTATTTTTGGGGAATATAGATTAAAGCCTGCCGCAGTGTGATATCTTTCCAGTGGAGCCTTTTCCTGAGGTAAAAAGCAATTTTCTGGAAGGTGTTTAGATTGAGCAGTTTATAGCAATTCTTCATTACTATATAGATTCAGAAGGCGACCGATATCAAATATATCTCTTTTCCATTCACATAAAGCCTCTCAAAATCATCTTTGGCAGTGTAATATTTTATGTACGGTCATGACAGTCATGGTAGGCAGGGTTTTCACTCTTTGTCATTGTCTTTCAAATCCAACGAAACGATTACACCAACCGACCCTGTATCCCCAAGAATATTATAGTCTATTGATATATATTAACATAATATATTTTATTCTATTTGGTACTCTAGCCCTGTTTAATGATTTACTTCTCCTATACTGGTTTCCAACTAAGGCAAGAGACCATTAATCTGTTTGCTATTTCAGTATTCATATTTTTTATCTGATTACAATTTTTGATAATCATAATTTAAAAAATACCGTCCCTAATTGTTGTTATTATTCCATAAATTTTTTACAGTAATCAGAGTACCCAGCAAGGTTATACAAAGTGACTGGAGGCGAGTATGTGGGGACCAAAAGTAAAATCGATGTAGTGGCCTATTGTCGTTATCAGCCTAACAGCGAGGGAATCTGTAACCTTTTAACTAGCGCTAGACGAAGAAGATTGTTTTTGCGTCTGAGATGGAGCAGCACACCTACCATCAGCTCCCCACTTTACTGTACAGATCCATACTACTGTACTACTCATGTGCTATAACCCACAATTATTGAGAAAACCTTTAGTAAGTTACTACTTGAGCATCATTACTGAAAGAAATTGGGTGTCAGGATAAGTCAGTGGAACATTACTGGAAGAGGGCTTGTGGGTTCGGTCTTTGTATATATATTTACCAACCCCTCCGCACGAGCAGGATGCGACACAAGGCCAATTTCTTAAGCGGAGTTCAACAGGTTTGAATTCAGAGTTTTCCTTCTCCTAGACCGGTTGCCTAACCAAGGTTAAAGAGCACAGTCTGCCCTACTATTTACCCATAGCTGGAGGGAGAGTAGGATTCATACCTTTCCCAAGGGTATTAGCACTAAGTGAAATAATTGCCACGTCCAGGATTTGAACTCGGGTCGACGAGTCCATTTCCCATGACTTTAACCATTACACCACGCGCTTCCTACATATGTATATGGCATGGGTGAGGGCTGGCTTTGACCTTTTACTTCTTTAAGACACAGGGGTCCCTTAATGTAATCCCACCTGATCGATCAACTCTGCTTCAGTATTGACATCTTGGAAGGAAAGTAACGACTTTGCCATTAATGTTCAACCGGCGCTTAAGTAGATAGTGGTTTGGTTTCTTTGTTTAGTGGCATATCAACCTTTTTGAGATATTTAATGACAAAGCCATCCTTTTTTAATAACGTTAGTGGTAAATATTTAACAAAATCTACTGTGCAAAAAGACTTCAAATAGTCAGCCAGTATTTCATTTGTTCGTAAAGTGACTATGCGATCATTTTTAAAAAGATTGTTGTCCACAACATTCACAAGGTAAAAAAAATATGTTAGTGTACATTTCAATATCTATTTAAAAAAAGTAATGTTATTGTATTTTTTGAAACCATTTATATTAATATTATTCTCTTTTAGAGAGAGAGAGAGAGAGAGAGAGAGAGAGAGAGAGGAGAGAGAGAGAGAGAGAGAGAGAGGGAGAGGCAGAGAGAGACACACACAAGACAGACGGACAGACATACAGACAGGAGAGAGAGAGACAGACAGACAGAGTGCTCTATCAATGCTATTGTATGTACGTGTGTCATGCTTTATTCTTAAGTATATGCTCAACATATATATCATATATATATATATATATATATATATATAATAATTTATATAATATATAAATAAATACATAAAGGTTTTATATATCTATTTATTTGATGAAAAGGAACAGTCACGACCATTTGGTTTCATGCATGCGTAACCACAAACATTTGAACCAACGTTACCTGACAAATGTTTGCGGTTACGCATGCATGAAACAAATGGTCATGACTGTTCCTTTGTCATCAAATAAATAGATATATAAAACCTTTATAATTTATTTTATTATTTCATTATATTATAGCTGTATTTTTTTTATATTGACCACTCTCCAATAATACTGACTTTGGCACACCGTTCCAGTAAAGCTGAAGCAGTGCTATCCACGCATAGTTATACACACACACACAAACACACACACACACACACACATATTATATATATATATATATATATATATATATATATATATAATATAATATATGTTATTTATTTATGTGATATATACATATTATTTAAATTATGATCGTGTCTACTTATATATACTTTAGGTTTCATAACAAAAAATAATCTTCCCATCAACGGAACTTTAAGGACCAGCGTATCGGTATGAATCTTTCGTAAAAAAAAACTCTAATGAAAACGAGAATTAAAAACAATTTAAAGTGTACGACTATAATTTTTGCGGAATTTAATAGCAGTCACGCAGATGCTATTAGTGGTGGCGTGTTTTGGGGTATATATTCAAGAGGCAGTTGTCATTTCAGTTGCAATCATTGCATGGAATGGTGAATATCGTGCGTTTGTGATTGAAACTTATTTCAAATATGGTGAGATCGCGTGAGCGGGACGCTTACCAAATGTATATTCTTGTAATTGCTTTGTCTGAGGATATCTGAAAGCTCATGTCGTCAAACGTAGGTCACATAAAACCGAAGAATTGAAGAATTTTCTAGTAGTTTATATATATATACCTATCCCTCGAGTCAAATAGATTGCGACACATTTTAAGTGAAGTTTAACAGGTTTCGGTTCAGAGTTTTCCAAACCAAGGTTAAAGGTGCCAGTCTTCTCCCTCTTTACCCATACATAGATGGAGAATAGTTGGGTGAATCCCTTTCCAAATGTATTAACGCTATGTGAAATCCAAACAGCTTTGCCCATATTTGGAACTCGGTCACCGAGTCCATTTCCTACAACCATAACCATTACACAACAAGCGACTCATTATTTTTCTGTGTTTTTATTCTATATAGATCATCATCATCAGCATCATCATCATCATCATCATGTTGCGCAATTAGCACATATCCATGACAATCTCTTGCCAACCTTCTTCTCATTTATTGTCTCAGGGAGATCGCCTGCGTAGCATCCACTATCTTCGCGGAGTTGGTCAATATAGGTCCTTGGTAGGCAGCTCACTTTAACATATCCATGTGTTGGCTTCGACAGGAGAACGTTATAGGGAGGATAACTCATAGTAGAACTTTGCGATGTCCGTTTCTTCGTTGTCATTAGACTACTGTTGTGCAGGGATTCCCATTAAACGTAGCATATAATACTTGGTTGGATTTTTCTATACCGTGGGATGAGAAGCATTCCTACACCTTCTATGGTAGCATTTGTGGAGTTTTTCCATGCACATGCCGACACAAACGTCCATCCATTACTTGTTTCGTGATATTTAATTTTAATTCACTTTGATCAAGTCTATGCTCTTGTACGCAGATTATATCTATATTTTTATCGGCTGCAGACGCTGTTAACTCAGGTAGTGAGTGTATCGTTTTTAGCGTTCTGACGTTAAATGTTTCTAAGTTTAAAGTTTGTTTACACCTCAGTAGGTGTGTTTTACGTCTAGGTTCAGTGGTTGTCTTTTTCAATATTGTGTTCAGACCTATGACATAAGTAGTGAGTGCATCTTGTTTGTCTACTGTGGGTGTGATGCGGTTTGTGCGTGTGATGTTGTTGGGGAACTGTAGCTCACTTATTGACACACGGGCCAGAGCTCGAAACTATGGACGCGCACCAGAATCCGCGGGACGGGTGAGCTGTATGATTTCATATTTTTGTGTGCTATCATAGGTTTGGTTCGCTCGATGTCATCGATACCTTTTGGTGGCTGTTTTGTTAACTCATCAATAAACGCCAGACTTAGAGATGAGGAGCAGTAGTTTCCTGACTGAATTGTTTGGTCCGCTTTTGGGATCATCCTCCCAGCATCTTGTGAGATATACTATTGGTCCATCTTGAGTTCGTCCACCGTCTCACATCCACCACGCTGCTACCCATGGTTTCAGGTATTACACGCTCATATGGCATGTGGGTTACTCTGCCTTGTACAGCTGTCCAAGAGAATAAAAATGGGTACTTCAACATTTAAGTTTTAACTTAGTATAAGTCCACTTACCCCTCCAATTTTAGCACAAGAAAAGCCACCCCTCAGTCTCGGTCCTTTTAGAGTAGGTGGAAATTCTATCGCGTGTGAGTTCGAGGTGAGCTAGGGGTTAAATATGATACTCATTTCACAGATAATAAAATAAAATACATAAATACCGTTCAAGAATTCAACTGAAAATAAAGTTTCTAACTAGACAAATTATCACCACGTATTTTCTATACAGCCACGACTACTAATTACAGGAAGGTTCAACACTCCTGTATTAATTTCAGTGAACACTATTAGCAAAATTCTTTGGAAAAATTAAGTGAAATTATAAAAGAATTAACATAAATTAACACATAATTAACACAAAATTATTAGTCAAACAGATATCTTTTCTCATCCTAAACTCAAAACGAATAAAATTGATAGTTTAGTGTACTTACTGGTTAAGCCAGACACTTTATGTCGATAATTACAAGCTTCTTGGTTCAGTCTTTGAAAAGTTTACTGTTCTTGAATGCACCAACATTCAAATATATTTACTAGCTTTTTGTTCTAAGAACCATGTGTGGAAGGAAAATACAGGATGGGGGTCTATGTTTCTAGCTAAACCAATTGCCTCCATTTTTTCTATACAACCACCACTTCTAATTTCAGGAAGATTCAACACACCTGTATTATTTTTGTGTGTTCTATAAAGTTAAAGTGAATATTTTTTGCTCTCATTCAAATTTCCCAGTTCTTATTTTGTCTAGTTTAGGAAAGGCCCAAAACATCATACACATTTTAATACTTACGTTTTTGTTGTTCTATCCTGACAATTTATGTCCAGGACTGTGCAAAGAGTACAAAAGTAGAATGTCTCAAGATTTATATTATACAGCGTCTAACTCTCTCTATGGGAGTCCACGTGTCGTATTGGCTAACTGGACTCTGACATGGTAGTGAGTTCGAATGCGTGCTATTACGTTCACCTTCGAACTGATACACCATGGAAATTATAAACTCCTCATCTCCAAGCTAAGTGTTGAAGAGTACCATTTATGTTTTCTACAAGTATGGCTTTGGCATGAAATAACCCACATGGAGACGGTGACACAAGTTCAAATCCTGGCCGAGGCTGTTTTAATTTCACATAGTGTCAATACCATTGGGAAAGTTATAAGTTATTTCTGTCCAGCTATAGGTAAATACTAGGGTTGACTTTTTTTTAACCACGGTATAGCAAACTATCCGGGAGAAAGAAAACTCTGAATTGAAACCGTTTTAACTCAGTGTAAAATTTGACCTTGTGTCACATCCTGCTCGAGAAGAGCGGTCGATAAATTCATACTTAGATATTTTCAGGTCCTGAAATGTGAGATCGTTCCCTAAGCTTTTTTTCTGGTTATAGGTAAATGCTGGGGCAGACTTTTTTTAAATCACGGTATAGCAAACTGTCCGGAAAAAAGAAAACTCTGAATTGAAACATGTTAAACTAAACAAATTGACCTTGTGTCACATCCTGCTCGGGAAGAGCTGTCGTTAAATGCATACTTAGATATTTTCAGGTCCTGAAATGTGAGATCGTTCCCTAAGCTTTTTTTCTGGTTATAGGTAAATGCTAGGGCAGACTTTTTTTTAAATCACGGTATAGCAGACTATCCGGGAGAAAGATAACTCTGAATTGAAACCGTTTTAACTCAGTGTAAAATTTGACCTTGTGTCACATCCTGCTCGAGAAGAGCGGTCGATAAATGCATACTTAGATATTTTCAGGTCCTGAAATGTGAGATCGTTCCCTAAGCTTTTTTTCTGGTTATAGGTAAATGCTGGGGCAGACTTTTTTTTTAAATCACGGTATAGCAAACTGTCCGGAAAAAGAAAACTCTGAATTGAAACGTGTTAAACTAAAAAAATTTGACCTTGTGTCACTACCTGCTCGGGAAGAGCTGTCGTTAAATACATACTTAGATATTTTCAGGTCCTGAAATGTGAGATCGTTCCCTAAGCTTTTTTTCTGGTTATAGGTAAATGCTGGGGCAGACTTTTTTTAAATCACGGTATAGCAAACTGTCCGGAAAAAGAAAACTCTGAATTGAAACGTATTAAACTAAAAAAATTTGACCTTGTGTCACAAACTGCTCGGGAAGAGCTGTCGTTAAATGCATACTTAGATATTTTCAGGTCCTGAAATGTGAGATCGTTCCCTAAGCTTTTTTCTGGTTTACCCAGTGCATTTCTATTATTTTCTTTGTTCTTACTGCTTTGAAAACATTTTTTCTTTATCAATAGGGTCCCTTCATTTCTAGAACATATGATCTATTCCCTAGCAGTAATGCTCGGCTTTCTAAAGAGTAACATTTTTAGCAAGTCCTACTTTCCATATTTTCCACATTAGGAGCCGACACGGGCAAAATCATTTCCGGTATATATTTGTATTGAGATCATCATGCCTTTAGTCATCCATTTGTGCAGTGCTGTGGGGTGGAGCAAAGTCACAAAAGCGGTTAATGCAGGTGAAGCTGAGATGAAACGCACAGCGCGCTAGGCCAGAGCTGTATTATTATATCCAGAGCACCTGCAAGAATGTATCCTTTTATGATGAAGTCAACCCAGAGCCTAAATCGACATCGTCAGTCGCATTGGGACTCGGCATAGTTATGCCACAAACTAAAAGTGAATTCACAGTCATCATTTGAAAGGAAGGACGAATATTATCACACACACACACACGCACACACACACACACACACATATATATATATATATATATATATATATATATATATACATATTTGTTGCTTCCCAGTTCCGGTGATTATGACTCAACTGGCAAGAGGTTGTGCGATAAAAGAAAAAATTACTTAGATGGTAAAAAATATTACATGCCAGAGTTTAAAGTCTTATACACACGCACATATTATGATATATATATATATTTCAAGATTTATTACATCTTTCTCTCTCCCGCTCTATCTTCGCTCTCTCTCTCTCTCTCTCTCTCTCTCTCTCTCTCTCTCTCTCTCTCCCTCTCTCTCTCTCTCCTATATATATATATATATATATATATATATATATTGATGCTTATCCATCTGATGAGACTTAAATTGGGGAGCTTTGTTAAATCAACTTAGATTTATAAAGGCCCCAATTTTGGTCGAAATAAATTTATTATGGAACAACGGTGCTGAGTTTTTCCTTCCTTCCTTTCAAAGATAAATATTGCGCTGTATATAATCTATAAAGATTATTATACATTGAGCTCTCTGTAGCAATTTAAAGATTCAATGTATTTATACATACTTGATCATACAATAATAATACAGTGTGTCTTAGATATCACATATAGAATCATCACTTACTACCAAGTTTTGCATACTTTACATCTATATATATATATATATATATATATATATATATATATATATATATATATATATATATATTATAATCCAAAAGTCCAGAGAAGAAATCTTCCTTACGACACAGAGTTTTATTTAAAAAAAACCTGTCGCAGTTTGAGAGCTCAATGTATGCTCTTAATGCTAGAGTCACAGAGCAAATATATAAGTAAAGAAATAACAAAAGACCTAGAGATATAGCATAATAGTCTATTTCAGGGAGCTTAGACAAATAGTCTAACTCTCCCAACTCATTCGCATCTGATGATTCGGGAAAGTTAGACACTTTGTCTAAGCTCCCTGAAATAGACTATAATGCTAAATCTCTAAGTCTTTTGTTATTTCTTTACTTATATATATATAATATATATATATATATATATATATATATATATATATATATATATATATATATATTATGTGCTATTTTTTATAATTGAATAGTATCCAATCTAAGTAAGGATAGCGTGATCATGAAGTCAACGGCGCTTGGTTGCTGATACTTTCTCGCCTATGCGGTTTTAAACCTATTTTGTTGAACATTGCTTAGGCGAGTAACTGTCAGTAACCAAGCAATTTTAATTTCATATCCACACTACCAATATATATATATATATATATATATATATATATATATATATATATATATATATATATAGTTAGAAATTAATGGTAAAATGAATGAATGGATGACATAAAAATGAATGAAATGAGGGGATAAATGAAAAATCCATTCCAAGGGACCCCTCTCAAAAATATTAAAACACTTTTGAGAGTGGGGTCCCTGATAGAAAGTCTTCCTCATCTATTATTAGACTCCTTTGAAGCATCAAGTTAATATAATGGTATATATACATACACACACACACACACACACACACACACACATATATATATATATATATATAATATATATATATTATTTATTTATTTATTTTTTATTTAAGTCACCAATACAAAGTCCTTACCAATGGTTTCAGATGTTTATCTGTCATCAGAGACGTTGACTTTTTGAATAAATTGGACAGTTTTTTTTAACTCGTGCCTCGTGTGAACATGATCCGTTATTCGTTCTTGCTTTTGCTTTCTTCATTCACCGGCGTTTCTATTTGTCGTCATTGAGTCTCGTGTTTTAATGATGATTTTGTTTTTTTAAATTTTATTTTGTGTGCATTCATATATATGTGTGAATTCTTAAATTATGGCGGTGTGATATTTTGGTTAGTCCAATTCCATATCATAATTTTTTTTTCGGTGTGGGCATGCTCTAAATATTTCCCTTTATTATTTAGAAAATCGTGTTTTGAGCTTGTAGAATTCGCAATTTTTCAGAGGTGCACAATGAGCATTTTTTTTTTATCCATTTACGTATGATTTCGATTGTCCAGTATTTTCCATTCTATGTTAAAATGTTTCCTGTATATTATATATATATATATATATATATATATATATATATATATATATATATATATATATATATATATATATATTAGTTTGCACTTAGATATCCCCATTTGTAATCATAAATCTCTTTATGGCATAGATATTCTTGTGCTTAAGTATATAAGAGTGCATATGTTTAGATGTTTGCATGTGTGTGCTTGTGTGCGTGTTTGTGTGCGCATGTGTGTGTGTGTGTTTGTGTGTGTGTGAGCTTGTGAGTGTGTATCTCTGTGTGTGAGAGACATAGAGGGTATAGAGAATAAAGATAGTTTACTCCATTGTAAAAAACTAAGATGAAAGGAACAAAGTAATTTATTTACTTTCAATAGATCAAGCCGGAAAAATAGTTTTGCATTCAGAAGCTGCTTTTCAAACGTCGTCTGAATATTTGTACAAAATATGGAAAAAAAAACAACAATAATTTCCCCATTCATTCCATCTCTCTCTCTCTCTCTCTCTCTCTCTCTCTCTATATATATATATATATATATATATATATATATATATATATGAATGATAAAATAAATTTGTCCTGTGCTCGTGCATGTATTTAATTAAGGACAATATGGTAAAGAGGACGGTTGTTTTTATGTAGCTGCAATATATCTAAACATGCAAAAAAGTATGCGTAAAAATCAGTAGATTCAATATGTACACACACATACATACATACATACAGATACACATACAGATATGTGTTCAACAGAGAGAGAGAGAGAGAGAGAGAGAAGAGAGAGAGAGAGAGAGAGAGAGAGGAGAGAGGGGGGGGGGGGTTTGGGTTTGTGTTAGGATTTAATGTCTAGGCCTGGGTGTGTTAATATCCATTTTAATATAGATTTTTTTCTTTTCCTTTGCTTTATTCATTAGCTGGAGTTAAATGTAGTTAATATATACCAGACGAGACGAACTTTTACAAGTCCCAAGATCCGTAATGAGGAAGAAAATTACCGTTCCATTGGCTCACTAAACGAGCCCTTTGACCACAATGATTGATTGTCTCATGTGAAATTTGACAATCAGTGTAGCCGATTTTGGAATTACATAGTTTGGCCCTGTTCTAACTTAACAGTTAATTTCCCTATTAACTTTATGCTAATCTTATACAGAAGTAGAGTCGTTCCTTTCGTAAAGGCATCTAAGGCTAAATGTCGAGCTGTGTATAATGATTTCGTTTTCCGTCCTGATAACTCGCTCGTCGCCTCGCACTTACATACCATTCGACTCCGGCAAATCTTAATCGCTTTTCTGATTATATTCCTCGCGGTTATTTTTCTTCTAATTCTTTAGTTTCCATCTTCGAGTTTTGTTTAAAGCATCTAGCTCTCAGATAATCAAGGGATTTCTCGTATAATCTATACAGCTATTCTTGAGGTGTATCCATCGACTCAACCCAACTACTGCCCTGTCGGCTGGGGCGTTAGAATGCACAGACTGCACCTCTGCAGAGGGGTAAGACTCCCCCAATGGGGCCACCTGTTGGCCGTGGGTGGCGACCCGTGATGCTTAAGGATAGAGCCCAGGTGGATGAGCAGTTCATGAAATGCAATACTCCACTTTGGCCCTATCTTGGCTAGACGGGCGGTCGGAGAGGCCCCTCCGATCAATCGGCTGGTCACGTCAAGCCCTAGCACCTATATGATTTTCCCAACCCTATTGCCCTTATGGCAAGCCCCAAACCCTTTTTATCATATGGGTGCTAGAAGGCGGTGGCTGCGGGTCTACATGTCCTGGGAATGACGTTAAACTCTATCTGATGGTGAGGTTCCAGTTTTGGAGGTTTGGGGAATGTGGAGCACCCCTTCATCACCATTGCTCCCTGGTCCACTCTGACCCGGAATGGTAGTACTTGTTAGGGTCCCATTTATGGGTTAAATAGAAAAATGTATTTATAAAAGAATTGTATTATCCATTAAGAATTGATTTATTTCAAAACTTTATCGGCATTAAATGACCCACTGAGGTTGATATACCGTAAAACAAAACCAAACCAAATCAACCCAACTACATGAGTTGGACGTGAAAAAGGTCATTTTCTAATCCAGTATTGATGTGTTTGGCTCATCTGGAGATTGATCACGTGAAACTCAGTGTCATTATTTTTTCACTTGTTTTATTTTATGTATTTTATACCCAAAAGAAAATAATTTGACACAAGGTCAGTTTTTAAGCGGCCTTTAACTAAAATTTTCCCATGTACCATTTGAAGGTTAGTACTTTATAAACATTATATGGATTTTCTTTTATTAGTAGCGCCATCTATATGTCAGGCCTGGGACTTATTGAGTGATGTGTTATACTAAAGGTATCTGTTGTCAGAATCATATTAAAGATATCATCCTGACCCAAGGACACATATTCATGAATAGAAAAAAGGTGGCAACATTTATTCTATCCAAACAAAATAGAATTCTCTATCCATTTAAAATATTTTCATTCTTCTACACCGGTGGTTATACCTAGTCTGCCCTACTGTTTACCCGCAGCTACCCAGGATGTGAAAAAAGGTCATTTTCTTATTCACTTTCACCTAGCCGACCATCAAAAAGCCGGGACTGGCATGTATGATTCCCCATGGGACTGGCCAGATGTAGTTTTTTTTATCCTGTTTTATTTTATTTTATGTATTAACCTAACTGCTCTATAGAACATGATGTGACAAAGGTCATTTTCTTTGCAGATTTGAATTCAGAAAATGTTCTTTATAGACCGGTGATTATACCCAGTTTGCCCAACATTTTACCCAAAGCTACCCAGGATGTGACAAAATATTATTTTCTAATTTACTTTCACATAACTGACTACAAAAAAAGTCAGTATTGACATGTATGCTTCATCTGGAGATTGGCCACGTGAAACTCGTAATAATAATTTTTTTTATCCTATTTTACCTAACCCCTCCAAACGATCATGATGTGAGACAATATCCTTTTATAAGCGGAGATTAAGAGGATGAAATTAAGACTTTTTCCTTATTTTAGACCGATGTTCATAACAAGGTAAAAAAATCCAGTCTGCTCTTTCATCTAACCATAGATACAAGGAAAATAGTTAAACGCATACCTTTCCCAAGGGTATTAGCATTATGAGAAAATATACCTTTGATAAGTGTATTATTGCTATATGAAAATGCAAACAGCTTCTTTCTGGATTTGAACTCGGATCGCCATGTCCACTTTCTACGATGATAGACATTTCACAACGAGCGCCTTCTGAAGAGTAGACATTTGTATGCATGTCTTGCAAGGAGAAATACCCAGGAATATTAAACAGTTGGATGCACACATTTCTCCAAGAGTATTAGCACTATGTGAAAGTACAAACAGCTTCGTCCAGGATTTGAACTAGGGCCGCTAGGTCCATTATTTACTACCATAACCATTACACGGTGAGCGCCTTCTAAAGTGTATGCGGTTGTATGCACATCTTCTTACGGATCACTGCAAACAGAAAGTCCTAGGGATATTAACTTGAACTATAAACTATGAGAGATTGACCTCTAAGCTTAACAGAAGATCAGATGTCAAAAGATGCCATTTCAAGCCAAATGGATTGACGTACTGAGTTCGATATTTTTATCTCAAAAATAATAGGACGGAAGAAATCAGATCCATGTTTTCCCCATGCCAGCTGGCTTGGTTATAAGCAAGA
Organism: Doryteuthis pealeii; assembly: GCA_023376005.1. Lineage (NCBI taxonomy): Eukaryota > Metazoa > Mollusca > Cephalopoda > Myopsida > Loliginidae > Doryteuthis > Doryteuthis pealeii. Next base: position 17,143,042 of record CM042137.1, read on the forward strand.
TAAAAAAAAAGACGCACTAAGAGTGGCTAACAAGAATATTGCATAGGAGCACAAGAACCAAAAATACACATTATTTGTGGATATTGATTATAGTGGAGTGTAACATTCTGAGGGTCCGTCCCGTCTGTCGTGATTAGAATACGTTAATTCTATAATCAGCAGATAGGTTATAAACCCCACGTTGAACGAAAATCTTGGGTAAGACACAAAACAGCATCCAGTGGGAAAATTCCGTTTCTATAGCTCTGGGTAGTATGGAGTACCCATTTATTGCCATTTTTCGAAGTCAACTCTGATCTGGAGTGGTAGTACCTGTTCGAGGCACATGTATTTGCCAAATAGATCTATTTGAAAATTATAAGTATTGGATACAACCATCTAACTGTATGCAAATAATCATTATTATTAAATAGGAATAATTACATGAAGCACTATAATACTGCATAAATTATTCGTATTATATTGGAAATCGTAATACCTTATAACGGTGCAAAAATTGATTCTTACAGATTATTTTTCGAAAAAGTGCAATTTAGAAAATGATTGCAACAGTTGAAAATGTAAATAGTTATCTCTATTAATAATGGAGATTCGCTTCCGGTTTTTGTCTGTAACAAAAATTACGTCACTGCTTACGTCACATTACCCAAAATAGCGTCATAACATAGAATAAATACACTCAAAATTTGAACATGCAACATTAGACAGTCCTCATTGATTTTTAAAACAAATTTTAATAAATACATGACTGGTATTATATATCTATATATAGTTTGTTTTATTCTAATACATATTTAAAGTTTACATTTCAAATTGTTTTATTTTTTAATCCTTTAATGAATTTAAAGATTTTACTTACTTAGGGTACAAACTCGCTGACATTGAATTTTTTACTCCCACCCCTCAGGCAATATGTTTCAAAAATCTATTTTTACATCGGTCGGAGGCAGTTTTTATTTTGTACTAGTGATTATAATAGATTATTTACAAATGAATTAAATTTCAGCATTCAATGACGGTTACGACAGGTGTGGAAAAACATAATAATAATAATAATAATAATAATAATAGGTTAAATGTATCAAGCAAGGAAGGTGGAAAAGGTCTTGCCAGTATAGAGGACTGCATAGATGCCACAATCCAAGGGATCGAAGAATACACAAAACGAGCAAAGAAAGATTACTTACGGTAGCCAATAACAGTAGATGCAATATATGGACAAAAGCAAAAAAAAAAAAAAAAAAAAGAAACAAAATAATGAACACAAGAAAACAAAGATGGGAAGAAAACATTATTTGGAAACTTCAAATGTCAAATTGGAGATGTTGTACATGAAAAGACTTGGGCATGGTTAAGAAGAGGAAACTTCAAGAGATAAACTGAATTGCTAATAATTGCTGCAACAAATAATATCATATAAGCAAATTATATCAAAGCAAAAATTGATAAGACACAACAGTGAATTGATAAGACAAAAACAGTAAATGTAGACTGTGTTGTGACAGAGATGAGACTATAAACCATGTATTTAGTGAATGTAGCAAACTAGCAACGGGAATACAAAGCGAGACACGACTGGGTTGGGAAGGTGATCCACTGAGAATAATGTGAAAAACTAAATTTCGACAATACATCAAAATGGTATATTCTTAAACCAGACTCTATTCTTGTGGATGAAACGCTTAAAATTCTTTTCGAGATAAAAATGGATCACATTATCCCATCCTGGAGACCAGAACTAGCATTGATTAACAAAAAAAAAAAAAAAAAACAGAACTTGTCAACTGGTAGACTTTGCACTTCCAGCAGATCACAGGGTGAAGATGAAGGAAAACGAAAAGATGGACACATACTTGTACTTGCCGCAGAATTGAAAAAAAAAAACAACAGTGGAATATGAGGGTGAAAATGATACCAATTGTTGTTAGTGCACTTGGAACGGTAAAAAAAAAGCTTGAAAAAAAAAAAGACTTGAGACTATCTAGAAAACTGCGTTGCTGCAATCGGCTAGAATACTCAGTAGAGTTCTGTAGATCTGAGGAGACGTGTTTTCAGCCGGTGGTTCACTGGAGGCTGAGTGACAGCCAGTCTTCTCACTTCTCTAGGACTCTTCTGAGTAATCTAGTCGATCTTAACAATGATTTAGTTTGGATAGCCTTGATTCTTGCTCTGATTTCCAATTCACCCAAATTCTTTTCCAGATTCTTAAAGACCGTTCCGAGTGTACAAAATACAATTGGCACGACCCCCATCTTAATATTCCACAGTTTTCTCAGTTCCCAAGCAAGGTCCCAGCATTTATCTAATTTTTCGCTTTCTTTCACTTTCACTCGGTGGTCGGCCGGGACGGCAAAATCCACGAGGTGACAAGTTCTCCTCTTGTAAATCAATACTCAGTCTGGTCTCCTGGCTGAGATTAGGTGATCCATCTGTATTATTATTATTATTTACTCCTTTTGAGTTTTCACATCAGTGTTAGCTGATGGACTTTCACTGGAGTCTGAGTGACAGCAAGTCGCCTCAGGTCTCCAGGACACTTCTGAGTATTCTGGCAGATTGCAGCAGTGCAGTGTTCTGAATGGTTTCAATCCTTCCTCTGATTTCCAAACTTTCCTAACCTTTTTCTAATCCTTTTGGGATCGTTCCAAGTGCACCAACTACAATTGGTATCACTTTGACTTTCATATTCCATAACTTTTTCAGTTCTCTGGCAAGGTCCAGATATTTGACCATTTTTTTCATTTTCCTTTAGCTTCACCCTGTGATCTTCTGGAACTGCAAAATCCACCAGTTGACAAGTTCTTTCTTTTTTGTTTATCAACACTATATCTGGTCTTCTTGCTGGGATAAGGTGATCCGTTTTTATTTCAAAGTCCCAGAGAATTTTATGTGTTTCGTTCTTAAGAACAGATTCTGGTTTATGCATATAGCATTTTGTTGTATGGTTAACATTTTATTTTTTGTATAACTCCCAGTGGATCACCTTCCCAACCCAGTCGTGTCTAGTTTTGTATTCTCTTTGTGCTAGTTTGCTACATTCGCAGAGTATATGGTTTACAGTCTCATCTCTATTACCGCAAAGTCTACATTTACTATTTTGTTGGGTCTAATCAATTCTCGCTTTGATATAGTTAAATTATTATTATCATTATTATTATTATTATTATTATTATTATTATTATTATTATATAATGTCAAGGATTTAAATATGATATTAATACTTTTCAAAGAAATCAGTTTGACACATTTGATGAGACACTAACAGCTGTAGAATGTATCTGGGAATACTGAAAATAAATGGGAACACCATACTCTCCAGAGCTTTGGAACAGGAACCTCACTACCAGATACAGTTCAATGTCATATCCAATATACTAAAAATCAAGCATCGAACTTATGCACGATATCTGCGCACACAGGAGTATATTCGATATTTATCTCAGTGATTTTGTATCTACATATATCTATCTCAGTCTGTTCTTTTGTCTATAGATTCTACTCATGCTAAACGAATTTTGCTAGGGAGATTAGGAACGTATTTTAATACAGCAAAATGGGTTAGTCTGTTTGGTTGTAGCTGAATCAATAGCAATGGTATTCAAACGAATTCGGCAACGTCGATCTGATATCGGCTTTCAGGTTGACTTCAAATACAAGGCAAAACTCATTGAACATGCAATACACACAATAGGCAATAACACCAAACTGGATCTGAAAGATTTACAATTCCAACCGCAGCCAAAAGCCAAGAGCTAAAATTTAAACACTGTATTGACTTAAGCTTCTTTTGTGCAATCCCTGAATGATATCTCTCAAAGTTCCAAAGAACGGCATCATTTCTTGCTCAAGTTTCGACCTCTAACAAACTTCGGCTGAAGTTTCCTTACACTAAGAGCACACAAAAACCACAACGCGGAATATTATTGATCTCAGAAGATGTCCATGTTGGGGGAAAATGGTAAGGACCAATGTTTGTTTGTTCGTGTGGCTCAGTTTAAAGGCATATCAACCCTGTCGGTTATTTAATGCCAAATCTTTATATATACTAGCAAATATATGCACCCTCCGGGTGCAAGTATTTAAGTTTTAATGTAATAAAATATTGTATTAAATTAGAAAGGCTAATGAAACTAAATAAGAATACAGATAAAAAGATTTGAAACAGAGGGAGTATAATAAAAGATTTGAAACAGAGGGAGTATAATAAAAGATTTGAAACAGAGGGAGTATAATAAAAAATGGAACAACTGAAACTTACTCTTCCATCACTCTCGTCTTTCATTGTTATTTTTTCTAATTTAAGTATTTAGTTAAAAGAGGAAGTAAAGAATAAAATGACAGTTATTTTATCTTGTTAATGGATTTCATATAAGATTCATTGAAGAGATTTTTGCTTATATTCATTAAAATAAAACCAAACAGTTAGAAATCAATAATACTAAGCACATATTTATTAAATTCGATTTTTTAATATTAATATGCAAATTAACCTTCCCGTTCACACTGTAAACCGCTATTTTGTTGTATGTATAAATATAATTGCATGTTCTCAGTATATAGACATAGTTAACAGTATTAATAATGTAAGACAATTTTATTAATAATTGAGGTTTAGATAAAAATAAAATCATGGAGAATGTGATGTCAATAACTAAGAGAATTGTGACTTGAGTAGGAATATAGTTTCGGTTACAGACAGAAAAACACACAATCTCCATTATAATAAGATATAATATATATATATATATATATATATATATATATATATTTACCGAAATTCACTTGTCATTATTATATTCTATAATTATCGAATTTGATGCGATATACGCCTTGTAATTGCCTTCAAGCAAAAATATAAATAATAATATATACTTTATTCAACAATGCTTCTAAAAAAACAAAAAAAACCCAAACAGACATCTAAAAATCTTATTTCCTTCGCCGAAGAGCATAAGGCCCGGGTTTGCTATTATTCACTCAACGTTCCCTTACCTCATATGGTAGAGACGTATCAGTATCATTGACAGGTTAATTTTGCAAAGGATTGTCCCGTGCTGTATCGTGGCCGCAGCAGTATTATTTATGACTATCCTGCTGAAGTCCCGGTTTCGATTTCTGTCGGAGGGAAATCGTTTGTATACATCGCTGATGAGACTTAATAAAATTGAAACAGTCTGTACGATGTTCTACATACCGAATAATTCTTTATCGAAATTCACTTGTCATTATTATCTTCTATAATTATCGTATTTTATGCGATATACGCATTGTAATTGCCTTCTAGCAAAAATATAAATAATAATATATAATATATATATATATATATATATATATATATATGATTTATAAGGGAATATTCTGTACGTAAATACTTGTCTTTTTATGTTAGAGTGCAAGACAACAGTTGGTAATCAATTTTACTTTACAGGTGTATTGGGTTAGAACTAATTTTTTTTATCTAAATAACCCATAGATTGAACACTAACAGGTACTACCACTCCGGGTGAGATTGGACATGGGAGTAATGGCGACGAAGTGGTTCTCCACACACCTAGGATTAGTGTAGTTTAACGTCATTAGATGTAGTTTAACGTCATGCCCAGGATACTCAGACCTTAGGCCACTGCCTTCTAGCACCTATATGATAAAAGGTTGTGGGGATTTGCCATAAGATCAATAGGTTTTTGACAATTATATAGGTGCTAAGGCTTGAAGTGACCAGTCGATTGATAGAGGGACTGAAAAGATATCCCTGTTCGAGGAAAAATGTAAGGAACAAAATCTTTAGATAAAATATTTCTAACATATATTTACATTATTGTGGAGGCGCATTATGAGATGATCATTGTCGTTGGAAATGGAAACGGTGAGACGAGTCCAAACGAAGATGTTTGCATTCCACATGCTGCCAATGCCGTTGGGCAAGGTTTGTACCAAATTATTCTTCATCCAGCTTTGGGTAGACTGGGCTCTTTAATCTTGGTATGTCACTCGGTTTCGGAGACGAAAAGGTCGGAATTGAAACCTATTAAACTCCGTTTAAGAAATTGACCTTGTGTTACATTCTTCTCGTGAGTAGGGTTGGTAAATATGTATATTCATCAAGATTTTAAGATTCCAGACATGAAGATATGTCATGAGAACGCAACAAAAGGTTGACGATTGCTTGATACGTTAACTAGCATAAAATAACCCTCCACTTCCAAGGTTCCTGGTTCGATACCGACCCTCGCGAACATATATATATATATATACATATATATATATATATATATATATATATATATATATATTCGTTGTACATTTTCTATTTTATCCTAGAATGGTTCTGACTTCAGGTAGGAGTAAGAACCAGAAGTGTTTATAGCAGGGAACTAAAGCCTGCAGGTCACAAGCAACATGTGGTCCTCGATGTAAATCCATGTCATGGAATGCTCAGCCAGCAGGATTATTTCCTTAAGCATCACTGATCAACATCCACGGTCAACAGGTTTTTCTATTGGGTATCAGATCTTACCCCTCTGCAGAGGTGCAGACGGCGTAATCTATAGCTCCAGTTGACAGGGTCAGATTGAGTAACTCCATATTATATATACAAAGTCATAGTAGCATGGAAACCGTTACGCTAAACGGGACAATTTTTCCAAATATATATTATTCTTTTTCATTATTTTTGGCTAAACAAACAGAATATCGCTAGTCATGTAAAAAGCATGAATCTGACTTTATCTGTTCCACCGTTAACATTTTGTGATTTCAGTAAAAAAAATTTGCGTTTGATATCAATCGCTCTGGATAGCTCAGTCGGTAGAGCGTTCGGCTAGAAACCACAAGGTTCCTACTTCGATGCCGGTCCTCGCCAACTCAGCGTTATGAATAGCACAGGGATCTGTACGGTAAAGTAAGGAGCTGATGGTAGGTGTGGCACTCCACCTCAGATGCTAAAACAATCTCCTTGGTCTAGCGCTATTGAAAAGGGGATAGACTCCCTCGCTGACTGGCTGATACCGACTTTAGGCCACCCCGTCGACTTTGCTTACTTTACCTTACATATTTCCACCTCAAATGAGAGAGAGAGAGAGACAGAGAGATACAGAGAGAGAGAGAGACAGAGAGGGAGAGAGAGAGAGACAGAGAAATACAGAGAGACAGAGAGGTGGAGAGAGAGACGGAGAGAGACAGATACAGAGAGAGACACACTTTTATATAGTAGTATAGATGGGCAAATAATGTTTTCGAATGAATTATAGGTGTGGTTCTTACACAAAACAGTTTTCCATCGAGGCAATGGAAACTTCGGAAAAAAACTCTCTTTATTTTCTTTATAATCTCCCGGTGACATTATGGGCAGCAGCCAAAATGTCGTGTATTCATATTTCTCTAGTTACAGAATATTCAAAGAATACTGGCTCTAGTCATCTAGGAATATATGAATACAATGAAACCCAGATCCTCGAATCAGCCATTACACTAAAAACCTTGGAATGGGGTCAATAAGATAGATCCCGAACAAAGATTTTAAGAAATCTATTAAGGGGAGGAAAATGACTATCAAAAAATGAAAGAAAGCAATTCTTTAAGGAAACCCTTTAAAATAATTCTCAGAACAATCGTTTTAGTAATCTAATATCATCATAAAATGAATATGGAGTTGCTCAATCCGACCCTGTCAACTGGAGCTATAGATTACGCCGTCTGCACCTCTGCAGAGGGGTAAGATCTGATACCCAATAGAAAAACCTGTTGACCGTGGATGTTGATCCATGATGCTTAAGGAAATAATTCTGCTGGCTGAGCATTCCATGACATGGATGGACATCAAGGACCACACGTTGCTTGTGACCTGCAGGCTTTAGTTCCCTGCTATAAACACTTCTGGTTCTTACTCCTACCTGAAGTCAGAACCATTCTAGGATAAAATAAAAAAAATGTACAACCAAAATTGTAATATCAATATTAAGATAAAAGGCACTCCTGAACCGTAGCACCCCTGGTCAGTAAACTTTCATATCTTAAAAATAAGACCATTAAGCGATAGATGGGTTTTAAAAATGCTTTATTGTGAAGCAACAATATCATTTAGAATTTGATTTAAAGCATTATTTTCTTTATTGTCTCGCCACAAGAAATCATAATCGTAAGAATCTAGTATGTCTGCGTGGAATTACCTCTAATCTGAACCCTAAGCCTAAGCTCTAACCCTAACCCTAATTCTACCCAAAAGACTAACCAGTGTACATCGAAGTGTTCGTAAATTTTCCAAACTGATTAGGCAAAATAAACAAGGGGCCGGGATAGCTCAGTCGGTAGAGCGTTCGGCTAGAAACCACAAGGTTCCTAGTTCGATACCGGTCCTCGACAACTCAGCGTATGAGTAGCACAGGGATCTGTGCGGTAAAGTAAGAAGCTGATGGTAGGTGTGGCGCTCCACCTCAGACGCCTAAACAATCTCCTTGGTCTAGCGCTATTGAAAAGGGGATAGACTCCATCGCTGAATGGCTGATACCGACTTTAGGCCGCCCCGACGACTTTACTTTACTATAAAACATATTGCCTAATGGTCTTATCTTTAAGGTGTAAGAATTTACTGGACGCCGCTGCTACGGTCGAGACAGTTAAAGAGTGCCAAATAGAAAAGGTTTTGCTTGAGACACTAGTTTTAATCGGTTATCTGATTACTTATGATTTGTTATTTAATCATATAATTCATTTTTGAAATTAAAATATTTAAATACTTAATAAGTTATATATGTATTTAACTAATGTATCAATGTTTTTTTTATTTGATATATAATAGCCTAGTACTTAAAATAAATTACTGAAGTTGTTTCTTTACAAATTTTTACGACGCCTTGTGTCAATAAAAAGGGAAAGGATCTGAGACGCCGTCTGAACAGGTGACTCAGCATGCCCTAAGGATTTCATTGACGTATTTCTCTAATTGGTCGCCATGGTATCACAATGAAGAAATGTCGTGAAAACATCAAATAGTATTAACTAATAAAAGAAAAAGAAGCTGGCGAAATATCCCTGTAGCCCGGAACACACTGAGTAATTCAGATATCTTTAAAGAAAGAAGAGTTTTTTAGTATTCAACCAGTCTGCTCGGAAATTATTATTGTAAGATTTTGAATCTGTGAGTGTGGCGGGTCCATCTAAAATATGTATCAATAATATATATATATATATATATATATATATATATATATATATATATATAATAAGAGAGTTTCATAATTTGCTTGAAGCATTGTGTATGTATTGGTTAGGAGGTTAATTTAGAAGGCCATCACAATGCAGTTTGGAATAAATAAAAAATAATAATACGGTAACAATGGTGGTGTGTGTTGACCTATTTTTTTTATTATTTCTTGAATTTTCGAGGTAATACTCTTTTATCAAAGAATTGAACTGAAGCAGTACAGCAATGGCATTTCTTCCTAAATGAATTTTTTTTCCTTTTAAAAGGAAAAAAAATTCAAGAAATAATAAAAAAAATACAGGTCAACACACACCACCATTGTTACCGTATTATTATTTTTTATTATTCCAAACTGCATTGTGATGGCCTTCTAAATTAACCTCCTAACCAAATATATATATATATATATATATATATATATATATATATATATATTATAGTTGCGCTGTTTCGATCACGTGATCAAAGATTAAGTCTGATCATACAATTTTGCTTGCTATCTTTCTTTGGTCGGAAAGACTGTGAAGAGTTGAAATGAAACTGAAAATCGCATAGATGAGAAACTATCAATAATCAAGCGCTGTTGACTTCATTTTCATGATACTATGACTTATATATATATATATATATATATATATATATATATATTTTATATATTAAATTTTTACTTGAAGGCACTTACAACGCATGTATCGCATAAAATTCGATACTTTTTCTTATAGAAAATGAACTTGACAAGTGTAATCCCAGTAAAGGATGGCTCGATGTGTAGAATACCGTACAGACTGTTTCGACTTTATTAAGTCTCATCAGCGGTATATACTAACGATATTCTACACATCGAGCCATCCTTTACTGGGATTACACTTGTCAAGTTCATTTTCTATAAGAAAAAGTATCGAATTTTATGCGATACATGCGTTGTAAGTGCCTTCAAGTAAAAATTTAATATATACTTTATTCAGCAACGTTTCTAAATAAACAAACATCCAAAAATCTTATTCACTTCGCCGAAGGGCATTCGGTCTGTTTGTTGTTATTATTCTCTCAATAACGCCCCCTTACCTATTATGCTAGAGGCGTGTAGTATCGCTTGACAAGCTTAATTTCGCTAGGATGGTCAGCTGTGTACTGTGGCCGAGGCGATAAAAGTGTTCCACTAGTGTTTCACTGTGTCTGCTGAAGTCCCGGTTTCGATTTCTGTCGGAGGGAAATCGTTAGTATATACCGCTGATGAGACTTAATAAAGTCGTACGGTATTCTACACATCGAGCCATCCTTTACTGGGATTACACTTGTCAAGTTCATTTTCTATAAGAAAAAGTATCGAATTTTATGCGATACATGCGTTGTAAGTGCCTTCAAGTAAAAATGTAATATATACTTTATTCAGCAACGTTTCTAAATAAACAAACATCCAAAAATCTTATATATATATATATATATATATATATATATATATATATATCAAAATCCGCTACAATGGACACAGTTCACCGACAAAAAGGTATACATATCGGCATGACCGATAAAAATATAGCGCGAATGCCCACATTGTGAATAATGTAACAACTTTCGTTCGTTTTTGCAGAATTAAGGTTTTTTGTTTTTGTGAACTGATTTGACATTTTTTCTTCTTCGACCCAAACCACGGAGTGAATGAGCACTGATGATGATTTTGTAAAATCGAAATATTGATCTGTATCAGCTATGATTATATTATAATTTTTTTCTTTAACAGCATTGTGTGATGTTTCATTCTACTTTTCATACTCATATATATATATATATATATATATATATATATATATATATATATATATATATATATATATATATATATATATAATGGCACATTAACGCCTATGGGCTATTTAATGCAATATATTATGATTTGATATATATTATATATATATATATATATATATATCAAATCATAATATATTGCATTAAATAGCCATAGGCGTTAATATGCCATTAATCAAAATAACCCAACGCACTAACCAAACAAAAGGTCAGCATTTATTGTTGGGATTGGAAAATATTGCATCGAAGATATTTGAAAATGATTACATTAAATCAAACTTTACCCATCACAAATGCCTAATGATGTTAATATTAATTACATAACCGAGTCAGTGATTGGTCAATTTGCACACCCAAATTTGCCAGGTCTATAAAAGTGTAAAAAAAAACATTGAAAAACTCGTACAGAACATGCGAATGATACATTATGCTGAGTTGTAGACAAATTTCTCAATTGAATAATTTAATCGACGTTCGAGTGACTCCTTGATAGAATTGATAATAAAATGAAAAAAATGAAATAAAAAAATAGATATAAAAATTAAAAAAAAACAACAGAATACGCGTTTAGAAAGATAATCACATTTGACAGTTTTTCCAGCGGAAACAATTTTTGCAAGGACGTTAATAGAATGATTTGCTCGTCCAAAGTATGAGACTTACAAATTAGAATTTTTTTTTAAATTTTTATTTTGTATGACGGAAAGAAATAATTTACGCATGGAATATATAAAAGAAGAAAAAAAAAACTCCCTAAAACACAAGATTATTTTAATTGAATATGTTTGAATTTTATCCACCATAGAATTTTCGAAAGTAGGTTAGAAAGCAAAACAAAAAAGTAAGAATAATAAAAAAAAACACGAATTCATTATTGCATATCTGTTATCATAATCTTACTAAAAACCCATGAAGCACACACACACACACACACACACACACACACACATAATAATATATATATATATATATATATATATCTGATACACGCACCAGGCCACTTCCGCCAACTCACTCGTTTAAAATACATTGTTTGATTTATAATATATATAATATATATATATATATATATATTATATATATATTTGTGGTGTGTTGTGTGTGTTGTGTGTGTAAGTTAGCGGAGTCGCCTGTTGTAGGTATCAACCGGACAGAGAAGGAGTCTATTCCCTTTTTCATGCGTCGACTAGGGATATTATTTTTAGGTTTAAACAATGAAATTTCTATATTTTATAAATAAAATAATGCCCAAATCAGAGTTGAGTAGGTGTATCTAAATTTGGGAGAAAAAAGTTAACGTCACTGATGAACTCTCAGTTTCTCGCCTTATGTGATCATAAGACCAAGACTTGGTATGAGGATCGCTTAAGACAATAAGTTTTTTTTAATAAAAAAAAGTTATTTTATTGGTTACTTGGTCCCAAAACTTCTTTTATTTTAATAAACACAAAGATATAATTTTGTAAATAAAACTATTTTCATTAAATATATCTGCATTTCTCTTCTGATTAAATAAAAACTATTTATATATAAAATGTGTTTTAATATAAAAAAGTCTTTCGTTTAATGTTTTTAAAACTTTTAAAAATTCTATTGAATTAATAAAGCATGAAATAACTAAGTTCTCTTTCTATTAAATCAAAAACATTTTAATGTAAAAACGTGCCTTTGGATTGTAAATTATATATTGAACAAATTAAAAAATCCTTCAAAGGAAATTCTAATGCAAACAAAATCGTCTATTGTTTGTAAACAAAAAACCGAGAGTTTACTGTGAAAGCAAAACGTGTTTCTTTCAGAATCGCCCGGCTGGGGTGACTTTTTGGTTACTTGGTCCGAATTCGGAATTTTATTCACTCAGACTGGTTTGTTTAATCAATACTAAAGAATCCACTCTGTCTACTATTTACACATAAGCTGGGGGTGGTGGTAATTGGATTCATCCCAAGGACATTTAACGTGAACCGGAAAAGTAATTTGCTTTGGGAAATTTGGAAGGCGTGGTTTATCAACTGTACAGTAAGGGAGACGGTTCAAGAAGTTTCGCTCGAGTTCCAAGAATTTTGACGATCAGGTAGATCTTCCACTCTGCAATGGATACAGTGCATACTCAAAGCCTCTGATAAGACAGCTAACTTATGAGTTAGAAACATACTTAATATCTTAGACGGAAGAATTATTTCAAATATCTGTTCTAATATCTCGAATTTATTTATTACGATATAAAATGCCACTGAACGTGCGATGCTGAACAGTTTTATTCGCCAAGCCTAAGATGTCATATATCAAGAGTCATGAAATATCCATTCGCAAGTTCAATACATCAGTATATCGTTTATCATGTTCCTTTATTCCATTCGCCATCTCTGCACTAAAAGAAAATGTTATAACCTTCCTGTTTGATTACCTTTGTGATGCGAAATGAAACAATCTAGTCCGGTGGATGAATGGAACGGTTCGGTTCAAAGTTCTATGGTTTTCAAGTATCTCTTATTTAATAGAAATTCTACACACAGTTCTATGGTTTCAAGTTTGCAATTTGATAGAAATAATTTCTACCCAGTCTATGGTTTCAGTTTTGCTATTTAATATAATAAATTTCTCTCACAGTTCTTGGTTTCAAGTTTTGCTATTTGATTGAAATGATTTCTACACAGTTGTATGTTTCAAGTTTTGCTATTTGATAGAAATGATTTCTACACAGTTCGTATGGTTTCAAGTTTTGCAATTTAATAGAATAATTTCTACACAGTTCTATGTTTTTCAAGTATTCTTATCTAATATAAATAATTCCTATACAGTTCTATGGTTTCCAATATTCCTATTAAATATAAATAATCCTACGCAGTTCTATGGTTTCAAGTTTTCCTATCTAATAAAAATAATTCCTACGCAGTTCTATGGTTTTTAGTATTTCTATCAATAGAAAAATTTCCACGGCTGTTTATGGTTTCAAGTATTCCTATACAAATAGAATAAGTTCACTCAAGGCTCCCGTACTATATGAAGGATCCCGAATTTGACATGATTTTTTCCCCAGTTCAACAAAAAGGTCCCAGGTTTGACTAGAAAATAGCGGAGAAGGCTAGAGGGCACATCGATCAAAACGTTGTATATTATAACATCTAAAGATGGGACAAACAGCGCGAAAACCCAAATAATACAATTATCACGCCTCGTCTCAAATATTCAAGACAGACAGTTCTTCCTGTTTGCGCCAATAACTTTTCAAAAACCCTTTGTATTTGTATACTGATTTTCACTTGGTACACTCAAATGAGACAATGCTCCGGTAGGTGGAACCTATAATACACTTAATGTATATCTCGACAGAGGTCGGCAGTCCCCACTCCCAAAGGATGTCCTGGGTATGACACTAAACCACATCTGGAGGTGATGCTCTGGTTCTAGAGATAAGGCAGTTGTGTCGGCTGGTGCTGTAGAATACGCAGCCTGCGCCTCTACAGCAGAGGTAAGACTTACCCACCAATGGGGCGCTCTTCTGGCTGTGAGTGGCGACTCGTGATATTTAACGGACGTAATCCTGTGACTAAGTGTTCCATGACATAGAAACACTCTACTTTGGCCTTACTTAGACTAGCTTCTTATAGAAAACAACTCAACCCTTTTTTTATATCTATAATTGTACTAGAAGGCAGCCAGCTGAGAATCTTAGCGTCGAGAGCATGACGATGAACTGCATCTGGCGGAGAGGTTCCAATTGGGGACTATAGGTAAGTGGAGTGCCCATTCATTGCCATTATTCCCAGTGTTTACTCAGAACCGCAGTGGTCATCTCCCTCTTAGTGTCCTATTCTATGGATTAAATATATGAAAACTGAGTTTTAAATGTGTGTAAAATGAATTGAATGCCCAACAGACAATGAAATAATAAAAAACATTATTCGGCATAAAATAACCCAGGGTTGACATGCTAAAAAACTCCAATTAACTCAGCTAACTAGAGACAGAGGAGAGTTTGTAATTTAATTCATACCCCTTACCTCAAGTTTCACTCTGAATGGAGTGGTATTATCCGTTAGATTGTCATTCATGCGCCGAATAAATATGTTTCCAAAGAGATTATGTATTAAATAGGGATAATGATTTCAATATAAACGTGTGCATAAAACTCTCCAAGAAAGTTACATGAAGGAAATACACATATAATACTTCAATATACCTAATTCTCTAAAACTGCTAAGCATTGAATAACCTCAAGACGGATTGGCCCCTTAACTCAATCAAGACGTAAATTCTTCTAGCAGAATAACTCTGATCGAACTAGTTAAACTTCCGCTTCACATTCCTGCTCGGGTGGTTAAATATATATTTATATATATATATATATATATATATATAATTTGATATACTAAGTTAAGTTTTTATTATGTTAGAAGAATTTTATCTTGATTGATTTAAGGGCAAATCGTCTTGGTTTATTCAATGCTTAGCAGTTAGAGAATAGTATATTGAAGATTTATATGTGTATTTCTTCATGTACTTTCTTGGGAGTTTAGGCACACGTTTTATAGAAAGTCAATTATCCTATTTAATACAGATAATCTCATTTGGAAACATTTTAATTCGCGCATTGATACAATCTAACGGATAATACCACTCATTAGAGTGAACTTGGGGTAAGGGTAATGAATTAATATACCAAATCTCCTTGTCCTCTAGTTAGCTGGTTAATTGGATTTCAGCATGTCAACCGGGGGTTATTTTATGCCGAATATGTTTTTGTTTTATTCATTGTTGTTGGGCATTCAATTCATTTTAACACACATTTAAAACTCAGTTTTCATAATTTAATCATAGATAGGACACTGAAGGAGGGATGGACCACTGCGTTCCTGCGTAAACCTGGAATGAATGGCATGAATTGGGACTCCCACTACCTATAGCTCCCAAGTTGGAAACCTCTCCGCCAAAATGCAGTTTATCGTCATGCCTCACGCTAAGATTCTCAGCTGCTGCCTTCCTAGTACTATAGGATAAAAAAGGTTGAGTTGTTTTCTATAAGAGCTAGTCTAAG
>CM042137.1:17159187-17226687 GCA_023376005.1 Doryteuthis pealeii
TTGAGATCACCTTATCCCAGCACGCAAGACCAGATATACGTATTGTTGATACAAACAAAGAAGAACTTGTCCAAACTGGCTGGATTTTGCGTATACCAGAAGATCAGGTGAAGCTAAGGAAATATGAAAATGGTCAAATATTCTGGACCTTGCAGAGAACTGAAAAAGCTTGATGGATATACCTGACAATCCAAGTGATACCAATTGTAGTTGGTGCACCTTCAGGAACGATCCAAAAGGATTAAGAAAAGGTGTAGAAAGTTTGGAAATCAGCGAGGAAGGATTGAAACCATTCGAACACTGCACTGCTGCATCTGCCAGAATACTAGATGTGTCCTGGAGACTGAGGCGACTTGCTGTCACTCAGACTCCAGTGAAAGTCCATCAGACTACACTGATGTGAAACTCAAAAGGAGTAAATATAATAGTAATGACAATGGATCACCTAATCTCAGCAGGAGACCAGACTGAGTATTGATTTACAGAGGAGAACTTGTCACTCGTGGATTTTGCCGTCCCGGCCAGAACCACCGAGTGAAAGTGAAAGAAAGCGAAAAATTTAGATAAATGCTGGGACCTGCTTGGAACTTGAGAAAACTGTGGAATATTAAGAATGGGGGTCGTGCCATTGTATTTTGTACACTTCGGAACGGTCTTTAAGATCTGGAAATTTAGGTAATTGGAAATCGAGCAAAGAATCAAGGCTATCACACAACTAAAATCATTTGTTAAGATCGACTAGATTACTCAGAAATGAGTCCTATGAATGAGTGAGAAGGACTGCTGTCCACTCAGCCTCCAGTGAACCACCGGCTGAAAACACGTCTCCTCAGAAATCTACAGAACTCTAACTGAGTATTCTAGCCGATTGCAGCAACGCAGTTTTTTAAGATAGTCTCCAAGTCTTTTTTTTTTTTTCAAGCTTTTTTTTTAAACCGTTCCAAGCTGCACTAACAACAATTGGTATACAATTTTCACCTCATTTCCACTGTTGTTTTTTTTTTTTCAATCTGCGGCAAGGTACAAGTATGTGTCCATCTTTTCGTTTTCCTTCATCCTTCACCCGTGATCTGCTTGGAAGTGCAAAGTCTACGCAGTTGACAAAAGTTCTGTTTTTTTTTGTTTTTTTTTTTTGTTAATGCAATGCTAGTTCTGGTCTCCAGGGATGGGATAATGTGAATCCATTTTTATCTCGAAAAGAAATTTTAAGCGTTTCATCCACAAGAATAAGTCTGGTTTTTAAGAATATAACCAATTTTGATGTATTGTCGAAATTTAGTTTTTTACATTATTCTCAAGTGGATCACCTTCCCACCAGTCGTGTCTGCTTTTAGTATTCCCGTTGCTAGTTTGCGTCATTCATTCACTATTAATAACATGGTTTAGTAGTCCTCATCTCTGGCTCACTAACACAGAGCCTAATAACATTTAACTGTTTTTTGTCTTATCAATTCACTGTGTGTCTTATTTAATTTCTTTGAATAATACGATTGCTCTTACATTCTGATATTTTTGTTGCACGAAAATTTATTAGCTCAAACTCTCATTGTTTTATCTCTTGAAGTTTCCAATCTCTACCAATGCCAAGTCTTTTCATGTACAGACACATCATACAATTTCTTGAACCAATTGAGTTCTCCAAATGAATTGTTTTTCTTCCAATCTTTGTTTTCTGTGTTCAATATCATTTTGTCTATGCTTTTTTTTTTTTTTTTTTTTTTCTTTGCTTCTTGTCCATATATTGCATCTAACTGTATATGATGGCTACCGTAAGTAATT
Organism: Doryteuthis pealeii; assembly: GCA_023376005.1. Taxonomy (NCBI): domain Eukaryota; kingdom Metazoa; phylum Mollusca; class Cephalopoda; order Myopsida; family Loliginidae; genus Doryteuthis; species Doryteuthis pealeii. The sequence continues at coordinate 17,160,967 of CM042137.1, forward strand.
CTTTCCTTTGAGCTTCGTTGTTAGTGGTATTCCTTTCGACCTCCGTTGGATTGTGGCATCTATGCAAGTCCTCTTTATACAGGCAAGACTTGTTTCTTCACCTTCCTTGCTTGATACATTTAACCTATTATTATTATCTATTATTATTATTATTATAGTTTTTTCCACAACCTTCGTTAAGCGCGTCATTAAGTAAATGCTGAATTTATTCATCTTGTAAAATAATACTATTATAATCACTTAGTACAAATAAAAACTCCTCCGACCGATGTAAAATGATTTTTTGAAAACATATTGCCTGAGGGGTGGGAGGTAGAAAAATTCAATGTCAGCTTGCAGTTTGTACACCTAAGAAAAGTAACACTCATTTAAATTCATTAAAGGATTAAAAATAAAACACAAAATTTTGAAATGTAACTTTAAATATGTATAATATACAAACCTAATATTGAGAATAGTATATATCACCAGTCTGTATTTATTAAATTATGTATTAAAAATCCAATCGAGGACTGCTAATGTGCGAAGGTGTTCACACATTTTGAGTCGTATTTAACTTCTACTGTTATGACGCTATTTTGGGTAATGGTGAACATAAGCAGTGACGTAATTAAAATTTAGTTACACGACAAACAACCCGGAAGCGAAATCTTCCCATTAAATTAATAGAGAATACTTATACTATTACATTTTTCAACTGTTGCTAATCATTTTACTAAATTGCACTTTTTACGAACAATAACTACTGTAAGTATCAGAATTTTGCACACCGTTTAAGGTATTACGAATTTCCAATATAATACGAATAATTTATGCCAGTATTATTAGTGCATAATCATGTAATTATTCCTTAATTTAATATAATGTATTTTGCATCAGTTAAGAATGAGTTGTATCCATAACTTAATAATTTTCAATAGATATCTATTGGGCAAATACCTGTGCCTACGAAACAGGTACTAAACCCACTCCAGATCAAAGAGTTGACTTCGAAAAATGGCATAAATGGTGATAACTCGATTCCAATACTACAGAGCTAATATGACAAACGGATTTTCCCACTGGAAATGCTTGTTTTGTTGTCTTGCCCAAGATTTGTCGTTCAACGTGGGGTTTATAACCTAGTCATGCCTGATTAGTACGAATTAACCGCTCTTCTAAATCACGACAGACGGGCACGGACCGCGTCAGAAATGTTTATCACTTCACTTAATCAATATCCACAATAATGTAGTATTTTTGGTTCTTGTTGCTCCTTGCAATATTCCCTCGTTGTTAGCCACTCTTAGTGCGTCTTTTTTTTATCTTCTTATAACCACCAGCTCGCGCACTGGCGCGAAACACTGCGATTCATTTCTCTCGTCCTATTAATTTGAAGATAAAATATCGATATCTCAGTACGTTCTCAATCCATTGGCTTGAATGGGCATCTTTTGACATCTGATTCTTCTGTTAAGCTTAAGAGGTCAATCTATCTCGATAGTTTATAAGTTGCAAAGATTTATATACCTAGAACTTTCTGTTTTGCAGTGATCGCGTAGAAGATGTGAATACAACCGCATTACAAATTAGAAGGCGCTCACCGTGTAATGTTATGGTAGTAAATAATGGAACCTAGCGTACCCTAGTTATCAAATGCCACACTGCGGACCGAAGCTGTTTGGTACATCACTCTTATAGTGCTAAATATATCTTGGAGAAATTTGTGTGCATCCAACTGTTTAATATTCCTAGGATAATTCTCTCCCTTGCAAGACATGCGATTTCAATATGTCTACTTCTTCTTAGAAAGGTTCGCTCGTTGATGAAATAGTCTATATAAAATAACGTAGACATAGTGGACATGGCGATCCGAGTTCAAATCCAGAAAAGAGCTGTTTGCATTTTTCATATAGCAAATACACTATATCAAACGGTATGATTTTCTCATAATGCTAATACCGCTTGGAAAGGTATGCGGTTTAACTATTTTCCTTGATATCTATGGTTAGATGAAAGAGCAGACTTGGAATTTTTTTCCTCTGTTATGAAACATCGGTTCTAAAAATAAGGAAAAAGTCTAATTTCATTCCTCTTAAATCCTCCGCTATAAAGGATATTGTCTCACATCATGATCGTCTTGAGGGTTAGGTAAAAAATAGGCAATAAAAATTATTTTCTACTGAGTTTCACGTGGCCAATCTCCAAGAATGAAGCATACATGTCAATACTGCTCTTTTTTGTAGTCAGTTATGTGAAGTAATTTAGAAATAATATTTTGTCCAGCATCCTGGGTAGCTTTGGGTAAAATGTTGGGCAAACTGGGTATCACATGCCACCGGCTCATATAACGAACATTACTTCCGGATTTCAATAATTCTACTGCAAAGAAATGACCCTTTGTCACTATCTGTTCTATTATGAGGAGTTAGGTTAATACATAAAATAATAATAAAATACAGGATATAAAAAACTACATCTGGCCATGTCCCATGGGAATCTATACATGTCCAGTCCCTGGCTTTTGATGGTCGGCTAGGTGGAAAGTGAATATAAAAATATGACCTTTTTCACAATCCTGGTAGCTTGCGGGTAACAGTAGGGCAGTACTAGGTATAACACCCGGTGTATGGAAGAATGAAAATATTTAAAATGGAATTAGAGGAACTTCCTATTTATGTTTGGATAAGAATAAATGTTGCACCATTTTTTCTATTCAATGAATATGTTGTCACTTGGGTCAGTTATGATATCTTTTAAATTATGATCTGACAACAGAAACTTAAGTATAAGCATCATCACTCCAACCTAAGTACCCAGGCTGACGATATAGATGTGCGCTGACTTAAGTAAAGAACATCACACATATATGTTTTAAAGTACAACCTTTCTAAAGGTACATGGGTTATTATTTTAGTTAAAAGGCCGGGCTTAAAAACTGACCTTGTGTCAAATTATTTTCTTTTGGGTTATAAAATATCATAAATAAAACAGTGAAAAAGATAATGACACTCTAGTTTCATAAGTGATCCATCTCCAGATGAGCCAAACACATCAATACTGGATTAGAAAAATGAACGCTTTCACCGTCCAACTCATGTAGTTGGGTTGATTTGGTTTGGTTTTTGTTTAAACGGTATAATTCAACGGCTCAGTGGGTCATTATAATGCCGATAAAATTTTGAAATAAATCATTCTTAATGGATATATAAAATATTACAATATCTTTTAAATACATTTTTTTCACTATATTAACTCCACAATAAATGGGACCAACTAACAAAGATAACTAACCATTCCGACGCTCCAGAGTGGACCAGGGAGCAAATGGTGGATGAAGGGGTGCTCACATACCACCCCAAAACACTCCCCAAAACTGGAAACCAGTCAACCAAATCAGATAAAACGAGTTTACTTGTCAATTCCCGAGGACATGTAGACCCGCAGCCACACCTGCATTCTCTAAGCACACATATGTGATAAAAAGGGTTTGGGGCATTGCAAAAAAGTGTGCAAATAGAGGTTGGGAAAAATCAATATAGGTGCTAAGGGCTTGACGTGACCAGCCGATTGAGATCGGAGGGGGGCCTCTCCGACCAGAGGCCCGTCTAGCCCACAGATAGGGCCAAAGTGGAGTAATCTCGCTTTCATGAACTGCTCCATCCAAACCAGGCGCTCTAATCGGGCTTAAGCATACCAGTGGTCGCCAACCAAACACGGCAACAGGTGGCACCCAATTGGGGAGTCATACCCACTATCTGCAGTAGGTTCAAAAATAGTCTGGTCTTCTATTTAAGGCCCGCCACAGCCCGACAAGGGCAAGTCAGCTCCTGGGTTGACGCCTCGACTGCGATACACCCTCAAGAAATAGGTCTAGGTATATAGATTAATCCCGATTTGAATTCCCTTGCATTATCTGAGACGCTAGCATGCTCTTAAACAACAACTCGATTAGTATGGACACTACAGATATTAGAAGTACCGCGAGACTAATCACCACAAAAGCGATTAACGCATTCGGCTCGGAGTCGAATGGTATGTACACCGTGCGCGAGCGTACGAGCCGAGTTATCAGGACGGAAAAACGAATCATTATAACAGCTCGGAACATTTAGCCTTAGATGCCTTTAACGGTACAAGGACGAACTCTACTTCTGTATTTAAGATTTAAGCATAAAGTTAATAGGGAAATTTTATCTGTCTATATTTGTTAGAACAGGGCCAAACTATGTAATTCCAAAATAAGGTACAAAACTGAATTGTCAAATTTCACATAGACAATTATCATCATTGTGGTCAACACGCCGCCTCGTTTTCGTGAGCCAATGCGAACGGTAACATTTTTTCTTGCCTCATTCGGATCTTGGGACTTGTACAAAGTTTCTAGTTCTTCGTTCTTGGTATACACCCTAATTAACTACATTTTATACTCCCAGCTAAATGATAAGCAACAGGAAAAAGAAAAAAAAATCTAACTGATTTATATTATATGGATATTTACACCTTATTGGCTAGCACAAATTATCCTTACACAAACCCAATACACCCTCTCCCCCCCCTTTCCCCTTTCAACTCTTCCTCCTCCTTCTTCTCTCTTCTCTCTTCCTCCTCTCTTTCTACTCTCTCTTCTCTCTCTCTCTTCTGTTGAACAATAATCTGTATGTGTATCTGTATGTATGTATGTATGTGTGTGTACTTCATATTGAACTTCTACTCGATCTTTCGCTACTTTTATTTGGCATGTTCTTACGATACTTTGCAGCTACATAAAAACAAACCCGCTCCTCTTACCACTATTGTCCTTACATTAAATATCATGCACCAGCACGAGGACAAATTTTATTTTAATCATTCATCATATATACTATATCATATATCTATATATATCATTGTATATATATTATTCGTTAGAGAGAGAGAGAGAGAGAGAGACGAGAGATGTTATTGGAATGAATGGGCGACAATATTATTGTTGTCTCTTTTTCCATATTTGTAAAATATTCCAGACGACGTTGAAAAGCAGCTTCTGAATGTCAAACTATTTCCGGCTTGAATCTTATTAAAGTAAATAATTATTTTTGTCCTTTCATCATTAGTTTTTTTTACCAATGGATAAACTATCTTTATTCTCTAGTACCCCTCTATGTCTCTCACACACGAGATGACCAACTCCACAAGCTCACACACACACAAACACACTACACACCCATCATGGCACAAAACGCCTTAATTCAACACAAGCACACACATGCAAACATCTACGACTATGCAACTCTTAATATATCTTCAGCACAAGAATACATCTCATGCCATAAAGAGTATTTATGATTAACAAATCGGGATCTAGGCAACAATAATATCAAACTATATATATATACTCCTATACCCTATACTATCCATATATACTCATATATATATACTATATTTATATATATATATATAAAAGGAAAAACATTTGTTAACTATAGAATGCGAAAATACTCGGACGCAATCAGATCATACGTAAATGGATAAAAAAATGCTCCATCTGTGCCACCTCGTGGAAAAATTGCGCAATTCTAACAAGCTCATACACAACACCGATTTTCTAAATAATAAAAGCGTGAAATACTCCTTAGAGCATGCCCCACACCGAAAACCTTATGATACTCGGAATTTGGACTAGACACAAAACTATCACACCGCCATATATTTAAGAAATTCACTACAATATAATATATGAATGCACACAAACACTAAAATTTAAAAAAACAAAACTCATCATTAAAACACGAGACTCAAATGAACGACAAATAAGAAACGCGCGTGAATGAAGAAAGCAAAAGCAGAACGCATAAACGGATCATGTTCACACGAGGCACGATTTAAAAACTGTCCAATTATTCAGAAAGTCACGTTCTGGATGACAGATAAACATCTGAAACCATTGGTAAAGACGGAACTCTGTATTGGTGACTTAATAATAAAAATATAAAATAAATAAATATATATAATTATAATTATTATAGTAATAATATATATATATTGTGTGTGTGTGTGTGTGTGTGTGTGGTGTGTAAATGTATATAGTATAACCCATTATAGGTTAACTTGATGCTTTCGATTACAGGAGTCTAAATAATAGATGAGGAAAGCTTTCTATCAGGGCCCCCACTTCTCAAAAAGTGTTTTAATATTTTGAGAGGGTGTCCCTATAAATAGGATTTTGCATTTATCCCCTCATTTCATTCATATTTATTACTGTTCCATTCCCACTCTCCTCTACAGTTTTACCATTAATGTTCTAATAAGTATATATATATATATATAATATTATAATATAATATCATATATTATATATATATATTGGTAAGTGTGATTTATTGAAATTAAAAATTGCCTTGGTACTGACAGTTACCTCGCCATAGACATGTTCAAACAAAATAGGTTTAAAACGCATAGAGCGAGTAAAGTAATCAGCAAACCAAGCGCCGTTGAACTTCAATGATCACGCTATCCTTACTTAGAATTGGATCTATTCAATATAAATAAAACTAGAGAATACATATATATATATAATATAATAACTATATATAATATATATATATACTATCTAAACTCATAATAATAATATGGAAGATAGATTATTAAATACATACCTACTATATAATATGCTAGTTAAGTAAAGAAATTACAAGAACTTCGAGCATTTAGGCATTAATAGTCTAACTTTCAGGTGGTTAGCTCTCGACAAATATTAGGTTCATACTTCTCTCCTTCGAATCAATCACTCAAAGATGCGAAATGAAGTGTTGGCAGAGTTAGAAACTATTTGTACTAGCTTCCACTGAAACTAAGACTATTACTATACCAGCGATCTAGTCTTTATTGTTCATTTACTTTTACTTATTTTATTTGCTCTGTGACTCTAAGCATTAAGAGCATACATTGAGCTCTCAACTGCGACAGGTTTTTTTTAAAATAAAACTCATTGTGTGCGTAAGGTAAAGAAGTTATCTTGGCTAAGCTGGACTTTTGCGATTAGTATATAATTATCTTAATATATCTATATATATTAGAGCTATATTAGCTCAAGAAATTATTCTATACTAGATAGTTATTATTCGATATAATATGATAAACAAGTAGGAGATGTAAAGTAATGACAAACTTGGTAGTTAATTGTGATAGATCTAACTTAATGTGATTATCATAAGAACACACTGTATTAATTATTGTATGATCAAGTATGTATAATAGCATTGAATTCTTTCAAATTTGCTACAGAGAGCTCAGATGTATAATACATCTTTGGATAGCCAATTATACATAAATTACAGACGCAATAATTTAATACTTTGAACAGTGAAGTTAGAAGGAAAAAACTCAGCAACACGAGTTGACTTCTTCTCAGAAAGATGATATAATTTCATTACCGACCCAAATATATTTGGGGCTTTCCAAATACGTTCTTAATCCCTTTATTAACAATCTCTATACGCTCTCGATATCAAACAATTATTGTTCAAGCCGAAATTTTAAGTTCTCCATCAATGGATAAGACCATTACAAAATATATATATAAAATTTTATTATAGTACTACCTAGAAATTTATAAATACAGGTATTTATGTAATTATACTACATAGAGAAGAAGAGAGTAGAAGGTGGTGCAGAGAGAGATGTATTAGAGAAGAGAGAATGAGTAGAGAGAGAGAGAGAGAGAGAGGAAAGAATAGAGCGGAGCAGAGAGAAAGATGTCCAATTTATAAGGATCTCTGAAGATTATCTACTTATTATAATCATCCAATATATATTTGATGCGGTGTGTATAAGATTTAAAGAGCTCTGCAATAGTTCGTAATATTTTTTTACCATCTAAGTATATTTTTTTCTTTAATCGCAACAAACCCCTCTTGCCGAGTTGAGTCATAAATCACCGGAACTGGGAAGCAACAAATTATGTATATATATGATATCACTAGTAATTTTATATACCCTAATAGTGATCATCCTTTGATACCTGTGTGTGTGTGTGTGCGTGTGCTGTGGTGTGTTGTGTGATAGGATCATCTTCGTACCTTCTTTCAAAATGCATTTACTGTGAACATCTCACCTTTTAGGTTTGCGAGTTCTATTGGGATAACTATGCCGAGTCCCGAGATGCGACTGAAGCGATGTCGATTTAGTGCTGCTGAAAGTTGGATGCTCTGTCAGATAGAATGAAAAGGTAGTAACCAATTCTTTTGACAGCGTGCTCTGGATATAATAATCATGCTCCTGGGCTATGTGCGCCTGCCTATGCGGTGGTTTCTATCTCAGCTTCACCTTAGACTCTAACCGCTTTTGTGATTTGCTACCACCCCTACAGCACTGCACAAATGGATTGAACTAAAAGGTCATGATGATACAGGTCAATACAAATATTCCGACGACCACACCGCACAAATCGGAAAATGAATTTTGACCCCGTGTGGCGGTCCTTTAATGTGGAAATATGGAAAGTAGGAACTCACTAAAAAGAATGTTACTGCTTTAGAAAGCCGAGCATTACTGCTCTATGGTCTTGAAATCAGATCTTATACCTATGTTCCTAGAGAAATGAAGGGACACATTTCGCGTGATTGATAATAGAAAAAATGTTTATCTCAATTAAGCAGTCAAGGACAAAGAAAATACGGTAGAGCGATCACTGGGTAAACACAAAAAAGGCTTAGGAACGAATCTCACATTTTTCCAGGACACCGGTGAAAATATCTAAATAGTTTGCATCTTATTTACGACAGCTCTTACCCGAGCTAGTTTGCATTTGACAACAAGGTCAAAGTTTTTTATTTAGTTTAATTAACGTTTCAATTCAGGCAAGTTTGTTCTGGTTTTCTCTTCGGACATGTTTGCTATTATTCATTACCGTGAATTTCTAAAAAAAGTGGATGGTGCCCCATGACATTTAACCTATAACCAGAAAAAAAAAGGGGCTTAGGGAGGAAACGATCTCACATTTCCAGTTTGACTTCGTTAGACAATATCTAAAGTATCGCTTTATAACGACTCAGCTTATTCTTATTGAAGCATCTTCCCGAGACAGGTAAGTGACAGACAAGGTCAAAATTATTGTTTAGTCTTTAAAGCGTCTTCAAAACTTCAAGATTTTCTTCTTTGTTTCCGGACAGTTTTGCGTGATAGCTTAACATTAGAGCAAGTCCGTGGCCAATGATTTTAAAAAAAGTCGTGCCCTGCCCGCACATTGCGAATATTACCTATAACAGAAAAAAAGCTTAGGCGAACGACTTCTCACATTTCAAGGCCTGATAGATATTTCTTAACGTATGCATTTAATCGACCGCCTCTTCCTCCGAGCAGATGATGATGACACTAAGGTCAATTTTTAACCTGAGGTTAAAACGGTTTCAATTAAGAGTTGGATCTTTTCTCTCCGGATAGTCTGCTATACCGTTCAAGTGATTTAAAAAAGTCTGCCCTAGCATTTACCATTACTAACCAGATAAAAAAAGCATTAGGGAACGATCTCACATTTCAGGACCTCTGAAAATAATCTAAGTAAATGCATTTAAACTTGACACGTCTCTTCCCGAGCACGGATGTGAACAACCAAGGTCAATTTTTGTCTTAGTGGGTTAAACAGTTCAATTAACAGAAGTTTTCTGGGTTTTTTCCAGTCTTGGGTTAGACGTCTTGGCTATACCGTGATTATCAAAACAGTCTGCCATTCCATTGCATTTTTTACTCCTATAACCAGAAAAAAAAGCTAGGGAACGATCTCACATTTCAGGAACTGAAATATCTAAGATCATGATTTATCGACCGCTCTTCCGAGCAGGATTGACACATCAGGTCAAATTTTACACTGAGTTAAAACGGTTTCAAATTCAGAGTTTTCTTTCTCCCCGGATAGTTTGCTATACCGTGGTTAAAAAAAAGTCAACCCTAGTTATTTACACTATAGCTGGACAGAAATAACTTATAACTTTCCCAATGGTATTGACACTATGTGAAATTAAAACAAGCCTCGGCCCAGGATTTGAACTTGTGTCACGTCTCCATGTGGGTTATTTCATGCCCAAAGCCATACTTTAGAAAAACATAAATGGTACTCTTTCAACACTTAGCTTGGAGATGAGGAGTTTATAATTTCCATGGTGTATAGTTCGAAGGTGAACGTAATAGCACGCATTCGAACTCACTACCATGTCAGAGTCCAGTTAGCCAATACGACACGTGCTACGACACGGGACTCCCATAGAGAGAGTTAGACGCTGTATAATATAATCTTGAGACATTCTACTTTTGTACTCTTTGCACAGTCCTGGACATAAATTGTCAGGATAGACACACAAAAACGTAAGTATTAAAATGTGTATGATGTTTTGGGCCTTTCCTAAACTAGACAAATAAGAACTGGGAAATTTGAATGAGAGCAAAAAAAATATTCACTTTAACTTTATAGAACACACAAAAATAATACAGGTGTGTTGAATCTTCCTGAAATTAGAAGTGGTGGTTGTATAGAAAAAATGGAGGCAATTGGTTTAGCTAGAAACATAGACCCCTCCTGTTTTATTTCCTTCCACACCATGGTTCTTAGAACAAAAAGCTAGTAAATATATTTGAATGTTGGGTGCATTCAAGAACAGTAAACTTTTTCAAAGACTGAACCCAAGAAGCTTGTAATTATCGACATAAAGTGTCTGGCTTAACAGTAAGTACACTAAACTATCAATTTTATTCGTTTTGAGTTTAGGATGAGAAAGATATCTGTTTGACTAATAATTTTTGTGTTAATTATGTGTTAATTTATGTTAATTCTTTTATATTATTTAACTTAATTTTTCCAAAGAATTTTGCTTAATAGTGTTCATGAAATTAATACAGGAGTGTGTTGAACCTTCCTGTAATTAGTAGTCGTGGCTGTATAGAAAAAACGGTGGTGATAATTTGTCTAGTTAGAAACTTTATTTTCAGTTGAATTCTTGAACGGTATTTATGTATTTTATTTTATTATCTGTGAAATGAGTATCATATTTACCCCTAGCTCACCTCGAACTCACACGCGATAGAATTTCACCTACTCTAAAAGGACCGAGACTGAGGGGTGGCTTTTCTGGGTGTGCTAAAAATTGCGAGGGGTAAGTGGACTTATACTAAGTTAAAACTTAAATGTTGAAGTACCCATTTTTATTCTCTTGGACAGCTGTACAAGGCAGAGTAACCCACATGCATAATGAGCCCGTGTAAATACCTGAAACCATGGGTAGCAGCGTGGTGGGATGTGAGACGTGGACGAACTCAAGATGACCAATTAGTATATCTTCACAAGATGCTGGGAGGATGATCCCAAAAGCGGACCAAACACATTTCAGTCAGGAACTACTAGCTCTCTATATCTCTAAGTCTGGCGTTTATTGATGAGTTAACAAAACAGCCCAAAGGTATATCGATGACATCGAGCGAACGAAACCTATGATAGCACACAAAAATATGAAATCATACAGCTCACCCGTCCCGCGGAATTCTGGTGCGCGTCCATAGTTTTCGAGCTCTGGCCCGTGTGGTCAATAAAGTGAGCTACAGTTCCCCAACAACATCAACGCACACAAACCGCATCACACCCACAGTAGACAAACAAGATGCACTCACTACTTATGTCATAGGTCTGAACACAATATTGAAAAGACAACCACTGAACCTAGACGTAAAACAACACCTACTGAGGTGTAAACAAACTTTAAATTTAGAAACATTTAACGTCAGAACGCTTAAAAACGATACACTCACTACCTGAGTTAACAGCGTCTGCAGCGATAAAAATATAGATATAATCGGCGTAATCAAGAGCATAGACTGTTGATCAAACGTGAATTAAATTAAATATCACGAAACAAGTAATGGATGGACGTTTGTGTCGGCATGTGCATGGAAAAACTCCACAATGCTACCATGAAGGTGTAGCGAATGGCTTCTCATTGCCCACGGTATAGAAAAAATCCAACCAGTATTATATGCGCTACGTTTAATGGGAATCCCTGCACAACAGTAGTCTAATGAACAACGAAGTTAAAACGGACATCGCAAAGTTCTTACTACTCGGAGTTTACCTCCCTATAAAACGTTAGTCTTTAACTGTCGAAGCCAACAACATTCGATGGATATGTTAAAGTGGAGGCTGCCTACCAAGGACCTATATTTGGGACCGGAACTCCGCGAGCTAGTTGCATTTGTTTCTACCCAGGCGATCTCCCTGAGACAATAATAATAAGAAGAGAAAGGTTGGACAGCTCACTTTAACATATCCATGTGTTGGCTTCGACAGGAGAACGTTATAGGGAGGAGATAACTCATAGTAAGAACTTTGCGATGTCCGTTTCTTCGTTGTCATTAGACTACTGTTATGCAGGGATTCCCATTAAACGTATTGCATATAATACTTGGTTGGATTTTGTCTATACCGAGGGCTGAGAATCATTCCTACACCTTCTATGGTAGCATTTGTGCAGTTTCCATGCACATGCCGACACAAACGTCCATCCGTTTCGTGATATTTAATTTTAATTCACTTTGATCAAGTCTATGCTCTTGTACACAGATTATATCTATATTTTTATCGGCTGCAGACGCTGTTAACTCAGGTAGTGAGTGTATCGTTTTTAGCGTTCTGACGTTAAATGTTTCTAAGTTTAAAGTTTGTTTACACCTCAGTAGGTGTGTTTTACGTCTAGGTTCTGTGGTTGTCTTTTTCAATATTGTTCAGACCTATGACATTAGTAGTGAGTGCATCTTGTTTGTCTACTGTGGGTGTGATGCGGTTTGTGCGTGTGATGTTGTTGGGGAACTGTAGCTCACTTATTGACACACGGGCCAGAGCTCGAAACTATGGACGCGCACCAGAATCCGCGGGACGGGTGAGCTGTATGATTTCATATTTTTGTGTGCTATCATAGGTTTGGTTCGCTCGATGTCATCGATGCCTTTCGGTGGCTGTTTTGTTAACTCATCAATAAACGCCAGACTTAGAGATGAGGAGCAGTAGTTTCCTGACTGAATTGTTTGGTCCGCTTTTGGGATCATCCTCCCAGCATCTTGTGAAATATACTATTGGTCCATCTTGAGTTCGTCCACCGTCTCACATCCACCACGCTGCTACCCATGGTTTCAGGTATTACACGATCATATAGCATGTGGGTTACTCTGCTTTGTACAGCTGTCCAAGAGAATAAAAAAGGGTACTTCAACATTTAAGTTTTAACTTAGTATAAGTCCACCTACCCCTCAAATTTTAGCACAAGAAAAGCCACCCCTCAGTCTCGGTCCTTTTAGAGAAGGTGGAAATTCTATCGCGTGTGAGGTCGAGGTGAGCTAGGGGTTAAATATGATACTCATTTCACAGATAATAAAATAAAATACATAAATACCGTTCAAGAATTCAACTGAAAATAAAGTTTCTAACTAGACAAATTATCACCACGTATTTTCTATACAGCCACGACTACTAATTACAGGAAGGTTCAACAGTCCTGTATTAATTTCAGTGAACACTATTAGCAAAATTCTTTGGAAAAATTAAGTGAAATTATAAAAGAATTAACATAAATTAACACATAATTAACACAAAATTGTTAGTCAAACAGATATCTTTTCTCATCCTAAACTCAAAACGAATAAAATTGATAGTTTAGTGTACTTACTGGTTAAGCCAGACAGTTTATGTCGATAATTACAAGCTTCTTGGTTCAGTCTTTGAAAAGTTTACTGTTCTTGAATGCACCAAAATTCAAATATATTTACTAGCTTTTTGTTCTAAGAACCATGTGTGGAAGGAAAATACAGGATGGGGGTCTATGTTTCTAGCTAAACCAATTGTCTCCATTTTTTCTATACAACCACTACTTCTAATTTCAGGAAGATTCAACACACCTGTATTATTTTTGTGTGTTCTATAAAGTTAAAGTGAATATATTTTTGCTCTCATTCAAATTTCCCAGTTCTTATTTTGTCTAGTTTAGGAAAGGCCCAAAACATCATACACATTTTGATACTTACGTTTTTGTTGTTCTATCCTGACAATTTATGTCCAGGACTGTGCAAAGAGTACAAAAGTAGAATGTCTCAAGATTTATATTATACAGCGTCTAACTCTCTCTATGGGAGTCCCCGTGGCGTATTGGCTAACTGGACTCTGACATGGTAGTGAGTTCGAATGCGTGCTATTACGTTCACCTTCGAACTTGATACACCATGGAAATTATAAACTCCTCATCTCCAAGCTAAGTGTTGAAGAGTACCATTTATGTTCTTCTAAAAGTATGGCTTTGGCATGAAATAACCCACATGGAGAAGGTGACACAAGTTCAAATCCTGGCCGAGGCTGTTTTAATTTCACATAGTGTCAATACCAGTGGAAGGTTATAAGTTATTTCTGTCCAGCTATAGGTAAATGCTTTTTTTTTAACCACGTTATAGCAAACTATCCGGGAGAAAGAAAACTCTGAATTGAAACCGTTTTAACTCAGTGTAAAATTTTGACCTTGTGTCACATCCTGCTCTCGCCGCGGCCGCATCGATAGCATACTTAGATATTTCAGGTCCTGAAATGTGAGATCGTTCCCTAAGCTTTTTTTTCTGGTTATAGGTAAATGCTGGGGCAGACTTTTTTAAAATCATGGTATAGCAAACTCTCCGGAAAAAGAAAACTCTGAATTGAAACGTGTTAAACTAAAAAAATTTACCTTGTGTCACAACCTGCTCGGTAAAGGCTGTCGTTAAATGCATACTTAGATATTTTCAGGTCCTGAAATATGAGATAGTTCCCTAAGCTTTTTTTCTGGTTATAGGTAAATGCTAGGGCAGACTTTTTTTTAATCACGGTATAGCAAACTGTCAGGGAAAAAGAAAACTCTGAATTGAAACGTGTTAAACTAAAAAAATTTGACCTTGTGTCACAACCTGCTCGGTAAAGGCTGTCGTTAAATGCATACTTAGATATTTTCAGGTCCTGAAATGTGAGATCGTTCCTTAAGCTTTTTTCTGGTTTACCCAGTGCATTTCTATTATTTTCTTTGTTCTTACTGCTTTGAAAACATTTTTTCTTTATCAATAGGGTCCCTTCATTTCTAGAACATATGATCTATTCCCTAGCAGTAATGCTCGGCTTTCTAAAGAGTAACATTTTTAGCAAGTCCTACTTTCCATATTTTCCACATTAGGAGCCGACACGGGCAAAATCATTTCCGGTATATATTTGTATTAAGATCATCATGCCTTTAGTCATCCATTTGTGCAGTGATGTGGGGTGGAGCAAAGTCACAAAAGCGGTTAATGCAGGTGAAGCTGAGATGAAACGTACAGCGCGCTAGGCCAGAGCTGTATTATTATATCCAGAGCACCTGCAAGAATGTATCCTTTTATGATGAAGTCAACCCAGAGCCTAAATCGACATCGTCAGTCGCATTGGGACTCGGCATAGTTATGCCACAAACTAAAAGTGAATTCACAGTCATCATTTAATAGGAAGGACCAATATGATCACACACACACACACACACACACACACACACACACACACACACATATATATATATATATATATATATATATATATGTTGCTTCCCAGTTCCGGTGATTATGACTCAACTGGCAAGAGGGTTGTGCAATAAAAGAAAAAATATACTTAGATGGTAAAAAAATATTACATGCCAGAGTATTACATGTATAAAGTCTTATACACACGCACATATTATGATATATATATATATTTTCAAGATTTATTACATTTCTTTCTCTCTCTCTCTCTCTCTCTCTCTCTCTCTCTCTATATATATATATATATATATATATATATATATATATATATTGAGGATTATCCATCTGATGAGATTTAAATTGGGGAGCGTTGTTAAATCAACTTAGATTTATAAAGGCCCCAATTTTGGTCGAAATAAATTTATTATGGAACAACGGTGCTGAGTTTTTCCTTCTTTCCTTTCAAAGATAAATATTGTTCTGTATATAATCTAAAAAGATTATTATACATTGAGCTCTCTGTAGTGATTTAAAGATTCACTGTATTTATACATACTGGATCATACAATAATAATACAGTGTGTCTTAGAAATCACATATAGAATCATAACTTACTACCACGTTTTGCATACCTCACATCTATATATATATATATATATATATATATATATATACTATATATATTTATTTTTTATATTTCCCAATCTAAGGCAGGATAGCGTGATCATGAAGTCAAAGGCGCTTGGTTGCTGATACTTTCTCGCCTATGCGGTTTTAAACCTATTTTGTTTGAACATTGCTTAGGCGAGTAACTGTCAGTAACCAAGCAATTTTAATTTCATATCCACTACCAATATATATAATATATATATATATATATATATATATATATATATATATATATATATATAGTTAAAATTAATGGTAAAATGAATGAATGGATGAGATAAAAAATGAATGAAATGAGGGGGATAAATGAAAAATCCATTCCAAGGGACCCCTCTCAAAAGTATAAAACACTTTTTGAGAGTGGGGACCCTGATAGAAAGTTTTCCTCATCTGTTATTAGACTCCTTTGAAGCATCAAGTTAATATAATGGTATATATATACATACACACACACATATATATATATATATATATATATATATATATATATATTTATTTATTTATTTTTTATTTAAGTCACCAATACAAAGTTCGTCTTACCAATGGTTTCAGATGTTTATCTGTCATCAGAGAGGTTGACTTTTTGAATAAATTGGACAGTTTTTTAACTCGTGCCTCGTGTGAACGTGATCCGTTATTCGTTCTTGATTTTGCTTTCTTCATTCACCGGCATTCCTATTTGTCGTCATTGAGTCTCGTGTTTTAATGATGATTTTGTTTTTTTTAATTTTATTTTGTGTGCATTCATATATATGTGTGAATTCTTAAATTATGGCGGTGTGATATTTTGGTTAGTCCAATTCCATATCATAATTTTTTTTCGGTGTGGGCATGCTCTAAATATTTCCCTTTTATTATTTAGAAAATCGTGTTTTGAGCTTGTAGAATTCGCAATTTTTCAGAGGTGCACAATGAGCATTTTTTTTATCCATTTACGTATGATTTCGATTGGTCCAGTATTTTCCATTCTATGTTAAAATGTTTTCCTGTTATATATATATATATATATATATATATATATATATATATATATATATATATATATATATATATATATATAGTTTGCACTTAGATATCCCCATTTGTAATCATAAATCTCTTTATGGCATAGATATTCTTGTGCTTAAGTATATAAGAGTGCATATGTTTAGATGTTTGCATGTGTGTGCTTGTGTGCGTGTTTGTGTGCGCATGTGTGTGTGTGTTGTGTGTGTGTGTGAGCTTGTGAGTGTGTATCTCTGTGTGTGAGAGACATAGAGGGGTATAGAGAATAAAGATAGTTTACTCCATTGTAAAAAAAACTAAGATGAAAGGAACAAAGTAATTTATTTACTTTCAATAGATCAAGCCGGAAAATAGTTTTGCATTCAGAAGCTGCTTTTCAAACGTCGTCTGAATATTTGTACAAAATATGGAAAAAAAAAAACAATATTTCACCATTCATTCCATCTCTCTCTCTCTCTCTCTCTCTCTCTCTCTCTATATATATATATATATATATATATATATATATATATATATATGAATGATAAAATAAATTTGTCCCTGTGCTCGTGCATGTATTTAATTAAGGACAATATGGTAAAGAGGACGGTTGTTTTTATGTAGCTGCAATATATCTAAACATGCAAAAAAGTATGCGTAAAAATCAGTAGATTCAATATGTACACACACACACATACATACAGATACACATACAGATATGTGTTCAAGAGAGAGAGACAGAGAGAGAGAGAGAGAGAGAGAGAGAGAGAGAGAGAGAGAGAGAGGGGAGGGGGGAGGGTGTTTGGGTTTGTGTTAGGATTTAATGTCTAGGCCTGGGTGTGTTTAATATCCATTTTAATATAGATTTTTTTTTTTTCTTTGCTTTATTCATTAGCTGGAGTTAAATGTAGTTAATATACACCAGACGAGACGAACTTTTACAAGTCCCAAGATCCGTAATGAGGAAGAAAATTACCGTTCCATTGGCTCACTAAACGAGCCCTTTGACCACAATGATTGATTGTCTCATGTGAAATTTGACAATCAGTGTAGCCGATTTTGGAATTACATAGTTTGGTCCTGTTCTAACTTAACAGTTAATTTCCCTATTAACTTTATGCTAATCTTATACAGAAGTAGAGTCGTTCCTTTCGTAACGGCATCTAAGGCTAAATGTCGAGCTGTGTATAATGATTTCGTTTTCCGTCCTGATAACTCGCTCGTCGCCTCGCACTTCCAAACCATTCGACTCCGGCAAGTCTTAATCGCTTTTCTGATTATATTCCTCACGGTTATTTTTCTTCTAATTCTTTAGTTTCCATCTTCGAGTTTTGTTTAAAGCATCTAGCTCTCAGATAATCAAGGGATTTCTCGTATAATCTATACAGCTATTCTTGAGATGTATCCATCGACTCAACCCAACTACTGCCTTGTCGGCTGGGGCGTTAGAATGCACAGACTGCATCTCTGCAGAGGGGTAAGACTCCCCCAACGGGGCCACCTGTTGGCCGTGGGTGGCGACCCGTGATGCTTAAGGATAGAGCCCAGGTGGATGAGCAGTTCATGAAATGCAATACTCCACTTTGGCCCTATCTTGGGCTAGACGGGCGGTCGGAGAGGCCCCCTCCGATCAATCGGCTGGTCACGTCAAGCCCTAGCACCTATATGATTTTCCCAACCCTATTGCCCCTTTTTATCATATGGGTGCTAGAAGGCGGTGGCCGCGGGTCTACATGTCCTGGGAATGACGTTAAACTCTATCTGATGGTGAGGTTCCAGTTTTGGAGGTTTGGGGAATGTGGAGCACCCCTTCATCACCATTGCTTCCTGGTCCACTCTGACCCGGAATGGTAGTACCTGTTAGGGTCCCATTTATGGGTTAAATAGAAAAATGTATTTATAAAAGAATTGTATTATCCATTAAGAATTGATTTATTTCAAAACTTTATCGGCATTAAATGACCCACTGAGGTTGATATGCTGTAAAACAAAACAAACCAAAACCAAATCAACCCAACTACATGAGTTGGACGTGAAAAAGGTCATTTTCTAAACCAGTATTGATGTGTTTGGCTCATCTGGAGATTGATCACGTGAAACTCAGTGTCATTATTTTTTTACGTGTTTTATTTTATGTATTTTATACCCAAAAGAAAATAATTTGACACAAGGTCAGTTTTTAAGCGGCCTTTAACTAAAATTTTCCCATGTACCATTTGAAGGTTAGTACTTCATAAACATTATATGGATTTTCTTTTATTAGTAGCGCCATCTATATGTCAGGCCTGGGACTTATTGAGTGATGTGTTATACTAAAGGTATCTGTTGTCAGAATCATATTAAATATATCATCCTGACCCAAGAACACATATTCATTAATAGAAAAAAGGTGGCAACATTTATTCTATCCAAACAAAATAGAATTCTCTATCCATTTAAAATATTTTCATTCTTCTACACCGGTGGTTATACCTAGTCTGCCCTACTGTTTACCCACAGCTACCCAGGATGTGACAAAAGGTCATTTTCTTATTCACTTTCACCTAGCCGACCATCAAAAAGCCGGGACTGGCATGTATGATTCCCCATGGGACTGGCCAGATGTAGTTTTTTTTTACCCTGTTTTATTTTATTTTATGTATTAACCTAACTGCTCTATAGAACATGATATGACAAAGGTCATTTTCTTTGCAGATTTGAATTCAGAAAATGTTCTTTATAGACCGGTGATTATACCCAGTTTGCCCAACATTTTACCCAAAGCTACCCAGGATGTGACAAAATATTATTTTCTAATTTACTTTCACATAACTGACTACAAAAAAAGTCAGTATTGACATGTATGCTTCATTTGGAGATTGGCCACGTGAAACTCGTAATCATTATTTTTTTTTATCCTATTTTACCTAACCCCTCCAAACGATCATGATGTGAGACAATATCCTTTTATAAGCGGAGATTAAGAGGATGAAATTAAGACTTTTTCCTTATTTTAGACCGATGTTCATAACAAGGTAAAAAAATCCAGTCTGCTCTTTCATCTAACCATAGATACAAGGAAAATAGTTAAACGCATACCTTTCCAAAGGGTATTAGCATTATGAGAAAATATACCTTTGATAAGTGTATTATTGCTATATGAAAATGCAAACAGATTCTTTCTGGATTTGAACTCGGATCGCCATGTCCATTTTCTACGATGATAGACATTTCACAACGAGCGCCTTCTGAAGAGTAGACATTTATATGCATGTCTTGCAAGGAGAAATACCCAGGAATATTAAACAGTTGGATGCACACATTTCTCCAAGAGTATTAGCACTATGTGAAAGTACAAACAGCTTCGTCCAGGATTTGAACTAGGGCCGCTAGGTCCATTATTTACTACCATAACCATTACACGGTGAGCGCCTTCTAAAGTGTATGCGGTTGTATGCACATCTTCTTACGGATCACTGCAAACAGAAAGTCCTAGGGATATTAACTTGAACTATAAACTATGAGAGATTGACCTCTAAGCTTAACAGAAGATCAGATGTCAAAAGATGCCATTTCAAGCCAAATGGATTGACGTACTGAGTTCGATATTTTTATCTCAAAAATAATAGGACGGAAGAAATCAGATCCATGTTTTCCCGATGCCAGCTGGCTTGGTTATAAGCAAGATAAAAAAAGATGCACTGTATTTGCAAAAGAGTGGCTAACAAGAATATTGCATAGGAGCACAAGAACCAAATAATACGCATTATTTGTGGATATTGATTATAGTGGAGTGTAACATTCTGAGGGTCCGTCCCGTCTGTCGTGATTAGAATACATTAATTCTATAATCAGCAGATAGGTTATAAACACCACGTTGAAAGGATATCTTGAGTAAGACACTTAACAGCATCCACTGGGAAAATTCTGATTCTATAGATCTAGGTAGTATGGAGTACCCATTTATTGCCATTTTTCGAAGTCAACTCTGATCGGGAGTGGTAGTACCTGTTCGAGGCACATGTATTTGCCAAATAGATCTATTTAAAAATTATAAGTATTGGATTCACATGACACCATATAAGTCTATGCAAATAATTATCATTATTAAATAGGAATAATTACATGAAGCACTATAATACTGCATAAATTATTCGTATTATATTGGAAATCGTAATACCTTATGACGGTGCAAAAATTGATTCTTACAGATTATTTTTCGAAAAAGTGCAATTTAGAAAATGATTGCAACAGTTGAAAATGTAAATAGTTATCTCTATTAATAATGGAGATTCGCTTCCGGTTTTTGTCTGTAACAAAAATTACGTCACTGCTTACGTCACATTACCCAAAATAGCGTCATAACATAGAATAAATACACTCAAAATTTGAACATGCAACATTAGACAGCCCTCATTGTTTTTAAAACAAGCTTTAATAAATACATGACTGGTATTATATATCTATATATAGTTTGTTTTATTTTAATACATATTTAAAGTTTACATTTCAAATTGTTTTATTTTTTAATCCTTTAATGAATTTAATGATTTTACTTACTTAGGGTACAAACTCGCTGACATTGAATTTTTTACTCCCACCCCTCAGGCAATATGTTTCAAAAATCTATTTTTACATCGGTCGGAGGCAGTTTTTATTTTGTACTAGTGATTATAATAGATTATTTACAAATGAATTAAATTTCAGCATTCAATGACCCATGTGGAGTTCATATGCCGTTAAACGGATAAACAAACAAAACAAAACCAAAGAACATTAATGAAATTTCAACATTAAATAACGTCTAAGTCTTAAGATAATAATAATAATAATAATAATAATAATAATAATAATAATAATAATAATAATAATAATAATAATAATAACAGAAAACTGTCAAAAATGAAGGTGAAGGTCATGTCAATTGTAATTGGAGCCATTGGAACGGTCCCCGAAGGTCTGGAAAAGAATTTGAGTGGATTGGAAATCAAAGGAAGAATCGAGACTATCCAAACTACAACATTGTTAAGATCGGCTAGAATACCCAGAAGAGTTATGGAGACCTGAGTAGACTTGCTGTCACTCAGCTTCCAGTGAACCACCGGTTACGACAGGTGTGGAAAAACATAATAATAATAATAATAATAATAATAATAATAATAATAATAATAATAATAGGTTAAATGTATCAAGCAAGGAAGGTGGAAAAGGTCTTGCCAGCATAGAGGACTGGATAGATGCCACAATCCAAGGGATCGAAGAATACACAAAACGAGCAAAGAAAGATTACTTACGGTAGCCAATAACAGTAGATGCAATATATGGACAAAAGCAAAAAAAAAAAAAAAAAAAAAAAAAAATAATGAACACAAGAAACAAAGATGGGAAGAAAAACAATTATTTGGAAACTTCAAACGTCAAATAGGAGATGTTGTACATGAAAAGACTTGGGCATGGTTAAGAAGAGGAAACTTCAAGAGATAAACTGAATTGCTAATAATTGCTGCAACAAGTAATATCATATAAACAAATTATATCAAAGCAAAAATTGATAAGACACAACAAAACAGTAAATGTAGACTGTGTTGTGACAGAGATGAGACTATAAACCATGTATTTAGTGAATGTAGCAAACTAGCAATGGGAATACAAAGCGAGGCACGACTGGGTTGGGAAGGTGATCCACTGAGAATAATGTGAAAAACTAAATTTCGACAATAGATCAAAATGGTATATTCTTAAACCAGACTCTATTCTTGTGGATGAAACGCTTAAAATTCTCTGCGACTTCGAGATAAAGATGGATCACATTATCCCATCCTGGAGACCAGAACTAGCATTGATTAACAAAAAAAAAAAAAACAGAACTTGTCAACTGGTAGACTTTGCCCTTCCAGCAGATCACAGGGTGAAGATGAAGGAAAACGAAAAGATGGACAAATACTTGTACCTTGCCGCAGAATTGAAAAAAAAAACAACAGTGGAATATGAGGGTGAAAATGATACCAATTGTTGTTAGTGCACTTGGAACGGTCAAAAAAAGCTTGAAAAAAAAAGAAAGACTTGAGACTATCCAGAAAACTGCGTTGTTACAATCGGCTAGAATACTCAGTAGAGTTATGTAGATCTGAGGAGACGTGTTTTCAGTCGGTGGTTCACTGGAGGCTGAGTGACAGCCAGTCTCCTCACGTCTCTAGGACTCTTCTGAGTAATCTAGTCTATCTTAACAATGATTTAATTTAGATCGTCTTGATTCTTGCTCTGATTTCCAATTAACCCAAATTCTTTTCTAGATTCTTAAAGACCGTTCCGAGTGTACAAAATACAATTGGCACGACCCCCATCTTAATAATTCCACAGTTTTCTCAGTTCCCAAGCAAGGTCCCAGCATTTATCTAATTTTTCGCTTTCTTTCACTTTCACTCGGTGGTCGGCCGGGACGGCAAAATCCACGAGGTGATAAGTTCTCTTGTAAATCAATACTCAGTCTGGTCTCCTGGCTGAGATTAGGTGATCCATCTGTATTATTATTATTATTTACTCCTTTTGAGTTTTCACATCAGTGTTAGCTGATGGACTTTCACTGGAGTCTGAGTGACAGCAAGTCGCCTCAGGTCTCCAGGACACTTCTGAGTATTCTGGCAGATTGCAGCAGTGCAGTGTTCTGAATGGTTTCAATCCTTCCTCTGATTTCCAAACTTTCCTAACCTTTTTCTAATCCTTTTGGGACCGTTCCAAGTGCACCAACTACAATTGGTATCACTTTCACTTTCATATTCCATAACTTTTTCAGTTCTCTGGCAAGGTCCAGATATTTGTCCATTTTTTTCATTTTCCTTTAGCTTCACCCTGTGATCTTCTGGAACTGCAAAATCCACCAGTTGACAAGTTCTTTCTTTTTTGTTTATCAACACTATCTGGTCTTCTTGCTGGGATAAGGTGATCCGTTTTTATTTCAAAGTCCCAGAGAATGTTATGTGTTTCGTTCTCAAGAACAGATTCTGGTTTATGCATATAGCATTTTGTTGTATGGTTAACATTTTATTTTTTGCATAACTCCCAGTGGATCACCTTTCCAACCCAGTCGTGTCTAGTTTTGTATTCTCTTTGTGCTAGTTTGCTACATTCGCAGAGTATATGGTTTACAGTTTCATCTCTATTACCGCAAAGTCTACATTTAAATTATTATTATTATTATTATTATATAATGTCAAGGATTTAAATATGATATTAATACTTTTCAAAGAAATCAGTTTGACACATTTGATGAGACACTAACAGTGACAACAACACAGCTGTAGAATGTATCTGGGAATAATGAAAATAAATGGGAACACCATACTCTCCAGAGCTTTGGAACAGGAGCCTCACTACCAGATACAGTTCAATGTCATATCCAATATACTAAAAATCAAGCATCGAACTTATGCACGATATCTGCGCACACAGGAGTATATTCGATATTTATCTCAGTGATTTTGTATCTACATATATCTATCTCAGTCTGTTCTTTTGTCTATAGATTCTACTCATGCTAAACGAATTTTGCTAGGGAGATTAGGAACGTATTTTAATACAGCAAAATGGGTTAGTCTGTTTGGTTGTAGCTGAATCAATAGCAATGGTATTCAAACGAATTCGGCAACGTCGATCTGATATCGGCTTTCAGGTTGACTTCAAATACAAGGCAAAACTCATTGAACATGCAATACACACAATAGGCAATAACACCAAACTGGATCTGAAAGATTTACAATTCCAACCGCAGCCAAAAGCCAAGAGCTAAAATTTAAACACTGTATTGACTTAAGCTTCTTTTGTGCAATCCCTGAATGATATCTCTCAAAGTTCCAAAGAACGGCATCATTTCTTGCTCAAGTTTCGACCTCTAACAAACTTCGGCTGAAGTTTCCTTACACTAAGAGCACACAAAAACCACAACGCGGAATATTATTGATCTCAGAAGATGTCCATGTTGGGGGAAAATGGTAAGGACCAATGTTTGTTTGTTCGTGTGGCTCGGTTTAAAGGCATATCAACCCTGTCGGTTATTTAATGCCAAATCTTTATTTACATATATTATATATATATATATATATATATATATATATATATATATATTTTTACCGAAATTCACTTGTCATTATTATATTCTATAATTATCGAATTTGATGCGATATACGCCTTGTAATTGCCTTCAAGCAAAAATATAAATAATAATATATACTTTAATCAACAATGCTTCTAAAAAAAAAAAAAACACAAACAGATATCCAAAGATCTTATTTCCTTCGCCGAAGAGCATAAGGCCCGGGTTTCCTATTATTCACTCAACGTTCCCTTACCTCATATGGTAGAGACGTATCAGTATCATTGACAGGTTAATTTCGCAAAGTATTGATTATGACTATCCTGCTGAAGTCCCGGTTTCGATTTCTGTCGGAGGGAAATCGTTAGTATACATCGCTGATGAGACTTAATAAAGTTGAAACAGTCTGTACGATGTTCTACACACCGAATAATTCTTTACCGTAATTCACTTGACATTATTATCTTCTATAATTATCGAATTTTATGCGATATACGCATTGTAATTGCCTTCAAGCAAAAATATAAATAATAATACATAATATATATATATGATTTGTAAGGGAATATTCTGTACGTAAATACTTTGTTTAAAAAAAATGTTAGAGTGCAAGACAACAGTCGGTAATCAATTTTACTTTACAGGTGTATTGGGTTAGACCTAATTTTTTTATAAATAAGCCATAGATTGAGCACTAACAGGTACAACCACTCCGGGTGAGATTGGTCATGGGAGTAATGGCGACGATTTACATTATTGTGGAGGCGCATTATGAGATGATGATCGTCGTAGGAAATGGAAACGGTGAGACGAGTTCAAACGAGAATGTATGCATTTCACATGCTGCCAATGCTCTTGGGCAAGGTTTGTACCCAATTATTCTTCATCAAGCTTTGGGTAGACTGGGCTCTATAATCTTGGTATGGCACTCGGTTTAGGAGACAAAAAGGTCTGAATTGAAACCTATTAAACTCCGCTTAAGAAATTGACCTTGTGATACATTCTTCTCGTGAGTAGGGTTGGTAAATATGTATATTTATCAAGATTTTAAGATTCCAGACATGAAGATATGTCATGAGAACGCAACAAAAGGTTGACGATTGCTTGATACGTTAACTAGCATAAAATAACCCTCCACTTCCAATGTTCCTGGTTCGATACCGATCCTCGCCAACTTATATATATATATATATATATATATATATATATGCACATATATATATATATATATGTATATATATATGTTATATTATATATTATATATTGTATATATTACATATATGTATATATGTATATATATGTATATATATTATATATATATGTATATATATGTATCACATATTATATATATGTATATGTATATATTATATATATATGTATATATGTATATATATGTATATATGTATGTATATATATTATATATATATATTTATATATATATTACATATATTATATGTATATATATATATATATATATATATATATATATATATATATGTGTGTGTGTGTGAGTATTCATATATATTATATATATGTATATATATGCATATGTATATATTATATGAATGAAAAAAGCAAAAGCAAGAACAAATAACGGATCACGTTCACACGAGCCACGAGTTAAAAAACTGTCCAAATATTTTAAAAAGTCAACGTCTCTGATGATGGATAAACATATATATATATATATATATATATATATATATATATATATAAAGTTATAGTAGCATGGAAACCGTTACGCTAAACGGGCCAATTTTTCCAAATATATATTATTATTTTTCATTATTCTTGACTAAACAAACAGAATATCGCTAGTCATGTAAAAAGCATGAATCTGACTTTGTCTGTTCCACCGTTAACATTTTGTGATTTCAGTAAATAAAAAATTGCGTTTGATATCAATCGCTCGGGATAGCTCAGTCGGTAGAGCGTTCGGCTAGAAACCACAAGGTTCCTAGTTCGATACCGGTCCTCGCCAACTCAGCGTTATGAGTAGCACAGGGATCTGTACGGTAAAGCAAGGAGCTGATGGTAGGTGTGGCGCTCCACCTCAGATGCTAAAACAATCTCCTTGGTCTAGCGCTATTGAAAAGGGGATAGACTCCCTCGCTGACTGGCTGATACCGACTTTAGGCCGCCCCGTCGACTTTGCTTACTTTACCTTACATATTTCCACCTCAAATGAGAGAGAGAGAGATACAGAGAGGGAGAGAGAGACAGAGAGGGAGAGGGAGACAGAGAGAGACAGAGAGACAGAGAGGGTGAGAGAGAGATACAGATAGATAGAGAGGGGGAGAGAGAGACAGAGACAGAGAGACACACACTTTTATATAGTAGTATAGATGGGCAAATAATGTTTTTGAATGAATTATAGGTGTGGTTCTTACACAAAACAGTTTCCCATCGAGGCAATGGAAACTTCGGAAAAAAACTCTCTTTATTATCTTTATAATCTCCCGGTGACATTATGGGCTGCAGCCAAAATGTCGTGTATTCATATTTCTCTAGTTACAGAATATTCAAAGAATACTGGCTCTAGTCATCTAGGAATATATGAATACAATGAAACCCAGATCCTCGAATCAGCCATTACACTAAAAACCTTGGATTGGGGTCAATAAGATAGATCCCGAACAAAGATTTTAAGAAATCTATTAAGGGGAAGGAAAATGACTATCAAAAATGAAAGAAAGCAATTCTTTAAGGAAATCCTTTAAAATAAATCTCAGAACAATCGTTTTAGAAATCTAATATCATCATAAAATGAATATGGAGTTACTCAATCCGACCCTGTCAACTGGAGCTATAGATTACGCCGTCCGCACCTCTGTAGAGGGGTGAGACCTGATACCCAATGGAAACCCCTGTTGACCGTGGATGTTGATCCGTGATGCTTAAGGAAATAATCCTGCTGGCTGAGCATTCCATGACATGGATGGACATTGAGGACCACATGTTGTTTGTGACCTGCAGGCGTGAGTTCCCTGCTATAAACACTTCTGGTTCTTACTCTTACCTGAAGTCAGAATCATTCTAGGATAAAATAAAAAAATGTACAACCAAAATTGTAATATCAATATTAAGATAAAAGGCACTCCTGAACCGTAGCACCCCTAGTCAGTAAACTTTCATATCTTAAAAATAAGACCATTAAGTGATAGATGGGTTTTAAAAATGCTTTATTGTGAACCAACTATATAATTTAGAATTTGATTTAAAGCATTATTTTCTTTATTGTCTCGCCACAATAAATCATAATCGTAAGAATCTAGTATGTCTTCGTGGAATTACCTCTAATCCGAACCCTAAGCCTAAGCTCTAACCCTAACCCTAATTCTACCCAAAAAACTAACCAGTGTACATCGAAGTGTTCGTAATTTTTCCAAACTGATTAGGCAAAATAAACAAGGGGCCGGGATAGCTCAGTCGGTAGAGCGTTCGGCTAGAAACCACAAGGTTCCTAGTTCGATACCGGTCCTCGCCAACTCAGCGTTTGAGTAGCACAGGGATCTGTGCGGTAAAGTAAGGAGCTGGTGGTAGGTGTGGCGCTCCACCTCAGATGCTAAAAACAATCTCCTTGGTCTAGCGCTATTGAAAAGGGGATAGACTCCATCGCTGACTGGCTGATACCGACTTTAGGCCGCCCCGACGACTTTACTTTACTATAAAACATATTGCCTAATGGTCTTATCTTTAAGGTGTAAGAATTTACTGAACGCCGCTGCTACGGTCGAGACAGTTAAAGAGAGTGCCAAATAGAAAAGGTTTTGCTTGAGACACTAGTTTTAATCGGTTATCTGATTACTTATGATTTGTTATTTTATCATATAATTCATTTTTGAAATTCAAATATTTAAATACTTAATAAGTTATATATGTATTTAACTAATGTATCAATGTTTTTTTATTTGATATATAATAGCCTAGTACTTAAAAGAAATTACTGAAGTTGTTTCTTTACAAATTTTTACGACGCCTTGTGTCAATAAAAAGGGAAAGGATCTGAGACGCCGTCTGAACAGGTGACTCAGCATGCCCTAAGGATTTCATTGACGTATTTCTCTAATTGGTCGTCATGGTATCACAATGAAGAAATGTCGTGAAAACATCAAATAGTATTTACTAATAAAAGAAAAAGAAACTGGCGAAATATCCCTGTAGCCCGGAACACACTGAGTAATTCAGATATCTTTAAAGAAAGAAGAATTTTTACTATTCAACCAGTCTGCTCGGAAATTATTATTGTAAGATTTTGAATCTGTCAGTGTGGCGGGTCTATCTAAAATATGTATCAATAATATATATATATATATATATATATATATATTATATATATTATAGTTGGCGCTGTTTCGAACACGTGATCAAAGATTAAGTCTGATCATACAATTTTGCTTGCTATCTTTCTTTGGTCGGAAAGACTGTGAAGATTTGAAATGAAACTGAAAATCGCATAGATAAGAAACTATCAATAATCAAGCGCTGTTGACTTCATTTTCATGATACTATGACTTATATATATATATATATATATATATATATATATATATATATATATATATATATCAAAATCCGCTACAATGGACAGTTCACCGACAAAAAAGATATACATATCGGCATGACCGATAAAAATATAACGCGAATGCCCACATTGGTGAATAATGTTACAACTTTCGTTCGTTTTTGCAGAATTAAGGTTTTTTGTTTTTGTGAACTGATTTGACATTTTTCTTCGACCCAAACACCACGGAGTGAATGAGCTCTGATGATGATTTTTTTAAAATCGAAATATTGATCTGTATCAGCTATGATTATATTATAAATTGTTTTCTCTTTAACAGCATTGTGTGATGTTTTCATTCTACCTTTTCATACTCATATATATCAAATCATAATATATTGCATTAAATAGCCCATAGGCGTTAATATGCCATTAATCAAAATAACCAACGCACTAACCAAACAAAAGGTCAGCATTTATTGTTGGGATTGGAAAATATTGCATCGAAGATATTTGAAATGATTACATTAAATCAAACTTACCCATCACAAATGCCTAATGATGTAATTATTAATTACATAACCGAGTCAGTTGATTGGTCAATTTGCACACCCAAATTTGCCAGGTCTATAAAAGTGATAAAAAAAAAACATTGAAAAACTCGTACAGAACATGCGAATGATACATTATGCTGAGTTGTAGACAATTTGCTCAATTGAATAATTTAATCGACGTTCGAGTGACTCCTTGATAGAATTGATAATAAAAATGAAAAAATGGAAATAAAAAAATAGATATAAAAATTAAAAAAAAAAAACAACAGAATACGCGTTTAGAAAGATAATCACATTTGACAGTTTTTCAGCGGGAAACAATTTTTTGCAAGGATCGTTAATAGAATGATTTGCTCGTCCAAAGTATGAGACTTACAAATTATAAATTTTTTTTTTTTAATTTTTATTTTTGTATGACGGAAAGAAATAATTTAGCATGGAATAATAAAAGAAGAAAAAAAAAACTCCCTAAAACAAAGATTATTTAATTTGATATGTTGAATTTTATCCACCATAGAATTTTCGAAAGTAGGTTACAAAGCAAACAAAAGTAAGAATAAAAAAAAGACGAATTCATTATTGCATATCTGTTATCTATATCTTCCTAAAAACCCATGACGCATATATACTATATATATATATATATATATATATATATATATATATATATATATATATATAATACACGCACTAGGCCACTCCGCCAACTCTCTTGTTTAAAATATATTGTTTGATATATATACTAATATTATATATAATAAATATAAATATATATATATATATATATATATATATATATATATATATGTGTGTGTGTGTGTGTGTGTGTCTGTGTGTAAAGTTAGCGGAGTCGCCTGTTGTAGGTATCAACCGGACAGCGAAGGAGTCTATTCCCTTTTCACTTGCGTTCGACTAGGGATATTATTTTTAGGTTAAACAATGAAATTTGCTATATTTATAAATAAAATAATGCCCAAAATCAGAGTTAGAGTAGGTGTATCTAAATTTGGGGAGAGAAAAATTTAACGTCACTGATGAACTCTCAGTTTCTCGCTTATGTGATCATAAGACCAAGACTTGGTATGAGGATCGCTGAGGCAATAAGTTTTTTTTTAGTAAAAAAAAGTTATTTATTGGTTACTTGGTCCCAACATTCTTTTATTTAAATAAACATAAAGAGATATTTTGTAAATAAAAACTATTTTCATTTAGATATATCTGCATTTCTCTTCTGATTAAATAAAAACTATTTTAGTATAAAAATGTGTTTTTAATATAAAAAAAAGTCTTTTGTTTAATGTTTTTAAAACTTAAAAAAAATTCCTATTGAATTAACAAAAGCATGAAATAACTAATTCTTTTTTCTATTAAAATCGAAAACTATTTTAATGTAAAAACGTGCCTTTGGGTTGTATATATATTTGAACAAACTTTAAAAAAATCCTTCAATGAAATTCTAATGCAAACAAAATCGTCTATTGTTTGTAAACAAAAAACCGAGTGTTTACTGTGAAAAGCAGAACGTGTTCCTTTCAGAACAGCCCTGAGCTGGGGTGCTTTTTGGTTACTTGGTCCGACTTCGGAATTTTATTTCACTCAGACTGGTTTGCTTAATCAATACTAAAGAACCCACTCTGTCCTACTATTTACACATAGCTGGGGGTGGTGGTAGATGGATTCATCCCAAGGACATTAACGCGAACCGAAAAGTAAATGTTGCTTTTGGGAAATTTGAAGGCGTGGTTTATCACTGTACAGTAAGGAGACGGTTCAAGAAGTTTCGCTCGAGTTCCAAGAATTTTGACGATCAGGTAGATCTTACCACTCTGCAATGGATACAGTTGGCATACTCAAAGCCCTGCTGATAAGACAGCTAACTTATGAGGTTAGAAACATACTTAATATCTTAACGGAAGAATTATTTCAAATATCTGTTCTAATATCTCGAATTATTTATTACGATAAAAATGCCACTGAACGTGCGGTGCTGAACAGTTATTCGCCAGCCTGAGATGTCATATATCAAGAGTCATGAAATATCCATTCTGCAGTTCAATACATCAGTATATCGTTTATCATGTTCCTTTATCCATTCGCCATCTATGCACTAAAAAGAAAATGTTATAACCTTCCTGTTTGATTACCTTTGGTGATAGCGAAATGAGAACAATCTAGTCCGGTGGATTGAATAAACGGTTCGGTTCAAAGTTCTATGGTTTCAAGTATCTCTATTTAATAGAAATAATTTCTACACAGTTCTATGGTTTCAAGTTTTGCAATTTGATAGAAATAATTTCTACACAGTTCTATGGTTTCACAAGTTTTGCTATTTAATAGAAATAATTTCTACACAGTTCTATGGTTTCAAGTTCTGCTATTTGATAGAAATGATTTCTACACAGTTGTATGGTTTCAAGTTTTGCTATTTAATAGAAATAATTTCTACACAGTTCTATGGTTTCAAGTATTCCTATCTAATATAAATAATTCCTACACAGTTCTATGGTTTCCAATATTCCTATTAAATATAAATAATTCCTACGCAGTTCTATGGTTTCAAGTTTTCCTATCTAATATAAATAATTCCTACGCAGTTCTATGGTTTTAAGTATTTCTATCAAATAGAAATAATTTCCACATTGTTCTATGTTTTCAAGTATTCCTATCAAA
Organism: Doryteuthis pealeii; assembly: GCA_023376005.1. Lineage (NCBI taxonomy): Eukaryota > Metazoa > Mollusca > Cephalopoda > Myopsida > Loliginidae > Doryteuthis > Doryteuthis pealeii. The sequence goes on from CM042137.1 coordinate 17,193,911, forward strand.
TAGAAATAAGTTCACTCAAGGCTCCCGATTACTATATGAAAGATCCCGAATTTGATATGAATTTTCCCCAGTTCAACAAAAAGTTTCCCAGGTGGGACTAGAAATAACGGAAGAAGGCTTGAGGGCACATCGATCGAAACGTTGTATATATAACAATAAAGATGGTGACAACAGCCCGAAAACCCAAATAATACAAATTATCACGCCTCGTCTCAAATATTCAGACAGATACTTTGTATCAAAAAACCTTTGTATTTGTATACTGATTTTCACTTGGTAACACTCAAATGAGACAATGCCCGGTAGGTGGAACCTATAATACACTTAATGTATCTCCGACAGAGGTGGCAGTCCCCACTCCCAAATGAATGTCCTGGGTATGACACTAAACCACATCTGGAGGTGATGCTCTGGTTCTAGAGATAAGGCAGTTGTGTCGGCTGGTGCTGTAGAATACGCAGCCTGCACCTCTACACCAATGGGGCGCTCTTCTGGCTGTGAGTGGCGACTCGTGATATTTAACGACGTAATCCTGGTGACTAAGGTGTCCATGACATAGAACATTCTACTTTGGCCCTTACTTATGGCAAACAACCCAACCCTTTTTTTATCCTATATGTACTAGAAGGCAGCAGCTGAGAATCTTAGCGTCGAGAGCATGACGATAAACTGCATCTGGCGGAGAGGTTCCAATTGGGGAGCTATAGGTAGTGGAGTGCCCATTCATTGCCATTATTCCCAGGTTTACTCAGAACCGCAGTGGTCATCCCTCTTAGGGTCCTATCTATGGATTAAATATATGAAAACTGAGTTTTAAAAATGTGTGTAAAAATAAATTGAATGCCCAACAACAATGAATAAAACAAAACATATTCGGCATAAAATAACCCCAAAAGGGTTGACATGCTGTAAAATCCAACTAACCAGCTAACTAGAGACAAGGAGAGTTTGGTATATCAATTCATTACCCTTACCCTCAAATTCACTCTGAATTGGAGTGGTATTATCCGTTAGATTGTCATCAATGCGCCGAATAAGTATGTTTCCAAATGAGATTATTTGTATTAAATAGGGATAATTGATTTCATATAAACGTGTGCCATAAACTCCCAAGAAAGTACATGAAGGAAATACACATATAATACTTCAATATACCTAATTCTCTAACTGCTAAGCATTGAATAACCCAAGACGATTTGCCCTTAAATCAATCAAGAGTAAATACTTCTAACATAATAAAACTCTAACTTTAATTATATATATATATATATATATATATATATATATATATATATATATATATTAACCAACCCGAGCAGGATGTGAAGCGGAGTTTAACTAGTTCGAATTCAGAGTTTTATTTCTGCTAGACCTATGCCAAGGTTAAAGAGTTCAGTCTGCCCTTCTATATATCACAAACTGGAGAAAGAATTGTTCGATGCTTACGTTTGCCACGCTATGGGAAATGCAGACAGCCTCATCCAGAATTTGAACAGGGTGGGTGGGCGTCCTGTTTATTTTCTACGACGGTAACCATAACATCACAAGCACCTTCTGTATAATGCTTGACGAAATTGTTAAATTGGAACAACGCAATGATGCTGCGTGCTGCGCCTTTCTTGGATGGTTTATGAGATAGGACGTAAATGGTCGAACAACTGTTGTTTCTTTAGATCACTGTTCCATAACACATTCAAAACGGAACGCATCGTCTAAGCATTCATTAGAGTCCAAGTGGTGCAACCATTTAGTAGTACGAGCACGACGACAAACGGAAAACTGTTAAGCAATGGAAAACAATCATCTTAAAAGAAAAGATCAAATCTCCTGTCTCCGAGATCTGTAAAATACGACGACTGCATCTATGAGTTGAGAAATTTTTGTATATAAAGCGTGTGCTAGATCTTCGCCCATACTTATAGACTAGGCGAGATCATATGATCTATCCATTGGCCAATCACTGACAGTACTCTGAGGTTGATACTATACTTAACCCACCCTACTGGTCATAATTACTCCAGCATTCTTTGACGACGGACATAGGATTAAATCACTGGACCTTTACCAATACGCAGGATAGGACTTATACGCTTACCAAAGGATTCCATAACACAGTACTTTCTTTAAGCCCTTTTCAACTGGCCAAGGATGTCACTTAAAAACTTTACACTGTGCAAACGGGTAATACCCCTCCTTCCCTAGTATGTCCACCTCTTGTTTTTATAGATGCATTGGCTATCTACAATTTTTAAGGGAGATAACTCCACGGATATTTGTATATTATTTTCGTCTGTAACAATAGACACAAATGACTATTACCCACTGAATACAAAATGGCCTCTCTTATTTGTTTATATATAATGCGTACATTTAACCTATCTCGTCTCTAGGTGAATCTGATAATGTATAGCATACATGTAACGGTTCCAACGGAGACGTTTTCAGAGGATTTCATAGAATTTTAAATATTTCGGCAACGCTCTAAGAAAGTTAATATACAACAATCGAATTCCATGAATATTGTCTCGCATTTATCTATAATATTTATCCAGAAAATATCCCTTAAGCGATACAAAGTTAATGTCAGCTAAGTAAGTATTCGATAAATAGATACTGTATCTCTACTTTCTTAGATCACTCGCTTTACACTACAATAAATGACCCAAAAGTGTTGATATGCCTTTAAAAATATGACTAAAAACCAACCAACCAACCAACCAACTAGAAACAGGTTTGACTTTTTTTAATTAAAGTTTCTATTTTCAACAGCTACCAATAATTTCATCCTAATATTGTTCTTTATTTCCCAATATTTTATGGCTTCAAATTGTGTGCTGTTTTTAAATCTTTCAAGAGAATCAAGATTTTTTGGAACTGAGTTATTTCGAGGGGCAGCGTACTCTGCGGCGTTTTTATTCTTTCTACTTTCTTTCTCCCTCTCTCGTCTTTAAAGAGGAGAAGAAGAAAAAACTCAGTGAACCTCATAAAACTTTTGTGTCTTCCGCAGGATAGAGCAAGGCATGCAGTAAATTGCTTAACCAATCTCTCTTTGAATGGTTGACAACAATATGGAGATTGGGTCTTTCTCCACCGGAAGTGGCATAGATGGGAAACAAATCTCGTCAAAAAGAAAAATGAAAGAAATCTAGAAGAAAAATGAAAAGACAGGTTAGCTAAAGAAAGACAAAAAAGAAGAAAAAAATGAAAAAAAGAAAACAAAACAAAACAAAAAAAGGCACTGAATAGAAATAGACTGATAGAAGAAGAAGAAGAAGAAGAAGAAGAAGAAGAAGAAGAAGAAGAAGAAGAAGAAGAAGAAAAGATGATGGCAATTGGGATGAATGTAAAAGCAGAAAAAGAGACGAAACAACGAAAAAAGAAGTGAATATATATAAAGATAAAGGGTGAAATAAAGAAGAAGAAGAAGAAGAAGAAGAAGAAGAAGAAGAAGAAGAAGAAGAAGAAGAAGAAGAAGAAGTGATATGAATGAAAAGGTTTTAAAAAAGAAGTAAAAGGAAAGAAAACAAAGTGGAAAATATTTTTTTTAAATTAAAGAAGAAATCTCTCACAACAAGAGGAGATGTTAAAAGTAAGAAGAAGAAGAAGAAGAAGAAGAAGAAGAAGAAGAAGAAGAAGAAGAAGAAGAAGAAGAAGAAGAATATAGAAACAATATCAGCAAGAAATTTAAAAAAAGAGAAAGAAAACGATGAAATAATAAAATAAGGGATTATCTGAAGGAAAAAAGGAGGATAAAAATGAAAAGAGGGGCAATTATAGCGGGAATAATTTTATAAGTGTTGAAGGCTGTAACATAAAAAAAAGACAAAACCAAAAAAAAAAAAAAAAAAAGTAAACAAAAAAAGAAAAAAAAGCATTGAATATCAGCAACAAGAAAGGTCTTAAAAGAAAAATTAGAAGTGCCTGCACACAGAAGAAGAAAAAAAAGCTAAATACCTAATCTAATAAGGTTTGGTTCCATTTCCGATCTTGGGGAATGTTGATTTATCGTCGCCGAGTCAAGTGCTTGTCTTGAAATAATCTGGCTTTGCTGAATTATGCGTGACGCCATTTTTAATTTTTCTGCCACTCATCAATTCTGATAACGAAGCGTTACACTGCCACTTCCATCCACAAAGAAAAAGAAAAAGAAATATTTAAAACTAGTGGAACAATCAACCTACCCTCCTTTTTTAGGGGGGGGAGAACAACCAATGTGAAATCTTCCGTTCAACCCCTTCGTTACTTTTTGATACTTTTTCAAGACACTTAAAAAAAGCCATTTTAGATACACTACTATTACAAAGGAAGTTACATAGCGTGGAACCATCAAACAGAGTTCAAATCTCGGCAGGGATATTGTTTCGCTCAATCAACACCAATTCCCTTCGGAAAAATCTTAAACCACTTCTTCTTTTCTTTTATTCGGAACGATCAATAGGAAATCTTCCATTTAAAACTTTTTCGTTGCTTTTGATACATTTTCAAGAAACTAAAAATGAAAAGTCTTTTTGTATACACTTCACTTACAAAAGGAAGTTACATAGAGTTGAATTTGTGTAGTAAAGTGGGGAGCTAATGGTAAGTGTGTCACTCCACCTCAGACGCAAAAATAATCTCCCACGTCTAGCGCTAATGAAAAGAGGATATGTCCTCTAGCTGAACAGAGTTAAAACCTTGGCAGGTATATGTGTTTCGCTCAATCTGCACCTATTCCCTTTGGAAATATATTAATACACTTCTTCCTTTTTCTGATATACGCAAATATATATGACATACCCATATTGAGTTTGGCAATAGGTTAGCGTTTCTCGCTGTTGGTACCATGTAACTCAATACAACCTCTTGCATGGTACTTGGAGAGGATATGTGTTATATATCCACTTAGTCTGCTGGGTATATATATTTTAAGGGCTTCTGTGGATATGCCTTTATTTTTAAGTCTTTAATGTACTTACTTAAGGGCAAGCACCTTACTTTCTTCTATAGTCTTATGTTCTGTAATCTGTTGCAATCTTCATTTCTTCTTCTAACTGGTCTTTTTTTGTCTTCTATTTCTTCTATTTTGACTGGTCTGCTTTCTTCAAGAATGTGGTCTGATTTCACCCTAGGCTGCCATTAGTTCTCTCAGAGTCAAAAAGGCATATATTTTGCGATCACATTTTTTTATTAAGTCAAAACCAGAACTCTCTAACTAGGATCTTCAACAGCATGAGTGGAGTGAAACCGGTATGTGCTTACATTACGACGTATCAGGCATAATTAACTAAACTAAGTAAACTTATTTCACAGCGTTTACCAGCAGCAGGAAGTTGGGGTCAACTAGAGGTAACTAAGCGTCAATCATCTAACCACCTCTGATTTTGAATTTCAACAACCTTGAAATCAAAGTTTCTCTCTACACTAACCGTTTAAAAAACAACGGTATTTATTAGTATACAACAGATAGTCACTAGTAACCCAATGTCCAGGAGAGGTGGGAAATTGCTCGTCATAGCACCCTTTTGATCCACATCTAATTTATAGATAGTATATATTTAAAAAGCTTAACTTGATCTAATACAAGGCCAAAGTATAGGAGAATCAAACTCATTGAAAAGGTGTTATTAACATAGTTCGTTATTCATTACACGTCACAAGGTGCTTTCACTTTTATAAATAGTCGGAATTCACTATCCTCAGGAGTGTTTAGCACAAGACTAGAACCATGGGCACTACGGTGAGAATCAAACTCACTAATAATTACTTACGAGCCTAGCTAGGCCCATCCATTTTTATTGATAGTAAATCATGCCTCTGTTGCTATAAATAGTCGGAATTTACAAACCATATCTTGGTTTTGTGTTTTAGTGATGTTTCAGTGATATCTCACCTACTAAACGGACGTCAATATACGCACAGGAAAGACATGGACTGTCGTAGATAGATGATCGATCATATAGAAATCTGATTTCTCTGATAATATAAAGCGAGAATTATTCCAAGCTGTAACCGTGTTAGTGCAACGGTATGGCGGCACCACATAGACTGTAACGACATTCTTAGAGAATAGATAAATGTAGTACGTCACACTGAGATATTTAACCTTAGGCAAGGAGCATCCTAGGAGAAGAAAACTCTGAATTCAAACACGTTAAATTCCGCTTAAGAAATGTCAACCTGCCATGCGAGGTATATATATATATATATATATATATATATATATATATATATATATATATACCAACCCCTCCGACGAGCAGGATGTGACACAAGGTCAATTTCTTAAGTTGAGTCAACAGGTTTGAATTCAGAGTTTTCTTTCTTCTAGACTGGTTGCCTAACCAAAGTTAAAGATCCCAGTCTGCCCAACTATTTATCCATAGCTGGAGGGAGAGTAGGATTCATACCTTTCCCAATGGTATTAGCGCTAAGTAACATGCAATCACCACATCCAGGATTTGAACTCGGGGCGACGAGTCCCTTTTCCATGATTTTAACCATTACACCACACACACACACACACACACACACACACACACACACACACACACACACATATATATATATATATATAATATAATATACCAAGCGTGTTGGTAAATCCTTGCGGTGAGAAAAAACCCAGCAAATAGTTTGATTGTAAAAATATACTACAAAACATCAACCGGGGAGAAAATAATTTTTGAAAAAAAGAAAAGACCAAGATAGTCGTACCAACAAAAATAATCTATTGGTACAGTATTTGGCCAAAAGAAAAAACAATTTATATGTATATATATGTATATAAGATATATATATATTCATAAAACCACTAGGAGAATAGCTAATAAGTAAAAAGTTCTCATTAACTAAGTAGAGCAAATAATAAAGATAAATCTAATGAGTCAGACGAACCTACTATTAGTTTCGCTTAATGCTCTTCAGGGCTAAGGTCTGACTCTCTCTCTCTCTCTCTCTCTCTCCTCTCTCTCTCTCTCTCTCTCTATATATATATATATATATATATATATGTGTGTGTGTGTGTGTGTGTGTGTGTGTGTGTGTGTGTGATTTTAAAGGTATCCTCAATCATGATCGTCTCCCGAAGAATTAAACTGATTCGAAATAGTACTGTTTCTAGATGAAATAACAGAAAATGGCAATTAACGAAAGTGTCAGTCCGGAATTCATTGTTTCTTTACTTACGCAGCAAAACTTATTTACTGTTTGCTTTGGAAGATTTCACTCGTCTGATTTATTCGCCAGATATTGCATGTTTTGAATGATTTCCATTTATTCCTGGCTGTGAAAAATATTTATATTGAAAGGAATTCTCTGGAAGACAACACAATACACTTAGAGCAGTTCTGTCCACGGAAAGATGCCAAAATAGTTCTTGGGTTATGAAGTTGTCGAATGATGAAAAAAGATTGTGGAATCAAACTCATCAACAGAATTATATTTACTTGAGGGACCCGTGGATACACCACGGCATAATTTTAATTGCCAGTTCGATTCTCGCTGGATGCCACATATGTGCAAAAACCCCGCTCACTGTGAACTAGTTGGACAAATACCTTCCACGGCATGTTAATTTAAATATTTTTATAACGTTTGATATGTACAATTAAAAGCTATTGGAGATAGTTCAATATGTAAAATGTAAGATAATACTGATTTAAATATGTCTCTTTGTCTTTCTATTTTCCTTCCTTCCATCAACCCTGTCGGTTCGGGATTTAGAAAACGCCAACTTCACCTTTGCAGGGGAGCAAAATACCGCTCCCCCCCCCCCCAATGTGGGTCACCTGCAACCCGTGATGTTAAATGATGGAATCCTGGTGAGTGAGAAGTCCATGACATGCAACACTCCACTTTGGTACTTGCTTCGGCTTGAAGGGCTGTCGGAGAGGCCCCTTCCGATCAAACGACTGGTCACGTTAAGCCCTAGTACATATATGATTATCCTGAACCTCTTTCTCTTATGATTAACTCACAACCCTTTTTATCATATATGTACTAGAATGCGGTGACTGAAGGTCTTAGTGTCCTAGGTATGGCGTTAAACATTATCTGATAGCGAAGTTTCTTTCTGTTCCACCAAAGAGGGGATATCATCGAGAGGAGTCACAACAACAAATGATGATACTCAGTGGGAAGTAATACGGTTTCTAGACGCAACAAAAAGTAGGGGATTTAGCATCTCAAACGTCAAAATGAAAGAATTAACGAACCATTTACTTACTAAAACAATCTTCCGCGTTCAATTAGATATTATATATTGTATATATAAATAGTACAGCAGAAATACCTCAAACATATTGAACTTCACCTGTGTAGAGCATGTTAACTTAGTTAAATGGTAATGTTAACCCAATCTAGCGAATGTCTTCCAATTTTTGCAGATAGAATCAGTTACGATCATGGCTTGTAAGACAGTAGATAGATTGAGCTACTATTGCTACGTGCCTAAGTTTTTTTGCCTCATAAAAATGATAGTTTAAAATGTAAGAGGCATTTCTGCTGTATCCTACATATATATATATATATATATATATATATATATATATATATATATATATATATATATATATATATATGTGTGTGTGTGTGTGTGTGTGTGTGTGTGGTGTGTGTGTGTGTGTGTAATTGTTTACACTATATTTTTTAGTATACAGAGTACAAAATTATAGCAGAAAAATATAACAAAAAAAATGTGTGTGTGTGTGTGTGTGTGTGTGTTATGTTTTAACACATCGAAACCATGATGTAAGATTGAACCAAACTTGTAAGACGACAAGAAAAAAACAAGACAAAAAAAATAATAATAACTTCTTAAAATAACTTAATGTTGGTTCATTACAAAACTTGCTTCTGAAGTGTCAGGAGTCTAATCTAAAAATTGTACTCGTAAAACTCAGAATAGTCGAACAAGATTATGTGAACATTTTGTATTTAGTACATACACACACACACACATATATATAAGAAGATGCCTACACGTGCGCACACGCACAGACATACACACACATATATATATTTATGTATATATTTATGTACATATAGTAAAATTAATTGCTCAGTGGAAAATGAAAGTAGCAATTTCAATTGTATTAATATTGATCATACACACAATACACAGACCCACATACATATATATATTCTCATTTACGACAAATGACTGAATATATATATATATATATATATATATATATATATATATATATATATATATATATATATATCAGTCATGTGAGTGTGTATTTGTGTGTGTGTTTTTATGGTTAATCGCTAGATAAAATGACAGTTTCGACATGTCTAATATATTCTGCCTATTATATAACGTTTTTATATCTATATTAAAAAAGTTATTTGCAAATAATCCAAGTTTAGTGATAACTAATAAAAGAAAGAATGTAATAAAAAAGTTATTATTAATACTTCCCCTAAGAAATTGCCGACTTATAACTGACCCCAGTCTGGCATAGATTCAAAATAATAGAATATCATTTAGAATACACAAAGCGTAGCGCCAGGAAAACTAGCGCATCACATCGTCCTATATCATAGAACATTACACCAGCCTTCCGTTTTGCATAGTATAATAAGATATTCGGATGAGAACGGAAGTCAGGGCGGTAAATCAGTAGACCGTCTAATAAGTTTTCTATCTGTTTCATTGTAATTTTCGTCTACGGTTGCAAGGCGTGGCATTTTTTGGCGGGAGTGAAGATAACTTTCCTTTCTATCCAATCATTCATCTTGCTTTTTTCCTTTTGAAAAAAAAAGTTATTTTACTCTTCCCACAGATTGTTCTATATTTTTTCTTTTACATTTAACCGACGGTACTGCATTGTTTTAACAGCATAAAGCTAATTTTCAGTTACGAGCCAATTTTTCGGATCTTATTATTACTACGAAATGCTTTTGCGAAAATATATTGGTGGTATTAATAGCATTTAAATGTTTGAGTTCAGATACAGATTGGTGATAGAGATTTACGGGTCTTTGTAAAGTATGCCAAAATAATTCACACGTGCAGTAATTTACTCAGGGTTGGCACATACGCAACGATTTTTCTATTTTTGGTAGATTATTAAACTTCACCGAGACCTTTCGAGATTCTCCGATGTTTATAGCCGAAAAAGAACTTATGTTGAACGTATTTCCTGTACTGAATCTCAGTGATATTGCTTAACAGTAGGTATGACAAATATTTCACGTACCTTTTTTTAACACCCATGAATTAAAATTCAACAAAACTCGGAAAAATTAATAAGATTTAACGTAATTTTTACTGTATAATGAAGAGGACATATCTAAAAAAATCATGTCAAAATTATTTGTTTTACAGTCTTTAGAACGTTATAATCCTATAAATTAAAATCTGTCATCTGTGAAAATGACACAGGTCTGCCATTTTTTTTCTTTCTTAAAGATGTATGCTTTATAACTCTAGTAATAATGTTCTCCCAACTTTGCTGCACTCTGCTCACCAACAATCAAAATCTATCTCGCAATGCCTCGTTCACCTGTCGCAAGAGCCAAAATGCTACTGCCAGCTGTTTTCGTAGTCGTCCTACGTAATCATTTGACGCTGCCTCTAGCCGTCGCGAATACTTATATGCACGCCCGATCTCGAGAGAATTTGCATACGTGCAATCCCATTCTCGCTGGTTCGAGATCGCCCATCGTTAAATATAGTGCTTACAGCAGCCATATTTCTTTCCCGCGATGACCTGCAAGCCAGACTCGTCCGCGCACGCTTTGAGTTTCGAGGTATGTTATTTTCATTACATCCACAATAACGTAATTTATTTCATCGTTATAATTAAGAAACTCACAGAAAAAATACGTAAAAGGTTAGGCTCTGTTCTTCAGAATAAAATACAAATAAGTGACCATCTACCCCGGAATTTTGACCAAACATACAAAACAGTAAAGATATCTTTTAGTTTATACACGAATATATGAGATAAGTATATTTAAAAATTGAAATCGCACCCTACATATTGTATTTTGAGCTAGTATTACAAAAGGATGATCTGTTCGCACATAGATGTTAATAATGGTCGTTGAGAGGTTAATGTTTTGTGTCTGGAAGGAATTGGTCATATTAATAATGTAAACACAAGTATATGATTATTTAAAGTCTTAACTTTCCGGTGGCAGGATGTATACATAGTGAACAAGTTAATGAAAAAAAATGATAGTTTCTGGGTGATACATTTTCAGCAAGCTGTCTACTTTATACAGTTAAACAAAAATATAATGATTCATTTTAGATAACTTGTTGTAAACAATATTAGGTTTCTCTTTAACATTATAATTAGCTTGTAACTTGCTGACGACTTAATAATTCTTATAATTTTCAAAATTTAATACGCAAAAGATATGCACCGATGCCCCATTAATAAATACAGAAATTTGGTAGTTGTAGCCCAAGCGGTTCTTGGACTAGGTATTTCCCCACCGTTCACCATGAGTAGGATGTGACACAAGGTCGCAAGTATGGGGCATCAGCAAAGGCCAAACCCACTTTTCCGTAGTAATGGATCTACATGACTAGCTTGCTAACCATTTCACTGCGATGGGATGTATATTCCCGTCGACTCGGATAAGAATCATAAGTATTTATAGATTTGAGTAACTATTTTTCATATACTTAATTTGTTTACAGTTCTATAGTTGTAAGTATCACTATCTAATAGTAATAATTTGTAAATAATTATATGGTGTCAAGTATTTTTATTTAATATTAATAATTTCCAAACGGATCTATTTGACCCATAGATGAAATTTTAACAGATACAACCATAATAGGTTAGAGTTAATCTAGGAGTGATGGTCACTAACGGGTGAGGGCACTTTCCCCAGAACTCCAGGAATGGAGCATCACCACCGGATATAGTGTATTGTCACGCTCATAAGATAATACATTTGGTGAATTACTCTATGAGGGTTCTCATTGATGTAATAGGGTAACTGTCCTAATCTGGGTTGATATGTATTTACTAATCCGTCCATACGAGCAGGATGTGAAACAAGGGATATTTTCTTAATTTAGAGTTTTCCTTCTACCAGACTGGTTCCCATACCAAGGCAAAAGAGCCCAGTCTGCACTATTATTTACCCATAGCTAGAGGGACATATTGTTGGATGCATACCTTTCCAAGCGGATTAGCACTATCTGAAATGCTACCAGCCAACTACTACAACTACTACTACTAGTAGTAGTAGTAGTAGTACTACTACTACTACTACTAATAATAATAATAATAATGGGCCGGGTTAGCTCAGTCGGTAGAGCGTTCGACTAAAAGCCACAAGTTTCTAGTTCGATACCGGCCCTCGCCAACTCAGCGTATGAGTAGCACAGGGATCTGTGCGGTAAAGTAAGGAGCTGATGGTAGGTGTGGCTCTCCACCTCAGACGCTAAAAATAATCTCCTTGGTCTAGCGCTAGTGAAAAGTGGATAGACACCCTCGCTGTCAGGCTGATACCAACATTAGGCCGCCCCGACGTTACTTACTACTACTACTACTACTACTACTACTACTACTAATAATAATAATAATAATAATAATAATAAAAATAATAATCCTTAGTAAATAATCATATCTTCAAGTAACTATTTTTAATACAAATAATTTGCACACAGTTATATGGTATCAAACATTCCTGTCTCTACAAATATTTCTAAACATATCCATTTGCCCCATATAGTTATTTACTAAGCGTAACGTAGATGTGGTACAAGGCCAGAAGTATGGGGCGCCCAATGAGAATCGAACTCACTGACAATGTTATGCAAATCTTGTTTGCTAACCATTACACCACGCGAGGCGTCCATATATGGAACCTAACACGTGGTGCAATCATTATCATCGTAGGAAATGGACTCGCAGTCAAACCTGATTTGACCTCGTGTCACTATGTACATTTCCTATGAGAGGATAACCATTTCACAACGAGCGCCTTTACTCTTGGTTGTTATCATTCTAGATGTTCAGCAGTCTTGCCTTAAGAATTTCTCCAGGCGTCTATTGTATAAGGTGAACTTTTGGAAATTTCGAACCGAATGCATTCGTGTATAGCAAATGATCATCTGAAAAAAGCATTAGATGCTGAAATGGAAGTGACTTTCAGTAATCAAAATGGCGTCTTCATGTCTATAATCCAAGGAAAACTTCGACTGAAAGAATCTTTTGGTTTAATGGAGCAAAAGAGGGTAAAATCTTCGCGGTATTTTGGTTAGCATGCTAGATGCGCATATAAGTAAGAAGTACACATATGGTCAAATCTAATCAATGCTTAGTTTTGCTCCTTTTCATTTATTTATTTATTTATTTTGTAAGTGTATCTCATCATTGGAGGTGAAGTGTATAATGGTTATCGTCCTAGGAAATGGATATTGCGAGACAAGTTCAAATCCTGGACGAGACTGTTTGCATTTCACATAGCAGTAATATATATATTTACCAACCCTTCCGCACGAGCAAGATGTGACGCAAGGTCAATTTCTTAAGCGGAGTTCAACAGGTTTGAATTCAGAGTTTTCCTTCTCCTAGAGCTCGGTCTGTCATGCTATTTATCCATAGTTGGAGGGGGAGTAGGATTCATACCTTTCCCAAGGGTATTAGCGCTAAGTGAAATGCAATTACCACATCCAGGATTTGAACTCGGTGTGACGAGTCCATTTCCCATGATTTTAACCATAACACCACGCGCTTCCATAGTGATAGTTACATAGCAGTAATACGCTTAGGAAAGATATGCATCGAACAATATACTCCCTCTAGCTATGTGTAAATAGTATGGTAGACTGTATTCTTTAATATTTTTATGACAATCGGTCTCGGAGAATGAAAACTAAATTCAAGACTGTTAAACTCCGGTTTAAAAATTGACATTGAGTCATATCCTAATCTTGTGAAGGGGTTGGTAAATACATTTAAGATGTAAATTGAATTTTGCGCGCCGATGTGTTACCGTTGTCAAATATGAAATCGTTGATATGTGACAGAGGCTCAATGATATCAGATGCGAAATGGAATTAAAAATTGAATACGTGTCACGTCCTACACGTGTGAATTGGTTGGTTAATATGTTAGTGTTCCTCATCGTGGGTTGATAGTTAACAACATTGTCTAGCTGACCATTATCATTTAGTAGTGAGCTCGTTTCTCACTGGGCGCCACATTTTTGCTGATTTGTGGCATATAACTAAGATAGCTTTAATCTATATATTAATACACATGTTCCTTAATTGTAGGTCTGTTATCACCCTCTCTTTAAAAATGAAACCGTAAAAATCGTCTAAAATGAAATTCAAAAATGTAAATTCTGATTATCTGGTGCTGCTTATCCACCGAATTCTTATTTCTTATGTTTTATCAACTCAGCTAAATAATGGATCATTCCGTTTTTATTATACATAATGAAAAGGAAGAAAAATGACATACTACATTGAAAAATATAATAAGAAAGAAAGAAAGAGAGTAGGGTCCAAGTGGTGCAACCATATATCAGCACTGATACAAACACAGCCTGGAAGAACTGTCGCTTCAGCTTGTCAGACCTCTGTTAAAATAACCAATTTAAATGCTATACACACTAATTAAATGTTGGAACAAAAAGAATAACGAATAGAAAATAGGGATAATCAAACGAAAACACGAGTGTTCAATTCAAATATATTTGCACACGTTTGCTAGATAAGTTCGACTATAGTCGCATACTGCACTGAACGGTTTTTAAACTTTAACATTTTCTTACTGGAGATCTTGGCACAATCTAGGCAAGAACTTTACAAGAACCAATTTCTTCAATTGAATTTGTTCGCCGGATTGACGTTAATAATTAAATAACAGCTTGTTCCTTCTGAACACTTATTTTCTCACAATTAATAAAAAAGAATAAATATTGATATCTATATTTCTAAGACTCTATTCATACAATGTTATTACACAACGGAAGTTTACAAGTTTTCCTCCTCTTCAAACAATGGCCAATTTCATTTGCTGCTGCTTGTTAAAGACTCGACAGTGCGACAATTAATCATTAAATTACGATTCTTGTTTTTTTTGATTGCACACAAAGGTCGTGCAATTATTAATCTTTCTGTTATCGAATGTTATAAATATCTTTTCTACTCTGATGAGGCCAAGTTTTGTAGATATTGTTAGTTCTATAAGTATTGTCAAAATTTCACACGTTTTATATCACGTTTCATGAATAAAGATTTAACTAAACTCGGTAAAAATGAATTAAAGGTGATTTTTGCTGTATATGAAGAACAGGGGTTAAAGTCACAATTAAAAATCTTCAGCAAAGAAATGTTAAAGTTTAAAAAATTTCAGTGCCGTATATGATTATAGTCGACTTCATCTCACCGTGCCGTCTACAAATATATTTGAATTTCACATTACGTTTCGTTTATTTTCAATTCGTTTTCTTCTAACACTTGTCCATGATATTTAAATTGATTACACTGGTTTACAAAGAAATTGAGGCAACCACAAAAATAGCTGTTTGAACCTAATTTGGTGGTGCTGAATTCAGATTTGAAATCCGTTTTTACTCATCACCTCTATTTTTTTAGATATACATACTGTACATTTTGTACACATACTGTACATAAAGGCGTATATGCATTCAGGGTTAATTTCTAATATTGTGTGACTCATGTCTTCATTTTTATTTCTAACTGTGTACATTGTGTCATCCAAGTATTTTCATTCCGTCAATGTTCTTTATCTATCCCGTTTTATCTGTAATAAGCTGCTGCAACTGTTGAAATAAGCATGCATATAGTCTGTATATACTAAAATGAGACTATTTAAAATACAGAAAACTAGAGGTGATAGAGCAAAAATGTTTATAAATTTGAATTCAGCACACCCAAATTAATAAAAAATACCTATTCACAATCTTGCTTCAGACAAAAAATATTTTTTTGTAAACCAGTGTTATTGTTACATACGTATCGCTAAAATTTCACCTGTCTCTCCATGAATTAAAATCCTACAAAACTTAGGTATATATATATATATATATATATATATATATATGTATGTATGTAAAAGTTGTAGAAAGGTTTTTTCTACAGATTTTACAACTATTAATACTCTGCATCTTACATTATATATTGATCCCTTTTGAATTAACTACTTATGGTACTACAATGATTACATGGTAGTAACTTTGTTGATATATATATATATATATATATATAATATATATATATATATATATATATATATAGAGAGAGTATCTCCAATGACTAACACTCCAACAATATTTTCTAAACAGTTACATATTTATAAACCAAAGATACTACGAAAGTGGAACATTATATAATCATGTGTCTTTATTCATTTTTATTACCAAATTCTACATTTCCCTCCAACAGTATGCACTCTTCCAATTCTGTCTTGGTGGATGAAACATTATACAATCAAAATGGATATTATTAGGTATTATATATTACTAAACTTTACAGCATTACTCTCCAAAAGTAAGCAGTCTTTCAATTCTGTCTTGACAGATGGAGTAATATACAATCAAAATGGATATTATTAGGTAACATTTATTACCAAAAATAATTTGTTGGAAAGTGAACGTAATAGAGAGACTGGAAATTGAACTCATTTAGCCACTGTGCTACGTTGATTTTCCGTGCATCCACTTTTGACACGGCACTAAATTGACGTTGTGGTTATACAACTTTAGGATCTGTATCTATTAATAATGGAGATTCGCATCCGGTTTTTGTCTGTAGCAAAAACTACATCCCTGCTTACATCACATTACCCAAAAGCGTCATAACAGAATAAATACACTCAAAATTTGAACATGCAACATTAGATAGTTCTCATTGGTTTTTTAAAACAAGTTTTAATAAATACATGACTGGTATTATATATCTATATATAGTTTGTTTTATTTTAATACATATTTAAAGTTTACATTTCAAATTGTTTTATTTTTTAATCCTTTAAAGAATTTGATGATTTTACTTACGTAGGGTACAAACTCGCTGACATTTAATTTTTTTACTCCCACCCAATATGTTTCAATAATCTATTTTTACATCTCCCGGAGGGTGTTTTTTTTATTTTGTACTAGTATTTATATTATCAAGATTCTGATTTTTAGTTTTGATATATAAAATGATATTTATGTTTGTCCTGAATCTGTGGAGCCCCCATATGTCTTTACTTTATTACTGAACTAACTTCGGCATTACATAACCAACGATGGTTAGCATGTCGTAAAAACAATATCATAAGCCATTGCTGTGTAGGGATGAATATGTGGGTGTTGATAATGATAATTATCATAAGAAATGCAAAATTCGAGTTTTTATATATTTAAACTATTTAAGCGTAACTTAATAGTCCGTAGAGCATCCGCCTAGGAACCACAAGTTTCCGGGTTCGCTACCTACTCTCATCAACTCAGAGGATGAGTAGCATATCTTGAATCAGTGTGGTAAAGTGGGTAGCTGATGGTAGGTCAGGCGCTCCACCTCAGATGCAAAAATAATCTCCGTGGCCAAGCGCTTCTGATTAGAGGAGATACTCTGTCCGACTGATACCGACAATAAGCATTTCCACCGATTTCCCTTATACTTACTACATAAATAACAATTTATATCTGTCTGTGGATAACAAGTTGTTGAGAATTTCTTTTACATATCAGGTGTGTGCTAGATTCTTGCCCATACTTATAGACTAGGCAGAAAGATGTGATCTAACTCTTGGCCAATCACTGGCAGTACTCTGAGGTTAATACAATACTTAACCGACCCTACTGGTCATAGTTACAGTGACATTCTTTGACGACGGACATAGGATTAAATCACTGGACCTTTACCAATACGCAGGATAGGACTTATACAGTCACCAAAGGATTCCATAACATAGGAATTTCTTTAAGCCCTTTTCAAGTGGCCAAGGATGTTACTTAAAAACTTTAAGTGCCATAAACTCATCTAGCAAAGGTTTCTATTGAAAATCCAGTATAAAACTGCGAATAACCTCATCTTTCCCGGGTACCTCAGCTAGTTTATCAAAATTTTAAAGAATTATTATCATATTTAGCAAGTTGCAAAGTAGACATTTATAATCATTTCTATGTTATTCTTATACTTCATAGTAACAATTGTGGTGGTAGCAGTGAATAAAAAAACAAAAAAACATCTACAACTAAAAGTGAAAGCTTCATAAAAGTACTTGCAATGATGACATTGATAGAAGATATAAATTCAATAGTGACAGCGAGAAAAGAAATTAAATGCCTTCGAGCCGAAAGGATATTACTTGAACTAAAGCAATAGTCTATAAAAAAAAGGCAACAGAAGAAGTATAGAGATATCATGGGAAGATAAATCAGTATAGAGAAATGTGTTGTACAAGTGATGTGTAAAGGAAGACCCGTGACGACAGACGGAATTGCGGTGCGTGGTAACAAAACAATCGTGCATTAACGATGAACGACCACGACAAATAATTTTCGATTACGCGAATACGACTGAATACAACAGGAAGAATCAGGGGAGAAAAAAATTAGAAAAGAAAAATGAAGAAATAGAAATGAGTACCTGAGAGGAATGAACAGAAAGGAGATAAAATAGAAGGAAAACATGAGAGGTGACAATAGTGGGGTACGCTGGACCTGGAATTGGATGAGAGTGAAATTGAAATTGAAGGATCGATTCATTAAGATGTTAATAACTGTGCACAAGGCTCGACACCTCAAGGATGACACACAGACAGACTATTAAAAAATGTAAAGAAACCGGAAGAACACTCAACATCAACGAAGAGGACGTTCAAAAGGCTGTAATGGGATCTGTCGAGTAAGAAAACAATGAAAATATGGAAATCATCGGAATAATGCAGCATGAAGACAAACAAACGCAGCAAAGTGGAGAAACGCAACAATTGGCAAAGAGGAAAAGACACAATTTTACAAAGAAGTTGACAGATGCTTATAAACTATTACAGACGAGCATTCAGTAATATTACAATGCAGAGGACACCTAAAAAGTAAAATATAATTCAATTCTGATCTCTCTGATAAGATATACATGAAGACAAAGTATAAAAGCTTGAATTCTTCCAAGTTTTAGCCGTATCGGTACTACTGCATAAATGCACTACATGGAATTTAAAAAAACGATTGAAAAAAGAAGAAAAATGGGAACTACACAAGAATGCTTTCTACTCTCCTGAACAATTCCTGTGTGGGGATTATCTTCCCTTTGCCAGGAAGAATTATCTTCCCGTGGTGTTGCCGTTTGTTCCCACTAGGGGACCTCTAGTATTTAAGCGCCTGCTTTAAACTTCTCTTCCGCTTTTAACTAAATCTCTGGTACGAGCACATGGGTTAGACTATTGTCTACCCCTTTTTCAGTGGGGCCTCGGCCCCCCTCCTAGTAAGTGATTTCTATGTATCCAATTATATCTTCTATTGTTTATGTATCCTGTTTAATCATTGTGTTGTATAAAATGTTTTGTCTCAGAAATGTGTTGGAGTTGTATTGTCGATTATTACTTTGAATCTTACACCTGGAAGCATCACCCCATAAAAACTTCCATCACGCAATCCAAGTCGGACTAACAAGACACGCTGGACAGAGCTGGAGAAGTAAGGACAAACTCATGAGTGATGTTCTCCTGCGGACACCAATATATGGATACACGAGAGTGGATCGATCAGCAAAGACTTATGTTGATCAGCTTTGTGTGGATACTGGATGCTGGGATGTTGACTTGCCAGGAGGGATGATCGATAGGGAGGGGGAGCAAGAGAGAGAGAGAGACAGACAGACACAGAGAGACAGAGACAGAGACAGAGACAGAGAGAGAGAGAGGGGTAGTGAGCAAGAGAGAGAGAGAGAGAGAGAGAGAGAGAGAGAGAGAGAGAGAGTCATGGAATCCGTGCTGTCAGCGTGACATGATCTATTAATAATGGAGATTCGTGTCCGGTTTATGTAACAAAAACTACGTCACTGCTGACGTCACTATACTCGTTATAAATCGTCATAACATAGAATAAACACTCAAAATTTGAGCATACAACATTAGACAGTCCTCATTGTTTTTCAAAACAAGTTTTAATAGATACATCCCCAGTATCATATATTTATATATAGTTTGTTTTATTTTAATAGATATTCAAAGTTAATAGAACTTAGTTTCGATTTCAAATTGTTTTATTATTTTTTTTACTCCTTTAATGAATTTGATGATTTCATGATTCATAGTTCAAACTCTCCGACATTTAATTTTTTAACTTCCACCTGCCCAAGCAATATTTTTCAAAAATTTATTTAAAAAAAAAACACGGAGAGTGTTTTCTTATTTTGCTAGTGATAATAATGAAGATGATTTCAGCTCAGAAGGAATATACATGAAGTGAAAGTATAAAAGATTGAATAGATAAAAGTCTAAAAAAGACAAAATTCTTCTTAAAAAAAAAAACTCCGATGCGAACGAGAACCACTGAAGAAGATAGAGAAGTTTTATGAATTTTTTTACTAAGTTCACTAAGGAGTAATTATTAAGAGCTTTATTTAAGGGAGTATCCAGTATCGAAGGAGTGACCTGTGAATGCAGGATGAGAAGTAAACGAATATTGAAGAGTAGTCAGGCAGAAGATTGGTTCTTATTCTAGCTCTACGTGGTGGTAATTGAAAGTACTTTCTTGTTCTTTTTAACACATAGGGCTTTATCATCAGAAACGCGATTGCCACATCAAACAAGTGTCGTGACAAAAAGAGGTGCAACACACACATGCACACAAAGACGCACTCACACACAAACACATACATACACACGCATACGCAGAGAGGTGTTCATAAGCACATGCATAACCACACGTACACAAACATATACACTTCAAAACAGAAAGTAGAAACATTTATTTCTCTAATGCATTCGTTTTTAGCTGGAAATATTCGAATTGTGTGAGTCAGTAAATATATTAAAAGGAAAAAAGTAAAGAGGGGAATTATACTGGCCAATCCTAAAATGTGTGGAAAGAAGGAAGCGTTAAAATAACATAAATAAGGCTTGGCATTTTCTTAGAGAAGTCGAAACCAAATAGACGTGAATTTCAAGACAAAAGGTGGGAAGCTATATTTTTTTCTAATTCATTCGTTTTAAGCTGGACACATTCGAATTGTGTGTATTTTGATATATTTCAACATTTCATATCTGTTTTTCAGTATCTCTATATATTTCTACGTGTCAACCTCCATATATATATATATATATATATATATATATATATATTATATATATTTATTATTTATTTATATATCTTATTATAATGGAGATTGTGTGTCTTATTGTCTGTAACCGAAACTATATTACTAATCGAGTCACAATTAACATAGTTATTTTCATCACATTCTTCCTGATTTTATTTATGTTTAAACCTCAATTATTAATAAAATTGCTTCACCTTTTTATTAGTGTTGTCCATATCTACATACTAATAACATGCTATTGTATTTATATATACAAAAAATAGCGGTTTGCAGTGTGAACGGGAAGGCTAATTTGCATATTGATATTAAAAATGTGATTTTATTAAATATGTGCTTAGTATTATTGATTTCTAACTGTTTGGTTTTATTTTAATGAATATAAGCAAAAATCTCTCCAATGAATCTTAAACGAAATCCATTAACAAGAAAAAATAAGTGTAATTTTATTCTTTATTTCCTAATTTAACTAAATAGTTAAATAAGTAAAATTCAGCAATGAAAGACGGCAGTGATGGAAGAGTAAGTTTCATTTCTATTTTTCTATTATAACCCCACTCTGTTTCAAATCTTTTTATCTGCATTCTTATTAGACTTTCTAATTTAATACGATATTTCATTACATTAAAACTTAAATACTTGCACCCGGAGGGTGCATATATTTGCTAGTTATATTAATAATATAATTTGCTCTACTTAGTATGTCGTTTACAATTAATTATCGATGTAATTTCTTAATTACAAACATTGTGTGTCTGTGTGTGTGTGTGTGTGTGTGTGCGTGTGTGTGTGTGTGTGTGTGTATACTAAGAAAATTTGAAAAAACAAGTGTTCCGAAAATAGGATTAATTTATTTATCGATGTTTAAACATTTCGGTTTCTTTAAACCTTCATCAGGATGTATCTTGGGGTGAAGAAATTGATGATTGTTTTTATAGATGACAGGAGATAAAAATCTTCTTTTTTTGTGTGTGTGTAACTGTATTTATTCAGCGTTATATTTTTGAGTGACAAGTCGCGATCCACGTAGAACAAATACAGTTACACAAAAAAAAAAAAAAAGATTTTCATCTCCTAAAAACATCCATCAATTTCTTCACCCCTAGATACATCCTGATGAAGGTTTAAAGAAACCTAAATGTTTAAATATCGATGAATAAATTCACCCTATTTTCGGAACACACACACACACACACACACACACAATATATATATATATATATATATAATATATATATATCTTATTATAATGGAGATTATGTGTTTGTTTGTCTGTAACCGAAACTATATCACTACTCAAGTCACTATTCATTTAGTTATTATACATCACATTCTCCATGAATCATTTTTATTTAAGCTTCAATTATTAATAAAATTGTTTTACATTATTAATACTGCTGGCCATATCTACGTACTAATAACATGCAATTGTATTTATATGTACAACAAAAAGTGGTTTACTGTGTGAACGGGAAGGCTAATTTGTATATTGATATTTAAAATTTGATTTTAATAAATATGTGCTTGGTATTGTTGATTTCTAATTATTTGATTTTATCTTAATGAATATGAGCAAAAATCTCGGAGATAAATCTTAAAAGAAATCAATTAACAAAAAGAAATAACTGTAATTTTATTCTTTACTTTCTTATTTAACTAAATAGTTAAATTAGAAAAGTTTAGCAATGAAAGACGGGGGTGGGGTGGAAGAGGAAGCTACAGCTGTTTTATTTTCCGATTATACCGCTCTGTTTCAAACCATTCTATCTGCATTCTTATTTAGTTTATTTAGACTTTCTAATTTAATATGATATTTTATGATGTTAATACTTGCACCCGGAGGGTGCATATATTTGCTAGTATATATATATATATGTATATGTGTGTGTGTGTGTGTGTGTGTGTGTGTGTGTGTGTAGTTATTGACACTGCTTCAGAGAAAAGGGCACTTTTTACAAGGAATTCAGAGCTCCAGCTTTGCACGTCTTGTCATATAAGTGACTCATAAAACCCCGGGATTCCCTCATTCAGAAATATGTTTTGCCTGATTGCCTGTCACCGACTGCACCTCTGCAGAGGGGTCATGGGTGGCAATCCGTGATGCTTAATGATGGAATCCTGGTTTCAGAGTAGTTCAAAACATGCGAAACGGGCGGTCGAGAGGTCCCCTTTCATCAAGCGATTGGTCACGTCGAGCCCTACCTCATATATGACTTTCCTGACCCTATTGCCAATGATGGGAAACATCTAGTCTTTTTATCATATATGTGCTAGGATTCGGTGGGGGAGGGGCTTAGTGTCCTGGATATGACTTTAAACTTCATCTCGTGGTGAAGTTCGAATTCTGGAACTCTAGGAAATGTGTAGTACTCCATTGTTACCATTACTACCAGGTACACTCTTTGGTAGTATATGTTAGGGTCTTATCTATTGCGATAAATAGATAAAAAATGAGTATTAAAATGTATTTAAAAATTGAGTTTGAAACTATATTGAATACCCAACAAGAAAGAATAAATCAAAATATTTCGTCATAAAATAAACCAATAAGGTTTGACAAGCCGTAAAATCCAATCAACCAACCAACTTAGTAGCTTCAATAATAATAATAAGATGCATACAGTTATATGTGTTCAGGCATTTATATAGATATGAATATTCTCCAAATACATATATATATATATATATATATATATATAATGGAGATTGTGTGTTTTTCTGTCTGTAACCGAAACTATATTCCTACTCAAGTCACAATTCTCTTAGTTATTGACATCACATTCTCTATGGTTTATTTTTATCTAAACCTTAATTATTAATAAAATTGTCTTACATTATTAATACTGTTAACTATGTCTACATACTGAAAACATGCAATTATATTTATATATACAACAAAATAGCGGTTTACAGTGTGAACGGGAAGGCTAATTTGCATATTAATATTAAAAAATCGAATTTAATAGATATGTGCTTAGTATTATTAATTTCTAACTGTTTGGTTTTATTTTAATGAATATAAGCAAAAATCTCTTCAATGAATTTTAAATGAAATCCATTAACAAGAAAAATAACTATCATTTTATTCTTTACTTCCTCTTTTAACTAAATACTTAAATTAGAAAAAATAACAATGAAAGACGAGAGTGATGGAAGAGTAAGTTTCAGTTGTTCCATTTTTAATTATACTCCCTCTGTTTTAAATCTTTTATTATACTCCCTCTGTTTCAAATCTTTTTATCTGTATTCTTATTTAGTTTCATTAGCCTTTCTAATTTAATACAATATTTTATTACATTAAAACTTAAATACTTGCACCCGGAGGGTGCATATATTTGCTAGTATATATAATAATCTAATATATATATATATATATATATATATATTATATATATATATATATATATATATTACTGATATAGTACTGATATTGCCATGTTATTATGAATTATCACAGGCACAGATACAGACGCACATAGATGCAGACCCTCCACACACACACACACACACACACACACACACATATATATATATATATATTATATATATATATATATATATATAATATAGAGAGAGAGAGAGAGAGAGAGAGAGAGGCGGGGAGAGATATGTCTTCTTATATATTGATGTTATTCTCACCTATCGTATCTCTCTCTATTCATCATATTTATCTCTCTAATCCTTATTCTCTCTCTCCACCTCCCTCTCCCTCTCTCTCCTCCAACCCTCTCTCTCTCTCTCTCTCTCTCTCTCTCTCTCTCTCTCTCTCTCTCTCTCTCTCTCTCTGCATCTCTCTCTAATCTCGTATTTTCATTCTTGATAATACCCCCTCTCTCTCTGTCTTTCTGTCTCTGTCTGTCTGTCTATCTGTCTCTCTCTCTAAATATTTCTCCTTATCTATCTCTAATTTAGGTTGAAAATAGACATAGGGACTAAGTCTTTCTCTTCGTATGAACACAGAATTGACTTTCCTTCTTCTTTCCCAGACTACTTAGAGTTGCTCCCCAAGAAACATATTTTCCGATTTTCAAAGCGGATACGCCGAACTCCAATTGACTGGTAAAATAAAATAATCAATATATCAGAATATACAGATGATCAATTTTTCACAGTTTGGTAAATCCGGGACGAACAACTTTGATAATGCTATTAAAGTCGACTAAGGAAATGGTTTTAGTCTTTTCAATTCTACAGATAATTGGCTAGACATGCACGCCGTTCCAAACAAATAATTTCGTTGTTTATTCTCTTAGATTTAATTTAATAATATTATTTCCTGTCCCTCGTAGGTATTTATATGTCTAGTTCATTGGCTGAGTGTAATTGTATAGAATTCTCTGTTTCAAATTTATTGTAAATCTTCAAAATTAGACTGTTTGTTTAGAGTTAATTTATCAATTGTTATCTGATATTATTCATGCTTTACTTTCTTTCTCCGGAATTTCAAGGAAAAATTCTCATATCAATCCCGACCATCTGCTTCATAATAGGGCAGCCTATTCATTTTGTAATATAGTGTAAATATGTTTAAATTTAAAAGTAAAGAAGAGTTATTAAAAATTACAATATATTTGACAGACAGCTTTTGACCCCTGATTTACTTGGACGTGACATGGTGATTCGTTTTGAATGTCACGTGACTGAGATCTATGAGAAAAAAGTACGAGTTTTAGTGAGCCGAGCTTAACCAATCAACGGCTTTGTGTTCATTTATCATCATCATGTCGCGCAATTAGCACGGATGTCCCTGACATTCTCCCGCCACCCTTCTATTATTCCTTGTCCCCGGGAGATCCTTTGCACAGCATCCAGTACCGCGAAGAGCTGGTCAATGTTAGTCTTTGCTGGGCGGTCCACATTAGCATGTCCATGTTCTGGTTTCCACAGGAGAATGTTGCATATGAATTCGTCCTTGCTTCTCCAGCAGTGTCCAACATGTCTTTTTCGTCTCATTCGGATAGTTTGTGAGATAGGGGGTAAGTAGCTGTATAGCGACTTCCTTGTAGGATGTTGTATCCACGACTTGTTCAAGGTCGCACACAGCATTCTCGTACAGCTCCCATCTAGCTTATTCTCAAGGCGCCTCGTTACATGGAAACATACGACCCAATAAACACCCGAGACAACCCAAGGCAGTCCCGATAAAGAACACAAGTGGATGCAATCCGATCAGCAAATAAGGTTAGAATGAAGATAGAAGAAATACTCAAGAGAATATGATAACAAGACGAATATTAGTTTATTTAACACATCTTTTTTTGTTACTTTTTATCATAATGTTCAATATTCTATGACAGTTAAGTAAGCAAGTCTTGTTGAAGATGCAGTAGGCTCCGACGTAATTTGATCTTATAGTCAGCGGGCTGTGGGTGTGGTATCCCTGACCGAAAGCTATGAAATATACATGTTATGTAATAAGTTAAAAGACAGGAAATAAATCCGACGGTATGAGTATATATAAAAAGATATGAAAACACCAGAAAATGCTGTTAAAGTCTCCGCTCTTAACAACGCGGAGTATAAACAAGCTCTGATGATGATTTTCATAAAATCGAAATATTGTTCAATATCAGCTATGTTATAAAATGTTTTCACTTTAACAGCATTTTGTGGTATTTTCATATCTTTTTATATATACTCATGTTATGTAATATATCCATTCACAGTTCACCACACTTGTTTAAATAAACATTTTAAAATGGCCATTCACATATTGGTTGGTTCCAGATATTTTCAATGCTTATGTCGGTTCTTATCTAAAAAAGAAAAAATATTCTTAAATCATATTGTAATATTTTATAATTAAATTTGCATATATAATTGCATATGTATCATACATTAAAATTTCACAACTGTTATGGAATAGATAAAGTAAAATGTAAATTCTATTGTTTATCAAGTACTTATTAGATTTTATTTTTATAAAGTATTTTTATTATATGAAGATTTTGCTTTGTTCATCTTCTACAAGTGTACAATGTGTACAGAAGAAGAGAACATCTGATAAACAACGTAGAATCCATCTTCTTGATAACGAGGAAAACATTATAAGTAAATAAATCAAAAGAACTGTTCAATTGTCAGAGGAACTAGAGGAATGATAAATATTAGTAAGTAAACCAAGTGGAGATAACGAAAATTTACATCTCTAAGATGACAATATTAATGTATAAAAAAGCTGGAATTTAATCGAACGGAACAGTGTCATATTCTTTTGCTTTGTTGTAAATAAAATGATGTATTCAATATTTTAGATATAAACTTATTATATTAAATCACTGAGTTTATTAACGTATATATTGCAAGGTTTCCGAAAGTTTATACGAGGCGAGTTAAAATTTACAAAACATAATGAGTGACTATATTTTGGGTCTTAAAATGATTTTGAGTGTTCGTTGTTTTTGTTTTAGGGTTTATCAACCATCGTGCCATGTCGTTTGGTGCCCAATCAATACATTTTGATAAACAAAGGACCCATCTTGCTTAAAATGCCAGATGTTGCTTAAGTGGTCAATTAAGTATTCAACAGGCTATTCGCTGCTCAACGTTGGTGATCCACACTAAGCGAGAATCGTTGCACTAAGCGTGACTTGACCGTAACAAAATTATTTTGAGTACAGTTGCATATCTCGAAAATCTAATCACTTATAAACATCTTTGTTTTTCTTCCATTACTTTTTGTATAATATAAATAAAGGTTAATTTTCTATACCAAGTTGTTTATATATATATGGTATTTGTGGAAAAGGTGACTTACCGGTGAAACATAAAAAATAATAGAAAATAAAAGATTGGGAAAGTGAAGGACGAGGATAAATTAAAAATAAAAGGATAAAAATAAGAATAATAGTAAAAACAATTTAAGCACACATTAAGAAAACCTCATATCCCACCCCTGCAAGTTATTATAATAATCTATTATTTTATTTTATCTATTTATTTATTTTCTTTTATTTTATTTAATTATTTATTTATTTATTTATTATTATTATTATTATTAAAAAATAATAATAAAATCATTGAAATGGTAAAATACACTCCCATGTGTGTATACATATATACACATTCTACTGGCTTTAATCAAAATAAATAAATTTATACATTTATTATTAAAACCAGCTTTAATCACTACAGACTCTATAATAATATAGACAATCCTCATCATTGTCGTAAACCTTTAAAACAATAACACAAAGCGGATTTCTAACAATGTTTATATTTTGACCGTTTGAAAAAAATGCTACTTCCGCTCTTTCGAATTTTTGAATTTCAAACCAGCGTTCTTCGACCGCAGACCTATAATCAACCGTTTATCGCGAAAAAAAAAACACACACGTGAAATCGACTGCAATGAATCAATATCTTGATTAATCCAGTGGATTTTACCCTGAAGATCCTTATGGTGAAACTCGAGTAGGTTATTACCGTGTAACTTTATATATATATATATATATATATATATATATATATATATTATTTAAACAGGTTTGGTTAAATACCAGAATACACGTTAATGATTTTGTGGCTTACGTTAAAGTACTTGAGTGTTTTTTTTCATAACAATATTAAGGAAAATTTAAGTTGATGAAAATTCACGAGGGATTAAATGTAAGCAAATCAAAACATTTAAGAAAAAACATACTCTTCTATTCAACCAAATTATTTGATATGAGAACTTGCTGTCAAAATACACACACACACACACACACACACATACACACTCACATACACACACACAATATATATATATGGTGAATTAGACACTGACCCTTACCTAGTGACACCCCGATGGATGAAGTTGACAGATACATCTAGTCATGCAACTAATTGGCTACGGGAAAGAAAGTGCGTGGGTGGATATCCAACGCATAAAAGAAAATGCGTTGGCGTAACCCATGGCTAAACACAGGGAATGCGTGTATGTAAGTGATGACCAATGGAAAAACAAGTATTTGCGTGGGTGTAAACCATGATTAGGAAAAAATCAAGCTCCGTGGTGTGTCTACAAAAAAAAAACTGCGTGGGTGTCACAGTCAAAGATGTGTGGCCATATGAGTCACGGATGAGTTTAAGACTATATAAAGCCTAGAATTTTAGTTAAAATTTCTATTTGCGCTCGCTGTTTAAAATATCGTCAGCTCATTTGTATGTACGAACTCTAATTGATGACTCTCCTGTTCCAAACAAACATTTCCATCGAAGAATAAAAATATAAGATTGTATATTTATATATACGGGTTCCTCGTTTTAAAAGTCCAGTGACAATATATATATATATATATATATATATATATATATAGGCAGTTTGGGAAAAAAAAAGAATAAAAATAAAATAAAATGGAATTAAGATTAGAAATAAAGGCAGAAATAAAAGGCAGAAATTCCAGTTCGGCCAAACATAATGAGGAATAGAATAGTCTTTTCTTGGCCATTTAAAACATACAAATTCTGCAAACAAATCCACATTTCTTCCATTTCTAAGACCATGCTTCTAACAATCCTACCTGGCCTCTAAATATATAACATGTCAGGACGGTGGTGGTGTGGGGGCACGTGGTCAGTGTAAAAAGGCAGTTTGGGTAAAAGAAAAAATATATATATATGTGTGTGTTGTATTTATGTGTGTGTATGGGTTTTAGTTTAGTCCAAAAATATTTATAGAAAAATTGTTTTAATATCGCAAAAATATTTGTTTTGAAGTTATAATGATGACTAATCAATCAGATTGCTTCTGGCTTGAACAGTAGTCTTTTATCAATTTCTTGTGGCAGAAAAGTGCAAACCATGTGAAATTTACAGAAGAACGTATGACGTTCATGCAAAAACGTTTTTTTACTTTTAAAAGATTTTCAAATGGTCTAAACATTGCTACTATGTGTCTGAGTCGGAAATCCAGTCCATTGTATGAAAAAACTGAATTTCACGTGAGGAAAGGTTTCGGGTGCATCTTTCAGTAAAGAATGTTGAGCTGAACTTTATGACATTAAATTGAGACATCAATATTGATTTCCATGAAAACAGTGTTTTCTATTGCCAACTCCTTGGGAAAAAATACCTAATTCCTTGATTGACCCTCGTATATCAGTAGCAACACCAGGTGTATGGATTTTTTGATCAGTCCGAAGTACAACTCTTTCAATCCTATTTCAAAGCTATAACCACTCTCCAAATAAGTCATTTGTCTGTGACTTTGGTTGGACTCAACTACTTGATTCGAACTATCTTAACGATTATTCTAACTCACTAACTTTTATATCTTTGATTAGTTTTCGTGCCTTAAAATGTCGATTTTATTCATAGTGTTCATAATAATGTTATACGGGTATTTATTTGAACCCATGAAAATTACCTCAAGGAAAATGAACGAAATCCCAATAACATGTCTCAGACAAATAGATGTATGACTGAAATAATAAAATTACCTTTAAAAATCAAATAATATATATCGTTTCAACTTATCTAAGCGAAATTCTAATAGTCAATACTTTTAAATGTTTATTATGTTATCTGAAGGAAAACTAAGTGATGTGTATGCTTATATATATATATATATACCAACCCCTCCGCACGAGCAGGATGTGACACTAGGTCATTTTTAAACGGAGTTTAACAAGTTTGTATTCAGAATTTTCCTTCTCCTAGACCACTTGCCTAACCAGGGTTAAAGAGCCCAGTTTGCCCTACTATTTATCCATAGCTGGAGGGAGAGTAGGATTCCTACCTTTCCCAAAGGTATTAGCGCTAAGTGAAAATGCAATTACCACATCCAGGATTATATATATATATATATTTAAATTTCGTGGTAATATGATTCAATTATCAATTATATATATATATATATATATATATATATATATATGTGTGTGTGTGTGTGTGTGTGTGTGTGTGTGTATATATGTTGTTGGTTGATGTTGAGTTCAGGTATGCTTCTTCATAAATGAATTTATTTGTGTATCAATTTGTATCAATGTTGTTCTTGTCAACGTTTACTGTGATATCAGGAAGCATAGGAAATGTATGAATGACTCTTGTACTACACAACGGTTGTTTTGTCTCTAGTTCGCTTTACTTTTCCTAATATTTCGGGTGTCATTCATCCTTTCCCACTGTACTTTTGACAACTGAGTATAGAAAAATGAAATTAAATAAATAATAAAAAAGGATTTGTCGCTGTTTAGCCGTTACTTTTGTTTTGAAAGTGAGTGACGTATCTCACCGGAAATTGATTACGGCATTTTATTGTGCGAAATTCGGCTTGTTCGAAATTCGGTCGTGAAAGACATGCGCAACGTAATGTAGATTAAAATAAATAAAATATGGAATAAAACATCAAAGAATTAATATACGGTTCCTAGTTACGTCTTAGCTTGAATTTGGATACTCTTTACACCGAGTTTTCCCTACATTCAAACTCCTGTGTTTAAATTTACTCTTCCGACTTAAATACATATGCCTTTATGTAAAAGTTTGGTATATATTTGCATATTCAGTATATCTATCTATCTATATATATATGTATATATATATACATATATATATATTTGTATGTGTGTGTTGGGGTGGGGGTGTTTGTGTATGTATGTATGTGCGTACGCGCATACCAGGGTGTGCGAGTCTGTGTGGGAGAGATCTGTTCTATTGATGCAGAAACTGAATGGTCAACATAAAATATTCTAACCTGGGCCAAAGACATCTGTTTTGAAATATACAATTGATGAGAGAAAATATGATCTATGTTTTTGTAGAAAGGTCCATTGTCAAGTATCCGCTGAGCAAACCTGTACACGCACAGAGATTTTGAGAATTGTACTCTGAAAACAAATGTAGCTGGATGCTAATATTTTTCTCTTAGTCTAAATCATATATATAGTATAATTTAACCGAAGAACATTGATGGCCTACGGGTGCGATTTCGTGTTCAAAAATGTATAAAGAATAACGTAACGTATTTTAAAAAAATACGTTATATTTTTCTACCCAGCAACTCCTGCGACACTACTGTATTGGTTCCTTACCTTTCCTTTGGATCACAGCGGCAGTATGAAGAGGGGGGTTTGCTGCTTTGGCAACAGCTCATTCTCCATATGAACCCGCCCAATCTACGTAGTTCCGAAAAAATGGACAGTACTCCATCGTCTCTCGTAAACGGAACGATGCAAACAACAACAACAATTTTCTTAAAAGATGTTTGTATATATATTTTTAAATGTTGTTTATGCTATTAATATTACTTTACTATTTGTTTATGTAGTGTTCAAAATTAACTAAAAACTATAAATATTTATCGTAACTTATTTACCAAAAACGTATGCATGTTTATTCCCACAAGAAATACATAAGTATATCAACACATCAATATATATATATATGTATACAGAGAGGGAAATATACAGACAGAGATTGTGGGGATACATGCCAAAATATCAGTAATTCGACGGGGCGGCCTAAAGTCGGTATCAGCCAGTCAGGGAGGGAGTCTATCCCCTTTTCAATAGCGCTAGCCCAAAGAGATTATTTTAGCATCTGAGTTGGAGCGCCA